>JAQISU010000234.1:5557500-5942500 GCA_029339505.1 Unio delphinus | reverse complement strand
TCGTTGCGATTTAACTGAAATATTGTCTAGCACTGGGTCATCATGCCTCATATATTATCAAGAAACCAGGCGGACCAGTCCTCTTAATGCGAAGCGCCTTGCGTGGCAGCTGTTAATACTATTTCTGTACATCTTTGGTATGACTGCCGGGGTTCGAACCCTCGATCTCGCGCATCCGAGGCAGACGCTCTATCCATTAAGCCCCCAGAGTGGTCTGATCGTGGTGTCCCATACTTGCACACCAGGCCCTTCAGTCCTAACATTAACCTCTTAATGCTGAGCGTCTATCAAGGCAACTGTTAGTATCATTTTTATTGCTTTTGTATGACTCTGCCGAGGTTAAATCCCACGACCTTCCGTGTCCCGAGGTGGACGTTCTAACCATTAGGCAACCGGAGTTGTCTAATATTTATTGAAATTCCTTTCCTGAATATGTTGCATAATCAACAGACCTGGAGAATTTCCGAAATGGCATAGTATAAAAACAAAAGAGGAAGACTTAGTGATCTCTTGTACGTCTTTAAAGCTTGTTTTAAAGAGAAACATGCACTTTGTCGATCTAGTATTTGTCATCATATTTCGCTACATCGAACAACTTGCAAATTTAGACTTGGTAGTAAAAAAAAAAAATTTTGTTGATCTAGTATTTGTCATCATCTTTCGCTACATCGAACAACTTGCAAATTTAGACTTGGTAGTAAAAGAAAACCAAATTTAGTATGTTTGAGAGAAGGAGAAAATACACATGGTGCCTAAAAACATCTCACAAGGTTAAGATAACATGACATAATAACATTTAATAACCGTTTTAACACTATGGTTGCAAGACTGAAATGGTTTCAGTTGCACATCACAAGACCATCACCATAGCAACCTGACCGAGACGACAAAGTTTTGGCAGAATCATTTATCAAGTCTCCCCCTCCCCCCATGATAAACTAAATAATGAACTTTCTTTTATGCAAATGATCCAATTTTATCATAATGCTTCTGACATGATTCTGCTTTGTCAAGAGTTCTTTAGTGTATGACTGAGTTTTGCGCCATTTTATGTCATTTCCCTTGCTTATAGTCCCTATAATAGTTTATGATGTGGTGTTCGGTACCATAATCATGAGCTTTTGCGATAGGTTGATGTAACGGCTATTTTAGCAGACGATACGTGTCACAATAGAAACAGCAAGATACGTCGAGGAAAATATTATGTATGGTAAGGGCGCAAATTTATGTCTATATGAAGAGCATATTCATTTTGGGTAAGATAACAGTTATTAGATTTATGGGGACATGTGCTTGCTAAATCGCTATACAGCAATGATTTCTAATGTCTGTGTCGTGAGAAGACAGGATTCTTACTTAGGCCTTAATTCATTTAACCGTCAAACAGACTAGAAGGAAAAAGGTTAACTTCCATTTTTGTTCTTCAGAACTGTCAGTGTTTTAGTTTGTCTAGGAACCGTAAGTTGGAAATCTAGACGTCAGGCTGACCATCGGAAGTACATTAATCTTAAGAAACTAGGTCTTCCACGTTTAGCTTGACCAGATAGCAGTTTATATCTGTTTGAATTCCGATAGGACAATATCTGACATAACGAGAGGGGAGTAATGATTTGTTCCCAGTAGGATATCTGACAGAAGATTTAGGTTGATTTGCTTTTATATTGAAAGCGGAAATAGCTCCACTGACATATCCAGTGACGTATCTACGCACTGACGTATCCCCAACCCCATACCTACTAATCTAAGTATCTACGTACTTACATATCCACCTACCCAAACAACGTTTGAGGGCCTGAAGAGGCCTGACAGTAGAGTTGGAGAAAAAAAAAAAGAGAAAAGATCAATAAGAACAACCACATTGAATATGGAATGAACCGAATAAACAGGTTATAAAGTTGAACAAGGGAATGACTTTGTTCACTCGATTCTATGATGAACCAGTTAAGTTATTTAAAACAGATCGGCTATTTATATAAATATATTAGTGTTGAAATTCGATGAACGAGTTATTTAAAAAGGAGTGTGTCTTCCTAATGTAATGTATCATCACAGTTGTTTATGTAATTGATTAAATTGTTGTGTTTTATGTACGGGGGCTTGTGTCATTCTATTCTATATATCTGCTCAGATCTCTATTTATTCCACCTATAAATTTCACACATATTTATATTTACTCGATCTGGGCACTAACACCGAGAACGATCAACGTCTAGATAACAAGAAACGACTAAAGCGGACACCTTGTAATAAGGTAAAATCTGCCAATAGATGTAGACCCACCCACACATACTATTTCAAATGCATTAAAGATTAATAATACAGTTGTTATATGGTGATAATTGTTAGATTCGCAAATTACAGTTCATATTTACACACACGTAAGATTTTTTTCGCATAAGACTATTTGTTATTATATGGTTTAATGCCACTTTCAGCACAAGACAGGCTATATCTGGCGGCTAGTATAAATGGTGAAGGAAGAACCATAATTTGTTTTAAAAATGACACCGACGCGTGATAATCTACTGGCAAGCTTTCTCATGTACTTATCAGGGCTACTTGAATTTGACTCTTATATTTACAGAGCAAAAGAGGAAGTCAGAAGAAAAATATCTGACACGTACACAACATATTGATGTGAAACCGAAACTGTGTGAAATGTAGGCAGTCCTGAAATAATAACGAGATCCTGTTTCCTGAAGGTTTTTGTCTGTTACTTGATCTTTGTTATCAAATCCTCGTGTGTCTAAAGTAAATATAAATAGAAGGATGGTAAGAAATTTTAAAGAAAGGTTAACTATCTGTCTTCTCACTAATGCCACAACTTCCTCAATTAAAAATCTGTCCTGTCACTGTTATGCTACTATTGCATCAGAGTTTCTCGAAAGGCGCCTGGATATAGAAGTTGATGAGAATTAATTATTGTGTCAGAGAATATTAGACATTGTATGATTGCATATATAGGATATTACAAAATGCATGGAATTATCCTTCACTAATCCATTTAAATGGCTTCTAGAAACACATATAAACGTCGGTTGTCATATATTAAGCAAAGGGATATATTAGGGATTGCATTTAATTTGATCAAGACCTTTGCACGTACATTAATGTTGATCAATATAATAACGAAATCTACATACCATAGTATCTTGTTTTGTGACCTTATGAGGCAGTAATATGAATTTCAAAACGAATGCACGCAATTGCATTTAACTATAACGTTCAAATTTATTAAGGTGCGTTGCCCTAATATTTGTCCCTCAATCGGGGGGTGTGTGTGTGTGTGTGTGTGTGTGTGCTAGTGTTACTTGGATCGTTCACGTAGCGTAAACAACTTTTTAGTCATATCGCTACGATGTCTGCAGTGTTGCAGTTTATAATGATGTCGTATCATGTCCTACACTAGCCTAACACCTGGCCGACCATTCCTAACACCTGGCCGACCACTCCTAGCACTAACCTCTTATAATGCTAAGCGTCAAGTGAGTCAGCTATAAGTACCATTTTTTTTTTATAATTTCTTTGGTATAACTCGGCCGGGTTTCGAACCCACTACCTCTCGCATCCAAGTAGGACGCTCTAACCACTTAGGCTACCGGAGCGGTCAATCATTCTTTGAAACTTAATGATAGCCGCATAAAGATACCACATAAACGACATGATTCATTTAATGACGTGTCTCATTATAAGCCAGGATATCTGGGTCTATGCAGTTTGTTAGGAACAATAAGTAGATCAAACAAAATAGACCCTTATAATACAACGGTAGATAAGGTTCAATGGTGTTTGAAGTTAAGAGTCGACATATGACGGAGTATATACGGTTTGCATGGAAACAAAAATTGAATATATAGCTAATCACATCTTAAGATCTCTGCAATTGTATTTGCATCCAAAGACATTTTATTTTATACAGACTGAATCATGAGTTTTGATGTTCAAGGTTCTAACGTATCCGGGTTAAAATGGAATGACAACGACACTGAATTCTTCTTTCAAGATACATTCCGATTCAGCGTCACAAGTCCATAAGCCCCCATCCCCCTATTTTGATTTCTTTGTAGACGGGTCTCAAGTACTGTCATTGATTGATCTCGTTTCCTTATCTGCAAGGAAGAGTACCAAGTGACTCACACCGGTATTTCACTCTGAGAATAACCACGAAAACCGATATGTCAACTTTCAATAGATGATCCATTCATGATTTATTGTATGGAACTTCTAGCTCTAAAATAGAATCATGACAAATACGAATTGTCCAAGTATCATGTACTTGAGTTAATGAATGTATAAATAATCGAAGAAAAAAGTAAGCACATTTTTTATAAGTGGGTATATGGATTATGATTTCACGAACAGACGCACAAAGCCAAACGGTATCATTGATTTCTTTTAAGTTCATAGTAATAATTGGATTGAATATGACGTCTCGTGTGCTTTATGCAAACGTTCTTGTCCTAATGCATGTTTATGAGTTGATCGGTTTGAAAGAACATTGATTTATAAAATATTTATAAATAATGTCTGTGAGTAATTTCGATTTTTTACGTAAATTTTAAAAAAAATTCAGTCATATCACAGCAATGTGTGTTGTTTTTTGGCAGTTTATAGTGATATCTGGCACTGGGGTGTCTTGCCGCAGGCATGTCGCATCATGTCCTATTCCGCATACAAATCCAGAAAACAACATTGGGGCAGGTGCGAGGTCGATGGAGTGATGGCCATGAGGAATTTAGTTTATACCGGATTTTTGGACACGGGTTATTTAACATGCTGTACATATATATTTTCATAGCATTATCTTTCCTTTTTTCTATGTATCTCCTGCGTACTTTCTTTAGTATTCTCCCTGTCCCATACCCACCAAAATATAACAGAAGAAAAGAACCACTGAATATCAGTAACATTTATTTCTTAATACTACAAGCTACACAAACGCTCTCTCTCTCTCTCTCTCTCTCTCTCTCTCTCTCTCTCTCTCTCTCTCTATATATATATATATATATATATATATATATATATATAACTTTGGTATATATATATATATATATATATATATATATATATATATATATATATATATATATATATATATATATATATATATATATACCAAAGTTTTACAAAAATGAAACTAACAGCTGCCTCGCTTGACGCTCAGTATTAAGAGGATAGTTTTAGGACTGGTCAGCCTGGTGTCTGGATAATGTGACTGGATGAGACATCATGTTACATGACTGCGGCAGGATGCCCCGGTCATAGACATCACTATAAACTGCTTCATTGCAGACATCGTACAGATATGACTGAATCATTGTTAAAGCTACGTTAAAAATCCTACACACACACACACACACACACACACACACACATTTGGTGAGCTGGAAGTTGCGGCTGTACAGGGGAAATTAATGGAGATGCTTGTTGAACAGTGAAAGATATTTGGATTATCATGGAAATTAAGTCGTCAGCTGTTTTTACATATTGAAGAACCGCTTGAAAATGAGACAGATGGGTCCCGCAATTGTTGATGGCTGAAGAAAAGCACAATATAGTAAAAATTCCCAAACAGCTACTCGTCAAATATGAAACGTGTAGCCGGAAACGTTTGAATGAGGTTGTCACCTGCACTTAAACGAGGATTTACTTTTTCACCCTGACTTAAAGAAGCAATGAAGCATGTATTGGAGTAAAACTACTAGAAACCACAAATTGCTCAATTTTGTGGGTATCTCAAGACGTTCTGTGTGCATTATTGTTCGATGCAAAAGATCCTGTCGTAACGGTATCTGTGGCTGATTTTGCAAGTGTCCCGATACATAGGTATGCCTGCAGCATGTTGCCAAAAGTTGTGGAACTCGGCCGAACCACGCGTACGCATAGCAGTGCAAGAAGTATCCGGGTACTGCATTAAAACGCACCGCCGCACAAATCCGTCGTAGTGACAGATGTTCTGAAGAAGTACAGTAACCAAACTCTTACCCTTATTACTCAGTTGGATTGACGTAACGTTCGGTGATTCCCTTTAACAAAGCTTCGTAGAACAGCACACGATTTGAAAGCAATGACTTTGGATGAATCTTCTTAATAAGGTTTGGCAGAACTGCACGCGATTTGAAATCAACCATGGTCTTGGAAGAGCAGCTTTCCAGTATATGAAGAAGATACCAAAAACTGAATACAAAATTGCATTTAATAATTGTAAAATTAGATAGAAAAAAGTGGTGTATCGTGACTAGATTAAGGAGATGCACTGACTTTTAAAAAACTGTAGTACATCGTACAAATAATCAGAAAGGGGTTCTGAGTGGTAGAGGCATAGCGATGATATTTTGCGCCCGGAGACGAACTATAAAATTGGCGCCCCAGCGATCTTGTGACCGATTTATTACCCTTGTTTACTTATTATAATGTAACGTTGCAAGCCTCATTTTGGCGCCCCTGTACCTTGGCACCCGGGGACATATGTAACCCCCCTGCCCCCGCCCCCTATCTACGCCTCTGCTGAGTGGCCGAGTGGTCTAAAGCGCTCTCCGTTACGGATCACTGCCATCTCACCTCTGTCTGCTTGGGTTCAAGTCTCAAATTCGGCCAATGTGGGTATGTGAGAAAGCTTGCCAGTAGCTTCTCTTGGATCGGCGGTTCTTCTGGGCGTTTTCTCGGGTTCTTCCTCCATCATTATTACTGGCCGCCATGTATAGCCTATTATATGCTGACAAACTGCGTTAAACTCTACAACAACAACATAAATAATCAAAAATGTTTTCCAATACCCAGCATACACCGTGACATTAGGGAAAGTGATGTCAGAGGTCCCCGCAGGGGAAGCGGAGACTTATTTGAGTATACGTTGTTCCAGTTGGAACGAGAGTGTCCGGTTGAAAACGTATCGAATTTCCTTTGACTTTGTTCACTTTTCTTGCTTGTAACGCTAATCTAGTGACGCAATCGAACGACATCCCTAACAACAACATATTCAATAATTGTTGATGCGCCATTGAATGAAGGATTCAACTTATAACTTGTGTATTCAGATGGTAGAATACGTGTTAGCTCCGTTGATAAGAGAGATTCCATTGAAAGAGGATTATGCAATGGCTGCTGACGAAGAGAGAAACAAAATTATTATTCATGCGAGAAATAAATCTGTTTTGCAAACCTTACTTTTTCTACCTCAAACTGGTTATCTCAGGCCTGTCGTCTCAGTCATGGTGTCTAAGAACAAGGAACTACGTTTGAAAAGAAACCATTGCTGTCACTGCTACCAACATACATATAACAAAAAGAAATACACTCAGAAAGCAACTTAATGTCTCTGTAACTTCGATAACACCATAAATAACATTTTCACACACACACACACACACACACACATTGAGCTAATTGATACTCCAGACACACAAGGCAATACACATCACTGGTAAATATACAAAAGATAAGCTCTCTCAAGCGCTACTGCAAAGCCGGCAAAAGCCAGTATTGTGTTATATCAAACCGATTTCTTCTAACTTTGTCGAACACCCACAATCCGCCCCTGTTGAATCAAATATAATATCTGATATAATAATGCCATTGCAACCAACGTTCCCTCTAAGCTGCGTGCGCAGCTGCTGAGGCATCCCCGCGCAGCTGAATTGTCAATTTTTGCTCAATCCAACGTTAAATTTTGCTCGTCTCCGTAATGCTTGCGCAGTGCAGCGAGCACTGCGCGTACATCTACCATTCGCTTAGAGGGAACGTTGATTGCAACGATACTTACTAATCAGAGATACTCATTCATCAGTCCAAACGCTATTTAAAAAAAAGATATCCATGTAACGCATCGTTGTGCTAGTGATAGAAACTCTTGTCATATTTCCAGGACAGATATATAAATTTCCAAGAAAGTTGTGAATTAGAAATTTCCTGACGTCGCTACACACTTCGTTAGAACTGTCCACTGTACGCATGCATATTCATCTTGTAGGCCTACTTGATAATTATCACACCATTGGCTACCATAGAACATTTTCCAAATTAGAACTGATGAAAGTTAAAACTTAAATATTTACAAAATATTAATTATTTATTGTCAATTTCATATGATATCCATCGAATAAATTGATAAAACGGTAATAATATCAAATAATTGTTTATATTTTCTCATGCGTAGAACTGGTGTGTACTTAGGGTCAGCATTTAAATCCATGACCCCCATTAACGTATTCATCTTAATACGCAGTACATATACATGTACATCAATTTGGGAAAAAATAAAAGCACGTGGCTCGAGACGTTCATTGCGAAATACTTCTAACATAACAATTACAACTTTTGTTAACTTTTCTAAAAGCGGCATTTATAGCTAGATCCTAATTAGATAATTATTCGGATTTTCATTGAGTAGAAAATCTGATGACATTTATTTACGGTGAGAAACAATAACAGTACTTGATAAATAAATCTTGAATCTGCTACCTCAACTGTAAGAAAGAATACATGGTTATTTTAATTTAGGTGGAAAAAATTGGGTGAGAAATATATTCTATATTTGTGTTTGCAACCAGACAAAGACACCCCCCCCCCCCAGTCCTAGGGTTACGGTTTTTGTCTCCACACGAGGCATATTCTCGTGGGGAGACAGATAATATAACCCTTTGACGTGGATTTTCTTATATCAGTCCAACCACCAAAATGGATTCGATTAGTCGCATGCACAAAGATTTTATTTACCCACACCATCTTTCCTTTCAGTAACTGTAGCCTTATAGCGAGCGTCAAATTAGGCGCAAAGGAGAAATCTTACCAGATGTATTTCCAAATGAAACGTCACAGAAAAAATTAATTTTCGCAAACAATTCTCACATGGCTTATGCCTCATGTATCCATTAAGCCAAAGAGAAGCAGCTTATTGAGGACATGGGATGAGTAGTTTACTTATAACTGTCTTGAAACTCCTCGTTCATCAAGGAATATGTGCTTTGAAGCATCACGCGCTTGTCGCAGGGACAATAAGCACAATAAGCAAACCGACACTATTATATTCCACCAACATAGTTCTAAACATAGTTCTACTGGGTGCATGAAGACATGTGCTGATCCTAACGGTCGAAATAGATGTTCTTACGCCTGATGAAAAGACTAGAGGATACATACAAACAAATATCAACAACAGGGGATATGTAAAGATATCAACTACACGGTCACTGTAATAAAAATTAAAGTGTAACAGTAAGAGAAATGGATATTTTTGTAATACCGCATAAAACAGCAAAGATGATGATCGACATTTCTACAAATGTTTTACGATGCAAAAAGGTCTGTTTGACATTACATCCAAGGTGATGACGTTACAAGAATACAGCTGGTATACTATCATCCCGCGTAATTCAATAACACGACAGCTCCCGAGTCCCAAGATCAAAATCAATGGGCAAACCAACGACTAAATACATTTGAAAAACAGTTTGCCTCAAAGTGAAAGTGTTTGAAAAAGGCAATTCGAATCAAGAACCTAAGTGTCAAAGTGACTCCCGTCGTGAATTTCATAAATTTTTTGTTCAGTGAATTGAATTTCGACCAGAACAGTTTACTAGTGAACAGAAGCATGGGGACATTCCCTTACCATAGTTGCATAGAGAATCTGCTCATTTGCCGGGGGGGGGGGGGGGGGGGGGGGGGGAAACAAACAATCTGTTATGAAGACACCCGACACGCTCTGCAAGTTCAAACACAACGGTAAATGGTTCTTGTTGATGACACGTACATGATGCACGGATCTAACGGCCGCCAAAGAAAAGCAAACAAGGTCGCATTTCGAATTGGTGAATCGTTGACATTTGGTCATGAGGACGTAAGGCAAGTGTTTCTTGAACGGGGGGGGGGGGATGTGCTTATTAGACACCATCGAAGTTGCACCGTCTTGTATTTGATGGCCAACTGAAACGACTTCAAAATCATCATCGAAGAAGTGTATAAGTCTTGTCTAGAATATGACGCGATTCCAATTTCCAGCCAAACTCTGAACAGAAATAAAGTCAAATAACCCATACGGCAAATGGACGTGAAAACCTTCACATTTGCTGCTAGATCCAAAACACAAAGGTACGTGTTCCAGTGTCAATTACCAAACGGTACTTCATCGGCAGCTTTTCAAGTTCCATCACTATAACACCTCCAAGAGAGAAATCCACTGGGACAGACAAACTTTTAAACCCAACTTTACCAGCAAGAATTACCCGACATCTAATCTCGAGTCAGTTGGATGCTGCAGGACAATTGAGCACGAATTGTACACAAGGAACTTCCCACGACGAATGTGCAGGAGGTTACTGTTGTGGGAAATGCTCTGTAAGTGTGATGAGGTTGGCATTGACGTTGTAGTCTCATGGTCGTTCACAAGGCTGCATGCCATACCTTGTCAAATGCCTTCTCTGAAAGCTGCCTGCTCCTCAGCAATGATCTTTTCAGTGTATGGCTTTAGTCTGTTCAGCAATATTATGAACTTGACGTTGTTTGAATAGCTTATAAGACAGCTTGTAAGGTGTTTTTCTTTTCTTTACACTGTTGCAAGATGCCTTTCGCTGGGTGGGTGATGATCAGGTATCATCAGGAAATGTTGGCAAATGCAAACTCATTTAACGGGAAACTCGACATGGCATTCACTATGACCTTAATCCCAAGATCAAACAGGCATGCGCACAGGTCACAAACTGAACTGAATTAACTTCATAATGAGTCATCGGATGAATGAACAAAATCAATGACAGGGTTTACTTCAAATTTCATATGATTTAAATCTTGACCCCATTGTTCATGGAGCGTGTTGCAGAATGGTTTACGTAATAATGGATTATCCCACGAATTAATAAATATCCTTTAAGTGGTTTGGGACATATAAACAAACAAAGAGTGTGTAATTTGGATTTTTAACGTAGCTTTAACAATTGTTGCAGTCATATCGCTACGATGTATGCCGTATGGCAGTTTATTGCGATGTTTATAACTGGGGCATCATTCCGCAGATACGTAGCATGATGTCTCCCGCCCAGTCAAATTATTCTGACAACAGGTCGACCAGTCCTAACACTAACCTTTTAATGCTGAGCGCCAAGCGAGGCAGACTATTTGTACAAGTCTTTGGTACGACTCGTGAGGGGATCGAACCCACTACTTCCTGCATCTAAGGCAAACGCTCTAACTACTAGGCCACCGGAGAAGTAACAAACGAAGAATTAAAAAAAATGTAACAATAACCTAAAAGAGCAATTTTAAAAACTCTGACCTGATCCCAGAAACGGCATTAGGATGTGTGGTGTGGGTCCCAAGGCAGCATGCAATAAGAGGGGCCCACATGAAAACATTGCATTGCGGAGACCGCAGCTCGGGCCCAAGGCAGTTGCCTTGTTCGTCTTTCCCTAGGGCCGGGACTGTCTGATCCAAAGTTAGGAGGGATTAGCGAGCATGCCACAATGAAAGGAAGAATGGTAGTGATTCTGGCATGTGTGATGAGAATAGTTGAAGGGGTGTAGGAAAATATGCAGATAAAATCTTAAAACAATAATTTGATGTTGACGGCGCCGTTGCCGGCGGAGGAAAAAAATTTTTCTATTAACTTAAATTACTCTTTAAAGTTAAAGAAAGAGACATTTAAAACATGTGGTAGTTTCAAATAAAATTCTAATAACTTGACGAATTGTTGATTCATTTATGAACCGATTCAAGCCAAGGATCGACACATTGTGACCAGCCGCACAAGTTTAATTTGGAATTAGCACAAATGTACTACGTATCGCATTACGATAATACTAATTGTATTTGTCCACACTGCACAATACTAGAGTAAAAGGACCTTAATATGTAATGAGAATTCTTAGACCTCGGTTTGCTTGATTGATGTCAGTCACGTGACAATTTGTTAGCTTACAATGATATGTCATTCGCATCTAAGTCAGTCCATTGCCAGCAAGTCGGAGTTGTTGTTGTAGGGTTTAACGCCATTTTTCAGCACACGATGGCTATACATGGACGGCAGTATCATTGTTGGAGGAAGAAGCCGGAAAAACCCCCGTAAAGAACCACCGTCCCACGAGAAGCTACTAGCTGGTAAACTTTCTCACATAACTACATTAGCCGAATCTTAGACTCGAACCCACGCAGACAGAGGTGATATGGCAGTGATCCGTAACGGAAAGCGCTTTATACCACTCGGTCCCCTCCAATAAGTCAGAACCAAAATGATGATCTATTCAATAAATGTCACGGAAGAAAACTTTGATTCAGTTAGGTAACAAGAGTCGATTAGAGCAGCCGTGGATCACTACACACACGAACGATAGAACGAACGATAGATAGAACATTAGATAGAACAATAGAAGTTAGTTAGTTAGTTAGATAGATAGATAGATAGATAGATAGATAGATAGATAGATAGATAGATAGATAGATAGATAGATAGATAGATAGATAGATAGATAGATAGATAGATAGATAGATAGATAGATAGATAGATAGATAGATAGATAGATAGATAGATAGATAGATAGATAGATAGATAGATAGATAGATAGATAGATAGATAGATAGATAGATAGATAGATAGATAGATAGATAGATAGATAGATAGATAGATAGATAGATAGATAGATAGATAGATAGATAGATAGATAGATAGATAGATAGATAGATAGATAGATAGATAGATAGATAGATAGATAGATAGATAGATAGATAGATAGATAGATAGATAGATAGATAGATAGATAGATAGATAGATAGATAGATAGATAGATAGATAGATAGATAGATAGATAGATAGATAGATAGATAGATAGATAGATAGATAGATAGATAGATAGATAGATAGATAGATAGATAGATAGATAGATAGATAGATAGATAGATAGATAGATAGATAGATAGATAGATAGATAGATAGATAGATAGATAGATAGATAGATAGATAGATAGATAGATAGATAGATAGATAGATAGATAGATAGATAGATAGATAGATAGATAGATAGATAGATAGATAGATAGATAGATAGATAGATAGATAGATAGATAGATAGATAGATAGATAGATAGATAGATAGATAGATAGATAGATAGATAGATAGATAGATAGATAGATAGATAGATAGATAGATAGATAGATAGATAGATAGATAGATAGATAGATAGATAGATAGATAGATAGATAGACAGACAGACAGACAGACAGACAGACAGACAGACAGGTAGATAGATAGATAGATAGATAGATAGATAGATAGATAGATAGATAGATAGAATATGAGGTTAGTGTTAGGACTGGTCGGCCTGGTGTCAGGATAATGTGAATGGGTGGGATATCATGCTAAATGTCTGCTCCATGATGCCCCAGTGCTAGACATCATTATAAACTGCCTCACTGCATATATCGTAGCAATATGATTGAACATTGTTAAAGCTACGTTAAAAATCAAATTCAAACTAAACTGATAATAAAAATAAGCGAACTTCATGGAGAAATTGTAAGGGTTGTATACAGAACAAGTATACACAATTACGTGTTCAAGTTTTAATCCAAATGATAACATGCGAAAATGTGTGACAAATTAACAATGCCAGTTGACACATGGAGACATTAAATGATAATGAAATGTAGCATTCCAACAATCTTGCACACGAAACACGTGCATGACAACAGAGATATGCCCACAAGTTTTATCAAAACAGTATGGGATACAGACTGTGCACATAAAATTGTGTTTAACAAACAGTTCTGTATATCAAGCTTTAAATTTAAAATAAGGTATTTGAATAATTAGGCAAATTTATTTTATAGATACTTTGCGACAAATCGGATAAATACCTGAACATTTAAAATGTATTTGCTTGAATCTTACAAAGTTTTATTTAACTTCCTTGAATGGTCCTTTTGCTTTTTGGACCTCACAGCAGAGTTAACTGATATGTGCAACATCACACCTATATACCTAATTATTTCCTTTACGCTAATTTCCTAAACTTATCTTTCAAGTGGTTTCATCTCACCGACATATTCTGAAAACTAACTGGAGACCGTGAATATATTCAGTATTGGTCATCATTCTTCATGAACTCGCAAAGTTGCACTTACATTGTGTGTTGTGAGCTCTCAAACCTTAATACATTGTGCAATTATAAAAATGTGCTTCCTGAAAACAGAAAAGCGTTACCATTCTAACAAACGTTTTAGGCATTTCCTCTGTCGTTGCTGCAAAACCGGTAAAAGTCCAAACTCTTGAAAATGTAGATGGCAAACGGTGCATGAAAATTTATAGTTTAAAATGATATTTAAACAATTCCTTATCCATGTTTAATTAAACGTATGATCATTGTAACACATCACCGTTTGCTGTGTAAATCTGATATCTTAATTTTGTTTCTACCTAAACTGGCGACTCGGACCTGACTTTTGTTTACTAATTCAACCCTACATCAACAACGATATTATAGCCCACATTTTGTTGTTATTCTTGTTATAGGGTTTAACACCCATTTTTTCAGCACAAGATAGGATATAAATGACGGACAGTATAAATGGTGGAGGAAGAACCCGAGAAAACCCCAGAAAGAATCGGCGACCCACGAGAAGCTACCGGCAAGCTTTATCATATACACTGTACCCACATTGGCCGAGAAGCTACCGGCAAGCTTTATCATATACACTGTACCCACATTGGCCGAGCCCGATACTCGAACTTGCGCAGATAAAGGTGAGATGGCAGTTATCCGTACTGGTGAGCGCTTCAGACAACTCGACAACTCCACATATATAAACACTGACGAATTCATGACAACAAGGATATGTGGTGCAGGTTTGTTAGGGCGAACACCTAACGAGCTAAACATAAAAATTATCACACACTAAATAGCCAGCATTAGAATTGTACTCGTTTACCTAAACAGTATTAGGCTATAAAGATGTAAAGTATGACGACCTGGAACTGCTAATGTTAAGTGGACTTATCCAATTCGAGTTTTCAGATAAGCCAACAAGATAAGATAACCAGAAATAACTGCAGATATACAGTTCGGGACAACCAATATTTTCACAAACAAACAAAAACATTTTCCAAAGAGCTTTATATATAATCCCAAAACACAATGAATGATATAAATGAACTTACATTGAGTAAATATTCGTTTGGAGCAAAACCCCTTCTAAGACCAGCTCAACGGGGCAAATACATATTACTTCGACCAACAGACGACCAAAATAATCAAGATCAACAAATTTTTCAATGTCTTTCAAAAATTCAACAACAATATCACAAATGATACTACTTGGATCCGAATAGCATCAAAATCAAACTTTAAACACACACACACACACACACACACACACACACACACACACCCCACCATTAAACCATCTGGAAAATTGTCTTTAACCTAAGTATTGTACAGGAAATCGGCAATACTAGCGTTTGCAACATTGCTTTAAATTGTAATCAACATTGTGCTGAAAACGAAACATATAAATCATTTACAATTTTATGATTTAACAAATATGCCAACACAATTTTTTTCATATCAGGTTTTAGTTCTTTTCCCAATTAAGAAATAAAATCACATACGTCATGCTCTTGCCTTGAAATTCTACAATTATGAGTCAGGTAACATGCAAAATGGATAACCAGTCAGTGGTAATCAAGTTTTTCAATAGAATCACCACTCGTGGAAATGTGTACCTCACAGCAATTAATCTTAACAATTCCCATGTCTGTTGAGAAATAATATTTTGCGCAAAACTGACGTCCACATAAGTTATTATTTATGAATTTAAGAATTCCAAAACATATTAATTAACACAAACAATGAAAACTTGTCTGTTCGTCACTTTGGATGCCTCTCAACGTTACACAAATCACATACCAAGAAACTGCCAATCGAACCACAACAAGTAGATACTGTACATCAGTTATGCTATGAATCAGATTTGGATTGACACGGTACTCTGTCCATCTCATCAGCTTCATTGTTGTTTAAGGTATTACTATCATCATCTTCGAACTCAAATGCGTCAAACTGTTTCTTTGGCAACTTGCCAATTTTTAACTTTAACTCCGACTCTCCACGCTGATCACTGTGTTTACTATTATTTGCAGATAAACTCTTGCACTTCAAAACGTACGATTTTCTGTCATGTTTATCATTTTTGTGTTCTCCTTCGTTCGCGCGTTTACCAATTGGACCTTCACTTGCTCGTTTTCCAAACTTAAATTTCGGCAACGCAGGCAGTGAATGACGTTTGGATGACGTTACTTGACTCCTTGACCCGTCATTATCGACTGTTCTGACATCTTTTAAAAATAGATCTTGGTCATCGACAGTAGATGGTGACGCTTGAGTATCGTACTTAAAGAATGAAGATATGATTTTCTTAGGCAAGTTAGATGAAGAGGGTAAGCTGGACTTTTGTATAGAGTTCTGGCGAACTAGCTTTTCCATTTGAGCAAACAACAACGTAGCCTCAACACGCCGAACTATTTCAAACTGGGATTGCTCTCTTGTTCTTGATGTGTAGCTGAAACAAGCAAACAAATAATAATAATAATAATAATAATAATAATAATAATAATAATAATAATAACAACAATAATGCAAGTAATAGTAGTGCGGGCAAGTAAAGCCAATTGAAAACAACAGATGTGGAGCTGTCACTATATAAGCATTTAATAACAGTTTTTTTTTTTAATTTATGAGTATCTTTAGAGCTAGTGACAATGTAGAAAATGGCAGTCATGATTTCGCTTGTGTATCTTGCAACATCTTTAATAACATACTTGGCAAACCATTTTACTTCAGTGTCTGAAAAAAATTCGCAGTTCATGCTCAGATTTATCGAAATGGTCATGACCGCTGTATTGGATGTTTAACAAATGAAACAACCACAAAAAAAAACATCTAACGCAAAATATATTGTTGAAAGGTACAGTAGATGAGTAACATGTTGACGGGTAGTGAGAGTAGTGTATCAGACATGGGTTCAAAGTGGAAAACGGCAAAGCGACGTAAGACGAAGAGTTGGAGATTAAACTCTTTTCCTCTTTCATAAAATGTATTGCGATAAAACAAGATGATACAGTAACGTTCCCTGGTAAGTAACACGACATTATGAGGGTACTTGAAAAGTCCGGAATAGTATTGTGCAGTACAGCAATGCTCTTTAATAGTGAACAGTACATCAGTGCATCCTCTCAAAGTACTACCAATGAACTATCTATCTCTAAGTCTGATTAGCCATTTATTAAATACTATTTTTTATTCACTTGTTGAATATGTTGTTCGTACACGGGAAAACAACTCTTCCAACTGCTTGGTGCTTTTCAGATTGCTTCTCGTAGAATCAGTGATAATGGAATTATGCCAAAAATGCAGGCGTGCGCTAAATCAGGAATGTGTAGATGAAGTGTTAAGTTTGAATGCTGTGATCTGGCTGGAAGTCTGTCATGACGGCGAATATATGTGCTGGTGCTTTATCGTGGAATAAGACACATACCCGAGGTAAAGGTGCGCTGACAGGCGATTTTGGTGGTGTTCCACAACATTCTGGAGGCAGACAGATTGTCTAGTAACAATAGCAGAGCCAGACACATCTGTATCTGTATGACCAGTCCTTTCGTATCGAATAATAAAGTGTATAAATCTATCTTGATAGTCGGACTACGCCAAGTGATTTGTAGACTTAACTGGCTTTCTCCAATTCAAACATTACTATTTTCTCTCAAGTCAGGGCAAAAAAAAGCGAAACCATGTTTAATCATCTGTGAAAACCTCAAACATATCTGGTCACTCGTTTATATTTGACGATTATCGTTTTGGCGACGTCAGCACGTCATTTTTTGACCAGCCGTGGACAAACGAAGGACACGAAACTTTTTTTTTCAAATGATCTTTCAATGTTTTAAAATTTGCTGATGAATTATTACGTGTGATAATAGAAATACCTTCCACTGTATACCACGCATCGTCATCAATTACCAACTTCACAGCAGCCGCATTTCTCTCACACGTCGCATAAAACGGTCTTCCAGAACCTGGTTGATCTTCCATGGATTCCCGACAATCTTAAAACTAGAAAACTAGCTCCAAATTGTAGGATTTGACCAAGAATTAAATCCGTATACTTCATCCATATTGGCCTTGATATCAGTCACAGAGTACCGGACTCTACAGCTTTTGACCAGTAGCAAATTCATTATCCTTCTCCGACATTTTCACGTCACAGTCATCAACCAAAGTAACGTCATAAGCATATATATACAACTGTTCAGCGTGTTGTACATTTACGGGATATCATTTTGAATAACGTTTTTTTTTGTTCTATCAATCAGCATTATATTTACTGAAAGAAACAACAAAGTTGTAACAAAATATTCAGAACTTTTCAAATAACACTCGTATCAGTAATGACCATTAATTACTACAAATTGTTATGACATGACTTCATAATATCAGTCTCTTAAAACAGATTTACCTCTCAATATGCAAGCTGTCTTTTTGTGATTCAATGAATTTCTCCCTGTCGATACGTTTAATCATGAGCGGCGGTAAACCAATATGATCTAAGTCATTTCGGCGCAATCCGTGCGCTTCAAGGATCTGGCTTAGCAGAAGGAAATCGTCAGTCCTAATGAAGTAAAAGATCAAATTAACTAATGAGTCAACACTATACAGCGACAGTTCATTTCATGTTCAGAGTGAAAGTTTTACATGCAGCCGTAAATTGATTATTAATAAAGGCAAACAGAAATTTGTATGTGTCATGTATACATCTAAGTCCTTTGGAGAAACAAAATATACCCAACATTAATGCCAGTCGCAGTGAACCTGGCGGTATTACCTTGATAAAAATTCAGGAGTAATAATGTTTGCTTTTCTAACAATAGTAAAATGTTTGGGAATATTTGCCGAACTGATATTTATTTATCAACATAGCAATTCATATTGCGCACACTGGCTAATATTGTTCATTTTGTGAATTCATGAACTTGTTTACAAAATCAAGTACTTTTCGTGTACTTTGTTCTCAGTGACAAGAAATACTTTTTACACAACGGTATTGATACATTTTTGTCAATTTCGGTATGCATCTCAATCTTGCTGGGCTGTGGGGAGGGGAAGAACAAAGTCCCGGCCTCTTTTTTTTAGAAACCATAATGATAGAGTATTCTCTTGTGCAAAAATATTTTAAATCTCGTTTAATACATAATATATATTTGAACCTATATAATCATCACTTCCACCCAGTTTTGTAAACATAAAATTCGCAATAAACTAAAGATAGTAAACTTATGTGTATATACGAAATATATTGTCACTTTTAGGTACCATTTAAATACAAAATCCTTTCATTGTGTTTCTCAAATGTTTACATGTATACACTACATTTTTCATTAGTGAATGTAGGGAAAACGGACGGTGACAAAAAATGTATCTGAAGTAATGCGAGATAACTATAATAAAACATTTACGTTAACCAGTTTCGTACGTAAGACAACCACCATCCACAAAAATGCTTTAAAAAAGAAGATACTACAAAATGGCGTATTATTTCAATAGTTACTGATGAAAAATGTTGCATCAACAATGACAAAATACCAAGAACCTAAGATTATATCCCCAGCGTTTTTCAACAAAGCAACGCAATCCTTACCCGCCGTTTTGCCTAGTAATCCTTTTGATAACCATAATGGTCAACTTTCGTTTTGTCGTTAAGCATAAAGGTCAACTTTCGTTTTGTCGTTAAGCATAAAGGTCAACTTTCGTTTTGTCGTTAAGCATAAAGGTCAACTTTCGTTTTGTCGTTAAGCATAAAGGTCAACTTTCATTTTGTCGTTAAGCAGAAATTAATTGCAACGAGAAAATCGACTTTCCCTTTGAAGTAGTGTCCATACGTTAGAAGTGGCTCAAAATGCACTAAGTACATCTCGTTATCTTTCTATTAAGTTAACACGCGAGTTTTCTTGCATGCAGAACTTCACTCTCCTGACCACATAAACTTTCCTTGCAAGAAAGTGCACAATGAATGTTCGAGAGAAAGGTAGCCGAAACTCTCAACACAAATGCATATAAGGTAAGGTCAACGTTTTTCCGGCATGTAGACACATATCACTATAAAAAGTTATAATTCTGGGAAACAAAGTGAAGGTAAGTTTTAAACTTTCAGTTGATTGTACATTTTGTAGGTTCCATCCTTGTTGATTACGGGCAATATGTTAATTTTCAAGCTGTAATGAATTAATCTGATAACATTATCCCTTGCATATCACGGTTCATTCTCTTGAAGAAAAGACCAATACAAGCTTTTCACACAGTAACTAATCTATCTTGCTCGACTAAATGATCAAGTCTATTTTATCAACACCAACTTTAAAAGACTAATTCTCAATAATGTACGTTACAGGACAGTTCACAATAATTTAGGCTTGGGCAAAACTTGCAACCAAATGCACAAAAAACTTATTTTTATTTTCCTAGAAAGGAAACAAGGATCAATACAAAGCATTTCAGCTCGTAATAAGTATTGACTCGTGTCGGGAATCAAGATATTTCCTAAACCTAACGATTTAAATTCCTCTTTCTAAAAATACAAAGGTCTTTTTTTCCCACAAATAATAATCACCACCAGGTCAATTTTATAAACAAGGAAGGATGAAATGCAAGAAAATTCTCGAAGAATCCACCTAAACGCTATATTTTTATTTTAACTTCACTAAACGTATTTCTTTAGATGCTTTGAACTACATTAACGTTATGAATATGTGACATATGCGCATTGCAAGACTGGATTTTGCATCATAAAACGCATATATTCACTACTGCGACTTTAAATGTAATGTGTACCTTAAATCTTTTTTCTACGTAATAAATCTGTTATTGTTCAGTGATTTCTCGTCAGTGAAAGCAAAATGAATCATTTTGATATTTCCATTACATTATCAAGGACATGCCATCAGGCCATAAATCATCATAACCCCAACCATTATCTGTTTTCAATGCAAAAGACTTTACCTTGCAGCACTAGCTCGGTTAATGAACACGGCATATAAACTATAATGACTGGCGAGTCTTGCAACAAAGTAACATACCAATCTAAACGTTTTGCCCAACATAGAAAGTATTTAGTTTTTATCGTAGATAATTTCCACACCCACCTTTCCAATAAGATATTTTATCGTTAAATAGGCATTTGAATGAGGTAAAAACAGTTTCCAAAACAGCTGAGCTCTCATCCAACATTCTGCTGGTAAAATGATGTAGAAAAAAATTTCTTACCGTTTTGCAGCATCAGACGCTATGTGGAAAACCAGAAACTGAGGTTTGGATGACACATCCAGCATATCCTCAGATTCGTCTTCTGGGTCAGAGGGCATGTCTGAAAATACGTCTTGCCCTAGATCTTCATCGGGGTCTTTAAAAAAAAAAGAGAGATATCATTAATGCAAATGTTGGCTCTGTAATTTCCGCTTTATCATACATGAATCTGCAGATAAAGATGAAAAAGAATTGCTGATGAAAAGGTAAAGTTTATCGTACACGCTACACTGTTCAGATACTTTCTTTCTTACTGCCGAAATTTACCCCTCTCCAGTACTCCTTTACGGACAATCTCGAACGTTACCTACAGCCATGAGCAATCGAGTCAGTTCTATACTCTGTACTCCTGTGCAATTTATTTTACCAATTCTAAATATTTATAATAACTTTGCGAGATTTTAATCAAAGATGGTTGTCATTTTAAGTATGAACAGATGAAATGGAACAGGACTTTGTAACAATTTCGCCTAGTCTAATAAACAAAACTAAACAAAAATATCACGTTGCTATGATAAGCATCTGTTCACTAGAGTTACCATTATCTAGGCGATGTTGTACAATGCAATTCATCTCCATGAAGTCAACACGTGGAGTTTATGACTGGTACTCAAATTAACCCAAATAAATCAATATGTCATTAATTTAAGCTAGCATTATCTTGCTGATAAAATATCTACAGTTTTATCTGGTAAAAAAAAGAAAACATCCTTAACACAAAAGTTATAAACAGTATTGGACAATTTTAACAGTGGACATTATTCATGTATGGACATTAGAATGAACACATGCAATAACATACAAACACAAAATATGAAGACCGATGCAACTAGTTTTACCTAGATATTTAGAGGAAGTGCCAAATTCCCATGTCTGCATGTCTGATTCACACTCGAAACCATTTAAGTCTCCTAGATAACCTGTTAATGAAAGACAATAATAATCATACAGTTCACTCTTAAGAACCAGAATAAAATTATTGTATATTTTCATATTGTTTTTTGAAACTTAAAAAAATTTCTTTCTCTACATGATTACTTTAGGACCAGCATATTCAAAGAAATAATATTTGGAGGTTCTGGCAGTGGAATTCGGTCTGTCAGTTAATTATCCGTTTCTCACTGGAAAATATGGTAAAAGAAACAACCACTGTAATATATTTGTTCACTGCCAGTAACTCTTGAGATGACTTAGTAGGTATCATACTATTATAAAAAGTGTATGATTCAGATCCAACACATTTTCTTGAGATGTAGTAACAGTTATGTAACAATGAGCTGCTTGTAATTTTGTTTGCTAAGCTATACCGCAAAGACTATTTAATTACCAGTGATAAGAGCGTGCATGCGTTCGGACTTGGCCAGTTTCAGGGGTGTTTTCCCTGCATACGTGGATATACATGGGTCTGCCCCATACGACAGTAACAGACGTACGGTCTCTACTTGATCGGTTTCAACAGCATCATGGATAGGTCTGCTCAAATACAAAAAGAAAACGCAACTAGTACACACATAAAAACGTACAATACAAAGGTAAAACTTATATTTTATCTACGGTAACAACAAAGTAATAAAAAAACAACTTAAAAATGAGCTTGTAGGATTTTTTCATGTATTAAAATACTTGATGTTTCAATCAGCTTTATATACATGTGTGTATTTATGTAAGTTCTTTAAGAGTATTGTTTGTTTGTCGGTCGCCATGTCTGTTGGAATGAAGGTAGTTTTACAATCGCATGCATTTTCAGTTTAAGATCCGGTTAACTATGACAATCATTACACATGGCCTTTTGATAAAATAACGAGTACGGCTTTGTCGGTCTAGCTGCTAGTTAAACACACAAAGTATTAAGTATAATCTTAATTAATTACCTAACCTGCCTCTAACGTATGCCTACCCACGGTAGTTGATCAGCTAGATAGATACTACTCCAACAGTGTTTCTGAATAATAAGCAATGGTCTGATCATTGACAATAATTAAAATTGAATTTGAGGATTTGTTTTTCTCACCTAATACCATCTTGAGAACAACAATTTACGTCTGCCCCGTGATTGAGTAAATGGCGGGCAATCACAAGATCACCATGCGCACAGCATTCGTGGAGTGGAGTGTAACCGGCGTTGTCACGTGCGTTGACATCAACTGATCCAGAATCTAAGCACTTCAATGCGATATCCTGTAGATGAAATAAATTGAATGACAGTATCTGGAATATTTTCTTTGAAGCGTTGTCATTTGTTGGCGACAAAACGGCACTGTGCTATGTTCAATTGTCATTGAAAATAAACCGAGTCATCGGTATATCTCAGCGTGTTTTTTTTTTAGTTGTTGGTCTTTATCTGGGCATAATCGGAGTATGTTAAGATATTAAAATCTAGGGATTTCATTAGATATATGGCGGATCATTAAAATAGAGCTTTAACACAAAGGTAAAGTTAGGATGAGATCTTTGTTTAAAAAAGAAACCTACGCAAACCTGTCGGCGAGGTTTCTTGATTTGTAAATTCACCGTAAAGTGATAATATTTATTTCCTTGTTTGTTTAAGAGGGTGTTGCATAAGTGTTTGATAACGTGCCAACGCCTAGATTTCCTCCGTGTTAAAAGAATGCATACAATTCAATCACACTGACAATCCTATACACTTAAGCCGAGTACCATGAAATAATTTGTACCATGTTATACCGCGATATTTACCACGGTGTATGCTGCAACTGACCGTAGAAAGAAATATTTAAATTTCAGTGAAAATGTTTATTATAAATGATCTATTATTATTAAGAACGTAAAATTACAAAGTTGCATACATTATTCGGCAGTGGATAATATATGTATTTGCAATTCAAATCAGTATGGTAAAAACCTGCATGTTCTATTTCCGTAAATTATATAAATCAAATTTAAAGCCTGAGAACATAATGATGTAAAAGGAAATACACTCCAAACGGTTTTTATGAATATATCAGAAATATCTGAAACCACGGTATTTGTATTTCTTCATTACTAAGTACACTTTTCATCCACCACCACTTCAATTACTGAAAGTAGTCAGTCACTCGAGTGAAGTGTCTGACACATCGAGACGATAAATCCTTATATTTGGGACAACCCAACATTAAATAGTATATTTTCAATAAATAGAATAATGTAATCTGAGGTTGCGTGCTTCCTAATGAAGAAAAAATACAGACAACAATACCAATGTTCATGCGATTCTCAACCCATATTCTTGACACGTTCGTTTTTACTTATTTTGTTTCAATTTTTATTTTATTATATTTACCCTTGAAATTACAGAAAGCATTTGCCTTCCCACATACGTATCATGCACATACAAAAACAATACACAGCAACTGCTATACACTGCGTTCTTGTTCAGCTGATCGCTCGGGCAACCGTAACTTTTTATCCATCAAATTTCGTCTATGTTTAGACAAACGAATAAATCTAAAACGTCCATTTAGACAACCTGGAAACCAACTGTTAGAATTACAAAGCTCACGTTAATTCAATTTAACCATTATGAATCGAAAAGTCAACGTACCATGCTACTTTTTAAAACATACTTACGATAGCCAATTTAATATCGCGACAGTCAGCTTGTCGGAGGAAACTGGCGAACGTACATGATGCCAAATTTACACTTGCTGATTGGTTAATCGAAAAGCGTGATTGACAAGCGATGGAATTTCAATTATATTAGAGACCAACATTTTTCTTTCCTGGAGCAGTGGACTGTAATTTTCTTTTTACATTTACGGTTCTCGCACAGATGGGGGAAAATAATGATAATTGTAATATCTGAAACTATGCTGTCGCAATTATAACTTTTTCGTTAAGATAAAATACAAATCATTTGTAATGAAAATTAAAACATGATTTTAATATCATTCAAAGATGTAACTAGATTGCTCGGACATTCTCGTACATTCTGTACTGACGGAGACTACGGAAGTACCGGAACAGTTTAAAATTATCTTACGTAGTACATACCACCAGACATAAATACCGCAGTAAACCGATTTTCCGGCTATAACTAGCACTTCTGCTACACACAAATTCTGAATTTGGACACCAGAAAGCAGTGCAAGCTAAAATATGATTCAAATGAATCTATTCAATCTATTGGTATATATGCTACAGTTATTTTGCTAAGGTACCCAAACTAGCGATTTTAATTTCAAGAAAAATAGTTCCTTTTATTTCCAGAGGCTGGTTTAGCTAATGGTACCCGTTGAAATTCGGTATCGAAATTGTATTGCGACGACGAGTCAATTGAAATTGTGTTGTCAAGCTTATCCTCAGTGGGTTTTACTTTGTCACGTAAGAACTTGGCAAACAGGTCTTAAAGGTCGACTGGAGAAAAGGTACTTTGAAAGTGGTGTACATTTGTTCTTTGACATTAGTTTGCTAGTAATCTCGATGAGCTAGCTCTTTGCAGCTGGAACTGTCCGTGATCTTAGTATAGAAGTGCGCTCATTTCGCTGCATGGACTATGTTTGTGACGTTCTTCGTAGTGGTTTCATATATTTGCTTATGAAATGCGAGTTTGGTAGAAAAAAAAACCTCTCAGCTTTACCGCAGTCTCTTTTTTAGCAGTGTGAAGCTGGTCCATAACACTGCTATACCACGGAGAACACTTTTTAATTGACACTCTGCACTTGGTGGCTGGGGCATGTTTTTAAAGCTATGAACGCAGGCAATTATCGAGCTGTTCTGCTATAGGAAGTAAGCAAGTTGTTAGGTTTGATTGGATGTCATTCATTAGTTCGTTTCTATATACAATACGGAGGTTTCACTCAATAGCAAATAATGGTGGGGGTTTGGGACTGCTACGTCCATATGGCATATAATGCAGAGGTCATCTGATGCAAGTTCGTGGGATACAAGGGTGGACCGTGTACTATTACCATCTGGTCTATAAAGAATCCAGTCTAAAATGTGACCATGTTTATGGGTTGGTTGGTTAACCGACTGTTTGAGAATAGAATCTAGCAGTTTTGACGTGTATGGGTTTCCAAGACAGACAAAGTGAAAGTTGAAATCTCCAGCAATAATCAAATTGCCACCAAATCGAATTTCCATACTCCAGGAGATTCGGAAACTGCTCCAAAAAGAGAGATTCAGTAAACTTGTTTTTTTCCACTAGGAGAAGGGGTAGATGCAGAAAAAAATGGACTGACTTCTGTTCCACTGAGTGTTTTTGGGATTAATTCAAGCGATGTCTTAGAAATTGAAGGGTGTGGTTAAGACGTTTGACGATGAAGTTCTTGGTGATGGTATCAATTCCGCGAGAGTGGTGGGGGAACGACTTGATGGAGTAACCGGTGGGTGTTAGATCCGCGCACTTGGGCTAATCGCCGGATGTTTTAAGCCACGTTTTTGTCATAAAAAAGACGTCTATATTCTGATCGCTGTTAAAATTAACTATTTATGTGCACTTTCCCTGTGATCCTACTGATTGGGCATTGAATAATGCTATACGCAGTGGTATCACTTGAATAGTTGACACAAAGGTTGACGATTTAACAGGGTTTTGAACCATGTTATCTAAATTAACGGCCGAATTTTTAAATTGTTGTGCCAACAAGGGCAAAAATATAGCTGAATTCTCCTTTCTGTTCTACGCCGGCCAGCTCAGAAACAACGGCGTTTTTTCCGCTTTTGTTCACATTTAAGTAATGATGAACGTAGTACCAGTTCGTTTAGCCTAGAGTACGATGAAGTGGTGAAAGCCAAGGAGTGGTTATTGAAAGGAATTAATGACGGTCCATCACAGCATAAACGAGTTGACTGGCGGCTTTTAAAAAGCAAAGGAACGTTGTAGCAGTGGAGCAAGACGGCTGAGAAAAAGTATAATTGATCTCGTACCAAAACAAGGAGATGAAGAAACATATATAAACTCAACAGCCAACGCATGATGAATACAATAAAATAGACGAAGACAAAGAAGCAAATATATAATGAAAAACGGCACAAAATACGCAACAGCTGCTTCAAAGCCGGTTAAGCGATAACGGCCATCTTGACAAAAATAATTTTACAGCACTTATGAAATCTGGACGAAGACTTGGTAAAAGGTCCAAACCGATGGTGAAATTTTGCTTTCTGAAAAGCACATTGATATCAGAACAAAGCTTGTGTTTATGACTTGTTATCACTGTGTCGGGCGTAGCAAAACTATTTAATATAATATATGTTTACTCCCCCACATCCAAGGGCGGAGAGATGGAATTAAGGCCTTTACACTCTCCTAAAATGGTGTCAATTATCAGATCAGTTTACCACTGGCAAATGACAGTCATGCCAAAAACGAAATAATCGTTAGGACAAAAACTGCTGAAAGCAAAACATGATATCGTTTTGCAACATGGTGCTCCTCTTGACCTCGTTGTCGTCACCATTGCCCAATAGTGATATAGACGTCGCCTACGAAACGAAATCCTAAGTGAATATATCGACATAAATGCAATGTAAAGGACACCGCTCATAGCAAACAACATACTTAAAAACAAATCTCAAATGTGATGTGATGTTGTCTTTTATACACCGACAGGATAAACGCCAAAAGTCCTCAATAACCAAACAGAGTCGTCTTTTATACACCGACAGGATAAACGACAAAAGTCCTCAATAACCAGAGTCGACTATTTTTTAAAATATTTTTTCCGAAACGTATTTTTATGATGAAAACGTTTACATAACCTTCTTACGGAAACGTCCGCTGCGTTAAATTCAGATTTTATTTTTCTGTGAGAAAAAGGACCTTTTTAATTTTGTTGCGAGGTAAAGGAATGCAACGCAAACAGATGTATACCAAGCGCATTACGTGGTAACACTGAATAATATTACAAAAACTGTAATACCAATATTTTTTTTTATATTCCCGAGGGATTTTCACAATTCAAAGCAAGGATATATTTGCTTATGTTAACACCAAAGACCGAAGACGATGGACCATTACTGTTATGTGAAAACAATCAGATATAGTATATCATCTAAAGCCATTAAACTCAAAATTCCCTGGACAAGATTAGCTGAAATAGGAACAACGAATAACTCTTATGTAAATGGAAAAAGGCCACTAAATATCAACAACTCACTTCAGGAGATCGCAACCATATCATAAAACCTCTATGAAATGAAAAACAATTATTTGCTATGGAACGGCCCGAGTAAAAAAATGAATGCTTAGGGACTATAAAACTGCAAGTGTAATGGATGCTAAGTGTCTGGGTTTTTTTCTTTTTGCGTATTCCTCATGAACTACAGTATATACTCGCTTGAGAATGAAGTCCAACTGCAAACTCCAAAGAGATAGACATATCGTAGCAAAGTGCACCGGCAGATCTGATTCTGTTGTTGTTATAAAGTTTAACGCCATTTTGTCAGCACAAGGCTTTACATAGCAGCCAGTATAAATGGTGGAGGTAGAACCCCGGAAAACCCAAGGAAGAACCATTTACCCACGAGAAGCTACTGGTAAACTCTCTTGTTGCCACATTGGCCGAACCTGAGACTCGAACCCAAGCAGGTGAGAAGGCAGTGATCAGAAATGGTGAGCGCTTGAGACTACTCGACCACTCAGGGGCCCATCTTGGTCTGTAACACTTGTTAAAAGTAATTTAGTATAGCAAACACCATATACACTCGTCTGTGCAGGCATTATGCTACGGCCTACCAGGATCTTCGTTTTCTTTTCTTGCATTTTGACTCGCTTATGCAAGAGTACATACAGTAGCGAAGACAGATCGTCGCCTAAGAGAATTTGTCAAAGGCAATGCTAGACTATCCTTTCATCTCGTGATGGATATGAATACTTTAGAAAAGTCAATGAAGGCTTCCACAGAAAATTTTGGACATTGGATACAAGTCTATTTGACCTGACCTTAAAGTATGATCATCTATGGAAAGTTCATCATGACAAGATATATACAAATTATTTAACTGTAGTCAACACAATCTAACAGAGTAGGGCTCGTTGGAATAATTGCTGATAAGGATACTCTCGTGATAGTCACAGAAAATGCAGAATTTCATTCAGGATGACATTTGTGCATCAAAATTGGGATATTAAAAGCAATGAAATCTCCAAATGTGCACTTGTTGTTAGGTCAAAAACTTCTGATGTCTTAACTGTCCATCAGAGTTTTATAAAATAAACATGGGCACTTGGTTCGAGAATAATTGTACATCTTTCCTCGAACTGATTGATTGTAACACAACCTCTCATATAGCTGGACATAGTACAAATCCGAGATGGGCAGTCTTTCACATGAACTAGAGTTTACTACCATACCTTGGAAATGGAAAAAGAACTGGAATTGCTCTAAGTTCTATTAGAGGATGTATTGCGTATTGGCTGTCAGAATTACAAGCATCATACCATTAGCTGACAGACGATCGTCATTTTGTTCGCGTGGTGTCGATAACTAGAGGACCTTCCATTAATAAGTGATTAACTTCCATCGTCATAATCTCAAAAAAGTGATTTACCAACCAATTGCTAAAATCATATACTCATGCAAACACGCATCATATTATGAAATGGTTGCTGTATGGCTAGTAAAATAGACTATTGACGTGCCAATACCAAAGCAAAAAATAAAGGTAATTGTAAATGTTATCAAAATTAATCTAGAAAAGTCAACCTCGGCCACATCGGCGAGGAACTGCATGTGACTGAACAGTGATGTTTTAATATTCATGGTGCAAAGAACAGAAAATGTATACCATACGGTGCGCGAGAGTTATTAATAATGTAGAATACACCGGAATCTGGATGCTTGACTCGCGCATCAGTGTGTGACCCCAGAGCATGGAAGGAAGAACTGGTTTTAATGCGATAAGAAGAAATTTTGATTTGCAATCCAAAAGGTTACAGAGTTGCAATAAAGTTTAGGTTTATATTTTATAGCTTACATCTTAAATATTACTAATTGGCTGGTGTTAACAATAATTATACACGATGAACGCGCATTAAAGTAAAAAAGCAATATGAAACAACTCAACGAAAGGATTCAAAACAGACTATGATTCATGTTCAGAGCAAGACATAGTTTTAATGTTCTAATCGCCATCACCCCTTGATCACCTTAGCAGATAATTGAAATGGGAAGCGTTTATAAAACGGCACTGCAGATCCTGCTAAACGTGAAAGACTTAATGTGGTGGAAAAAAAACATTCATCCTGAAACTTACGAGTTGTTGGCATAATAACTTGAATATTGATGGGTCAAATCTGTCATAATCAAACAGACTAATGAAAGAGCATTCATCCTGAAATTTAAGAAATGTTGTCGCCATAACTTGAATATTGACGAGCCAAATCTGTCAGAATCTGTAAGACTAATGAAAATCCATTCATCCTGAAACTTAAGAGTTGTTGTCATTATAACAGGAATATTGACTGATGAGCCCAATCTTGTTAGAATCTGCAAAACTAATGTTGTTGATTTTTTAAATCTCATAACCAATCAAATTATGAAATAAAAAAAAATAACTTTATATACACATTTTCACTTAAACAACTCCTTGAAATTTCTGTATAGAATTTATGGATTCTATCACATTAATTTGTAATCTAAATTTCTAACATCTCTATGTCCGTCACACTGATAATAATCGTACCCTAAACAAAATAGTTTGATAATAAGCATATTTGGATCTAGCAGTTTTAAATTACCCATTTGAGACATGTTAGCAAATTGTACCAAAAATGCCTCTTGATCTTTCAAAAAGCTTTCTTCGACAATTTAAAGAATCGACATTCCCTACTGACTATTAATATTATCCTTTCCTTTGAAACTAATCTGCCTTAATATTAAACTGTTATAAAATTTAGATTACGTCTGTACTATTGTATACTGCCAGAGACGGAGATTTCTGGATCAAATTACTCAATTCGTATTGTTAACAAAAAGTAAAGACTGAACGCCCGATTTATCTATCTAGTTCACTGTCATGTACCAGATTACATCTAGCACGGTCGATTCGTACCGCGAATATTACGGTGACGCAAACAGAACCTATCCATTAGAGAAACCCGCAGTAAGTGTAAGTATGTTATATTAACTCGATCGAATCGCACTGCGAATATTACGGTGACGCAAACAGAACTTATTCATATGACAAACCATCATAAAGCGTAAGTTTATGCTATTTTAACCAAAAGTCAATAAAGTACAAAGAAAATATCGCAATCGCTCTACTCCTTGAAGCAGAAAATGTTTTACACTCCTCCCAAGTCTTGTTTATACTTTACACAATATTTAGGATTGTCATCAAAACATTGAATAGCGCATGATCTGCCCCGATATAGGGTTTATCTGAATATATATTCTATTCTGATTCGTGTATTTCTCCTCTAAGAGCAATGCCCTTGTTAGCAAAGCAAATATAAAATATATTCGACGCAATCGACCGCTACAACAAAAATGTACAAGATGTTTAGGTTGGAAAGCAAATAGAGTACATGTACTCTATTGTGTGTACGTGTCTTTTATCTTATTTTTTTTGGTTTGTTTTGTGGAACTTTTTTTAAAAGTCTGACTCATTCTGAATGGACGATGAGAAATTCCGTTTTTACCCGTCCTTGTTAGCTATTTTATCTCTGAAAATGTTTGCCTAAGTTAAATATTATTAAGCGGACTTTGGTGTTGCACACAGAATGAACATATAACCCTCACCCCCAAATGTAGGGTCCCACAGTAACACGGGGCCTCGAGTGGCCGAGTGGTCTAAAGCGCTTTCCGTTACGGATCACTGCCGTCTCATCTCTGTCTGCGTGGGTTCAAGTGTAAAATTGGCTTAATGAAGTTACAAATATGTGAGAAAGCTTCTCGTGGGTCGGTGGTTCTTTCCGGGGGTTTTCCTCAACCAATAATACTGGCCGCCATGTATAGCCTATCGTGTGCTGACAAATGGCGTTAAACCCTAAAACAACAACAACAACAAACCTAAAACAACAACAACAACCCACAGTAACATGCTAATCAGTTTCATTTTGTCACGACTGGATAACACGTGGTGCACGGCTTAACGTAGCTGCTGGGGCTGTTAATGCTAATGCAAGTTACAATAAAAATGGAATATATTTGTCATTGGTACAGACAGTTTACATGTCCACAATTAATGGCAGTTTCCTTTCCTAAAACTGGTAAAACGACATTTAGACAAATTTAAACAGGAAACACTTTTATATTTGGCGATAATTGTCTGACGAATATCAAAAGAAACAACATGGCAAAATTGACGTTTAGAACTGCATTTCATTTGAATAATATCGAGCACAATTCTGACAGCGTATAGAAAAGAACGATCGGCAGACCCTACAATTTCTACAAACAGAATTGTGAAGAACAGCATGCGTAAAACATATTCTGTTGAATTTATTTACAAACATTAATAAAGAGTATGGTACAAATAGCTCGTCTTAGGTTGTACATTATATCGCTGTTAACTTTGACATTCAGTACGTTTGATATTGACTGTCATTTGACACGTCGCTCGCTTCCTCTTCCATGACTATAAAATGCAATCTGCATATTCTTTATCAACAGCTCACACAGTCGTTACTATCGTCTTTGATAATTACAAAATTTCGTGATATGAATTAAGTCTTTACATTGCATGACGATTAAAAGCATTTTAAAATCCAGGAATCAACTAACAAAGTGGAAAATTCAGCCAGTTACTAATCACGTGATCACTGGACCTTGAGTTTAATATGATGTTTTTACTACGGCAAAAAAAAATGTGTGTGTGTGTGTGTGTGTGTGTGATTAGGATTTTTAACGTAGCTTTAACAATTTATCAGTCATATCGCTACGATGTCTGCAGTGAGGCAGTTTATTGTGATGTCTAGGACTGCGGCATCATGTCGCAGACATGTATCATGTCCCACCCAGTCACATCATCCTTACACCAGGCCGACCAGTCCTAACACTAACCTCTTAATGCTGAGCGCCAAGCGAGGCACCTGTTAGTAACATTTTTGTAAGTCTTTGGTACGACTCAGCCGGGGATCGAACCGAAGACCTCCCGATTCTATGACGGATGCTCTAACCACTCGTACACCGGAGCGGTCACGGCACAAACTAACATAAAAGCGTCGCTTTTTAAATTGTTCAGAGTAGACGTGACATGGTTACATAGTTTTTACCTTAAGGTTTACAGTAAACACTAATGCAATTTTGATAACAAACGAACTTATCTGTTATAAAATGGGAAAGATAAAGATGGATATAGATTTTATATATTATCTAAATTTAGATTTAGATGCACCACAATCCGAAACGAAATCTAATCAAACAAGACATTTAATAAGCTAAAGTTGTAAAACGAACATAAGAAACCAGCTGCCATGTTAGAAATAAACTCAGACCTATTTATACAGAATGGTGTCTAGCTGTATTGGGAAATGTATTCCATAAATCATTACCATACAAACTCCCTTCTTAAAAAGGAAAGGGCAGAAAATGTTAACAACAAACCTGGACTGGCAGTGTTAACAAGGGTATAACTTAGATCCGTTATTTAAGCCTAACCAAACAAACACCGTCTACATTTACTTAGCAATCATTTTGGGTAAAATGAACAAAGAACCTGTCAAGGGCCATATCACCAGGACTTTCTAAATCGCTGACCCAATTCTGCGCACGATTAGAACTGGGAATAAATGTACCAGTCATTGCAAGACTTTGCAGTCTATGGTTCCAACAGTTTCAGTGTATATTCCTATGACCATGAACCTATAACGAAACTTCAAAAACTATGAACTGTTTCATAGAATGTCTCCTATTTCGTTGTGTTATGTTAAGGTAACATGATATGTAAGCATTTACTTCGTAACCCAGTCTGGCAGCGCGGTGCAGCAATGTTTCACCACTGTCTTTGTTGATGGCAAGTCTAGGAAGATGGATGGATTCAAACCCACTTTCCATGGATCCTGCGTCCTCATCATCCAGATTATCCCGTTCTTCATCCTGAAGAATTCATATTGGAACATTGTTGAAGACAACAAGTATCGCAACTTTCATTCGAACTTTTTTTAATAGTATCCGTACTCGCCAATTATATCATTACTAGTCTTTTTAAAATAATTTTGTATGTTTATATGTTTTGAGAAGTTTTTGTAAGCTCTAATCGTGGATAGAGACGCACAGTACTCTGGGAACGGGAGTCATCAAAAGCAGTTAAAGACAAAGTTTTCTACCCCACTTATCAATACCCAATCCTTGGCACAAATCCTTTTCAACCCCAAAACAGTCATAAAGAGAAATAAGTTACAATTATTTACTAAAACGCAACTTTCAAGTACCATGTTCGTGTAGAAAAAGTGACAAACCTTTGTCAAAAACTACGATGGATTCGGGTTGTCATCAGAGAGATTCGTGTTTTATAATGTTGCCGTTTATCTTCTGCAACCTTAATTACGTGTATTTCATTTTCTAATTCATAGTCAAGGGTAATACGTTGGACCCGCTGCAAAGTGAAAGCAATACACACAAACACGAAGTAGTCATCTCGTCTTTCTACAACTGTTCATTTTGTGTTTAAAGGTTTTTGACTCTGTATAGAACTCACAATATAAGACGTATAATGTGATTTTTGTCCACCCACAAGCTAAAGTCACTCTGGTGCAAAAGTATATATAAATATTAAAGGTGAGACCAACGTAGTGGAAGCAATCTACATAAGAAAAGAAAATAATGTCTAGCCCTTAAAAAGAGGACAAGAAATAACTAAGAAAACATGACATGTCCTTACCTGATGTGGGATTCCGATCTGCAGAATTGTTTTGGAATTCAATGCAAATTTGTTTGGTCCCATCAGCTTCCTATGTCTCCTTTTCTTCTGGAAGATGTACTTCTGCTTGAAGTGAAAACGACTTTTTTTCTTTGCTGCCACGGTCACCTTTTTCTCCTTCTGGATGTGAACAACTTCGTCGGCCTCTTCATCATCAGCATCAGAAACTCTGCTGGTAGTTCTATCCGAGCAATCCTCCTCAACTTCCGTGTCCTCGTCATACAAAGAGTCCTCGTCGTGAGCGCGCCTATAAATTTTTAACATCAAGCCACCTTTACTTTTGCCGCTGCGCAATGTTTGTTTTAGTGTGGAAGTAGCACCTTTAATTTCCCAACGCCCCTCTAGCTCATCCCTTCTTTCTTTGTCAAAATAAATTTTGCTATCCGAATTTCTATTCCTGTCAATTTCATTTAAATCAGCTGTCCTTTGAGATCGATTAGAATGAGGAAGGTCGACAATGACCTTTTTAGAGTCCTGTGACAGGAATGGAGATACTTCCGTTTCTCCGACAGATGGGGCGCTGTCCCGAGACCTAGATGCCGAAGAGGAATAGTCTCTCTTGCGCGATGCATTTTTGTTTCGATTATAAATTTGTTTTCGCTCCCTACTATTGCTACCACCTCGAGGAGACCTATAAATCTCTCTGGAAAGACGCCTAGATGGCGACGTTGACGACGAGTTAAGACGTCTCAGACTGTTGGACTTCATGCGTTGTCGACCTATGTTTGAAGGACAAGAATTCCCATTTGTACAAACTATTTCTGTATCCATTCACTTAGATTCGCATCTATTTAACAACTAATTTTCAATTAATAATGCTGTTTTAGCGTCTGTCGCAATCTTATTTTACGATTTCAAGTAAGAAATAATAAATGTGTTCCATATACAAGTTAAAAATATTTATTATATTAAAATTAATTATAGATCTGGTTTGACATCTAAATCTCAACAACATCCATGACACTTGAAGAATAATCGCATATACATCAGCATATACTAGTTATGATGACAATTTGAGAAATGCTAATAAATACGATAAACATCTACTACAGTCTATCCATAAAATGAGAGATGAACATAATTTTAATATAACTAGTTGTGACATCTAGCTCGGCATAATGTTTTCCTTTCTAAAACGTTTTGCATGGAACGAATGATGAATGCATCTTGGATGAATGTGATTGTAAAGATATTTCTGAGACCAATTTTATTACCGGTACCAATTCGTTTATTCCTCAAAAGATCTTAAGTCTCATACCTGCGGTCTGATTTCGAGTGCGGGTCCTCAGTACTTCCGGTTGGAAGTCAACAAAACCTCTGTTGTTCCTACTGTTTCTACGTCGAAGACGTGCACCAAAAGATTTCCGTTTTCCTGAAGCAAGACAACTATATCAATAGAATCACCAAAACGGAATCCAAGTTACAAAAAAAAAAACTTCACAGCACGATAGTATCTAAATCTTCATGCTGCTGAAATATGAACAACGAATTTTGGAAGGGATGTCAGGAAACAAATGATTAAAATGATACAAATATAAATAAAGCTTTACCCCATAAATACTAAACAGCTGCCCAGCTATGCAAATTAGGTTTACAAGAAAAGATATTTTAAACCAATCGACCAAAGCAGGGTCAACATTTTAATCTTAATACACTGAACATAGTACCAATATTCCGTATATACACAAACAGAAAGTTAATTTGAACGCCAAGTCGGCCAATTCGCACTCTAATCGAAAATAGAGTGGTACTGACGTGTGCATATGGCTAATCATGTGACCACGAATGAAATGATACATTGTTTACTCCACTCGGGACAAGAATGCGACAAATTATGAATACAAGCTAAATCAAAAGCAGATACACGTGCGTGTACCATTGACATCACATTTCTAAAGTGCGATTATTCTTCTAAGTAATGGTACTTTTTAGCGTAGTGTTGTAAAAAAAGGTATTTCAGACAATGGAATTCAAATCGTTGTTACAATATTATTCATCAACTAATACCAACTTTAAACATTATGCCATTTTCTTTTTCAGTTCGGATATTACTCATGGCATTCTTGTTGTGTATTTTAACATATAAAACAAAACCAAAAAAAACAAAAACATCAAGCATATGATATTATCTAGATGGTGAAGACAAAGATTTTGTTTAACATAATTTTTCACTTGATTAATTACTTTTCATACAAGGTAATTTCAGCCTACTGAATTTGACATTATAACATTTTTTAAAGTTACACAACCTTAAAAGCTCAATATCGTATGAAATATGAAGATTATCAAAAGGTAATATATTTCGCTTTTTTTACACATTTATTCTTTAGGTAAAGTATTCGTTCAATTTTAAAATAATGACAATTGAATATGTAATGGAATCACAACTAATTATTTTCCCTGCATACTATACATAAGATTCCTTTCTTTGAATATGTGGTTATCTGTTTCGATCGACAAACGGTTGTATGAGGGTCTAAATTTCAAGTAAAAACTGCAAACGTTTTCGATAAAGAAATTGAATAATCGTTGTTTTTTTAAAAGACCATAGATTTATTCTTCTAGGAAAAACTTTTGCTTTTTTTGTAAGACACGGGTATGAAGGTCTGTATGCTTTATACTATTTACGAACCGTTGTAATAGTACATGTTTTGGACTTTCATCGTTTTGTTGGTTATTTTTGCTATATTATTGCGATGTCTGCAGTGCGGCAGTTCTTAGTGATGTCAAGCACTTGGGGCATCATGCAGCAAACATGTAGCAACATGTCCAACCCAGTCTCATTATTATGATACCAGAACGACCAGTTCTAACACTAATCTTTTAATGTTGAGGGCCAAATGAGGCAACTGCTAGTATCATTTTCATATTTGGTTCGACTCGGCCGGAGTTCGAACCCACAAATATTCGCATCCGAGGCTGTTGATTGTTTATTGGAAAAAATAATGCAATTACTAAATATATCCAAATATACATTCTTCAAAAAATAGATCTTACGTAATCAACCATCGATAAGTATGATACCGTTCAGTTTAAGATTAATCGCCTTTCTCCCGGTTAGTACACTACTGGAATACGTGTACCAATAATTGGTACATTAACATATCTTTAATAGCAGTGTTAAGGCCCTCTTTTTGTAAGGTTGAACGCCAATTTTCAGCATAAGAAAGACTATACATGGCGGCCAGTGTAAATGATGGAGGGAAAACCGGGAAAACCCTTGAAAGAACCACAGACCTACGAGAAGCTACTGGCCAGCTCTCCCACATTGGCTGAACCCCGAGACACAAGCCCACGCAGACAGCGGTGAGATGGCAATCATACGTAACGAAGGCCCCCTTGTAAAATATCTTCTGTTTAACCGTATGCATATATTATTTATAACATTGTATCAAATCTAATCATATCGATATGTGATGTTTTAGCATAATGTCTTACTTTAATCGTGTCAGCAATTTTTAAATGAATCATTAAAATTATATCGGCTATAATGGTTTTTGACCTTGGACAAATGGTGTCTTTGAACAATTTGCCGTTTCCTCGAGCCATTCTTTTATCTCGCCTTATTTCTAGGACTCACCGGAATTTAATTTATCACATGGTAATCCGCTTACTTTTTGTGCCAGCTGACTGAGATTCATAAAATTAATTGTATTTGGCGATGAGCAAGGCCATAGGTTTTGCAATTTTGCTCTAATTATCCTAAACTATGATGCTTTGGACATTCTTCAAATTCCGAAAATAGCAGTCTGTCTCTTCCACAAATGAACGGTTATGTGGGGAATTTCCCTATCAATTTGCCGCGAAATGCCTGGTTCGGTGGGCTGATTTTCAATATACAGAAAAGATAAAATGTAAAACTAGGTTTTTCGGCATGTCTTTTTATACATATAGAAATTAGCGTCATCCCCTTAACACCAACCACGTGTCATAGAATAGATAATGAAAAGTGCACTACTACAAATCTAATTAATTTCCCAGCTTTGTTTTTTTACATATACCTTTATATTTGAGCTCGTCGAGGCTAATTACTACTAATATGTGTTCTTAAACTTAAGCAATTATACTAACAGGACTAATGCCAGCAGACGCCCAGTCTCAATATACTAGGTACTCTGGACCAACATTATATTTAAATCACCGCTGATGTGTACACCACCAGAACGTCTCTCTCTCTCTCTCTCTCTCTCTCGTAAAGTATTCGTTCAATATATATATATATATATATATATATATATATATATATATATATATATATATATATATATATATATATATATATATATATATATATATATATATATATATACACAATAACTCGTGCTACCAATTTTGTTAGAATACACCTAGTGAATTATTAATGAGAAAAGGGTTACAAATATGCAGTGATATTTTAACAGGTCCTCGTCGCAAAAATTACCTGGAACTTGTTCTAAATTCAGCTGCCAAAGCACGTCTCCGCGACTTATCGGCCTAACAAAAAGCTAAAATACCCTCGATCCACATATCAACTAACCAAATGCTGGTTTCCATTATCTATTTGCAATCGATAGGTGCTTGTGACTGAGTTTTTAATAGCATGGTATGTACATGTTTTTAAACGAAATAATTATATTTAAACAAAACCTTACTGTGATGAGAAAATTTATGGTTACTGTTTCTTGTTAGGTTAAAACTATACTGCAATTCTTACTGGAAATAAAGTCTCTTTAAAAAAAACCTCTGTGCGTTTATTAACCGCAGAGAAATGTAATCACTTTAAATGACAGTTTGCATAGTTGTGCTTGCCAGACCGAAATAAAAGGTAAACAGAGCCGTTCGCCAAACTGGTTGATTTTGCAAGTCACGATACCTAGAATAGAGTTAATACACGTTTTTATACGGTAAAGTTTGTGAAAAGATGCGGGGTAATATAAATCCGGGTTAATGTTCACCTCCACGCCTTATCATGTTATATTACTGATACCAGTTGACAAAATAAGCTATGGCATATAACTGCGTTTTCATCACTACACAGTCATATATATACATATATATATATATATATATATATATATATATATATATATATATATATATATATATATATGCTTCATTTGTGATTTTGAACGAAACAAATCGGTTTATGTCATCGTCTAACAATGTGACGACTTCAACAATAATAAAACAATACCATATCACCATTTAACTTTAAAAAAAAATAATATTAATTGTTTCGTTTAATATATATATATATATATATATATATATATGTATGTATGTATGTATGTATGTATGTATGTATGTATGTATGTATGTATGTATGTAATGGTGGTTTACACATCAGCGCTTATTTAAAAATAATGATTTTGCAAGTCTTATAGGAATTACTACATCACGTTTGGTTCTTTTACCTTGACTGAAAATATAAATAACTCGTGCTACCCATTTTGTTAGAATACACCTAATGAATTATTAATGAGAAAACGTTTACAACTATGATGTGACAGTTTAACAGGACCTCGTCGCAAAGATTACCTGGTACTTGTTTTTGTAAATTCTGCTGCCGAGCACGTCTCCGCAACTTATCGGCCTGAAAAATAGCCAAAAATGTTTGTAAAATATACGTGGACATTTCATACATTCGAAGTGTTTTTACATTACTTACATGGGAGCAAACATTCCGCTTATTAAAGAGTAAACAAACAAACAAAAAAAAATTACAAACACCAAGCCGGAATTTCTTCCTTCTTGGAGGCCCGAATTGGGTAAGCTGAAGACAAAGACACAAATGAAGAGTACACCAAAGAGGTCATCTTCTAAACCACACAGCAGATATCTTTACTTGTTACAGGTGGCATTATAAAATCTTCCAGATTATGAGGGAATTTTTAATGATTATATAGACAGACACGCCTAAATATTTTGTTGCAATCGCGGGGTGTACTTCTCGTGATGGGATACGAAAACATTCAAAATAAAAAAAAAAATAAAGGTAAATAGAATCATTACAGCTCATAAGATAAGTAAATTGTCAGACTATAATTCGAAATATTCAATTCACTATACGCAAAAACACGACCTATGAAAGCTATCGCAAACTTTTTATGATACCAATTTACCTAAAGAGACATTTCCAAACTAAAGGTATAGTGGATATGGGCAGCCTCTACGCCAAAGAAGAAGTCATACACGATCATTATTAAAAAAAATTATATTTTCTGACGCAGCTTTTAAATGTGTGGTCCGCCGAGTCACATCGGATTTTAAAAAAAATTTAACCGATACTTCTGGATTATTCTACTAAGACGAGGTGTTTCTCTATTGTTGAAAATTACATAAGTGTTTCAGAATTTTTAAAAAAAAATAATGAACAAAAATGAATTTTTACATTAAAACCAACATATATAAATTAAAAAAATTAAATAATTCCACGGCGTTTGAGTGTACGAAAACAATTAAACAATGTACATCTATTTAATTAAATTCTCATCTCAGAACAATGCACAAAGTTTAAGTCTGCCCACAAATGTATACACTATCTCCAATATCAATGCAGTTTATCAAATCTTTCCTTTTTTTGTTTTTGTTTTCTTGCTCGACTCACCATATTCATTACATAATTGTGTCTCAAGATTTATTGACTCAGCGGATAATGAAAATAAACTTTAAGCCAGTTATTTCATATTCTTACAGTGTTACTCGTTATATTTCTATTTTATGGTTTTCTTCATCTTTACAAATACGAATTAATCATTTTAATCTCAAAGGTACATTACTTTCCAAATTTTGCTAAATTGAGAAATGTGCGTATCTTGCAGTCTAATATTTATATTTTGTTTGCTTTTTTGTTTGTTTTAGGGTTTAACGCCATTTTTCAGCACACGATAGGAGGAAGAACCCGAGGAAAACCCCCGGAAAGAACCACCGACCCGCGAGAAGCTACTGGCAAGCTTTCTCACATAACATCAGCCGAATCTTAGACTCGATCCCACGCAGAGAGGTGAGACTGCAGTGATCCGTAACGGAAAACGCTTTAGACCACTCGCCTTTTTTTTTCTTTTTCTTTTTTTCCCATTTTCCTTGCAAGGGAAGAATACAGTATGGATACGCACCTCTTCCTGATAATAAAACTCACTGGATATCTCGATAATATAAGCTAAAAACGAAGGTCAGTAAAGTCTGGCTAGAGTTCCCTGTGTGTACCCCTCGACCGATTTCAGTAATAGAAACATTTCATTTGATAACAAGTGCAAGGAAATTAGTCAATGTATTCATTGATTTATAATTTCTAACCTGACTGACTATAGTGGTCCGAATACGTCATCAAATGTGCGTTTCATACTTAACGGAAAATTTTCAGTATAATAGAGACCGCTCTAATGGCCCAGTGGTTAGAGCGTCCGCCTCAGATGCGGGAGGTCGAAGCTTCGTTCCCCGGCCGAGTCACGCCAAAGACTTACAAAAATTGTACATACAGCTGCCTCGCTTGGCGCTCAGCATTAAGAGGTTAGTGTTAGGACTGGTCGGCCTGGTATCAGGATAATGTGGCAGGGGTACTACATGTCTGCGACATGATGCCCCAGTGCTAGACATCACTATAAACTGTCACGCTACATACACCATAGCGACATGACTAAAACATTGTTACAGCTACGTTAACGCTAAGCGAGGCAGCTGCTAGTTCCATTTGTTCTAAGTCTTTGGTATGACTCGACCGGAGTTCGAACCCACGACCTCTCGCACCCAGTAGACCACCAGAACTAAACAAGCTCATCGTCTACGAAATATGGCTCCATGTTAGTATGGATGGTCCGTTAAGCATAAAAGGGAAAGGTTCAGGGGATGCCATTATAGTCGCAGTTTGTTTAGAAATTGTAAATCAATGATTTAATTTATTAATTAGTTATGTGCACTTTTTATCGTATTAAGCGTTTTCGTTATTGAAATCGATAGTGACAACCAAATGGGGATTTATAGTCAGACTATAGAATCACAAACATTCACAAAGTGTTGGCAAACACAGCCAGATACAAGCGAGACTCATCAATAGGCATAGACCATTCTTTGTGCATTTAGTTCTTGTTAGTTTAAACGGCACGTACAATGGAATGGTCAATAACTGTGCCTTAAGAACCTGGTTACTTAAGTTTATCGAATCAGAGACATCGTCTCTACAGTTCAGCCTATCTGATGCAAGATCATCTCATTATTCTGAGTGGATTTTGCTTCTTATGGAACTCATCCGAAAACATTAGATAATATATGCGCACGTTCCAAACCTGATCAAAATCGGATCCGAAATGTGGCTTCCACGATGGTAACAAGCCAAGTCAATCAGAAGCGAGATCATCCCATTATTGTACGTTTATCTTGCATATTATCGACCTTGTCTGAGATGATGAAGATTCCTGGACTGAACAAAACTGGATTAGAAATACAGCATCCTGGGTGGTAACGAGCTCAATCTGTGGGGCCCCGAGTGGTCTAAAGCGCTCTCCGTTACGGATCACTGCCATCCCACCTCTGACTGCGTGGGTTCGAGTCTCAGATTCAGCCAATGTGGGTATGTCAGTAGGTTCTCGTGGGTCGTTGATTCTTTCCCGGGTTCTTCCTCCACCATTAATACTGGCCGCCATGTATAGCCTATTGTGTGCTGAAAAAATGGCCTTAAACCCTACTACAACAATAAAGCTCAGTCTGATGCACGATCTTGTTATTATAAAGCTGGTTCGTGCGCTTCATGATAAAAGCACGATTCAGATCAAAGCTATGGCCTCCAAACAAGGTCAGCCAATCAGATGTAAGATAACCTCACTGCGATGCATACATTTCACTCAGAATCGATCTCGTCTGCGAGTTTAATGATATAAGCCCACATCCCAAATGTACTGTATACGAAACCAGGCAAAAATATGAACTCCAGAATGACAAGTAAGCGCTGACGTAAATAAGATTTACGACACAAGACATAGGACGAATGCAGGGTCATAGCACAAGGTTACTTGACTATCTGAGCTAAAAACAGAAAACAAAATATAATACAGAACTATTTAGGCACATTACCGGTGTAAAGAAATGTCTTTAATAATCATTTATACAGTACTTAAAGTAATACAATATTAGTGAGTGAGTGAGAGAGAGAGAGAGAGAGAGAGAGAGAGAGAGAGAGAGAGAGAGAGAGAGAGAGAGAGAGAGAGAGAGAGAGAGAGAGAGAGAGAAAATGAATGATAAGTAAAGAATGTTAAGGTAATGACTTTTGAAAGGAATACTACTTACTATAGTATAAACGATATTTCGATATTTGCGCCAACAGTAAAAAAAAAATATATCTTATAACTGATGAAAGTGCTGTACATTCGTCATTTCCATTCTTATCAAAGGTAACCTTAAACCTTTATTTGTGAGCGTTCTATTGTTTTATTTTGTTATTCCAGTACTTCAAAGGAGTAGAAACAAGTGCAATCCACAAAAAGATATGTCAAAGAAATATGAATAGTGTGAAACAAAGAACAAACAATATTTATGTTATTCTTACGTTCTGGTGACGTTTAGGGATGAAGCAGACACACAAAAAGCATGCATTACACTAGTGCTGAATTTATCGCAGACCGATACGGATTAGCAAGACGGGAAATTGAATCGGATCAAATAAAGCATTTCTGCACATTTTCACATTTTAGCATGCCTTGATACAGGAGAAAACCAAATGCCGATCATCCACGTTGCATAGATGCTAGAAAATACATACCGGGAGTCCCATTAAGCGTTGGGATGCTATATAGCTTAGCTTACTGGCAGGGAAAACATGACCTAGTTATATAAATGTAGAATTTATAAATTATATCTTTATCCGCAATGTTTCCGGATCGACGGTCGTTTGATCTCATAGTATATGCACTATCTTTAGTATATACACAAAGCCGCGTGATGGTATTCATCCTGCAGAGTATTAACAAGTTGACAAGCTATAGATACTGCGCAGCCAATAAAACAAGGCTAATGCGTCATATTTAATTAATAATGCAACAGAAGCTTATCCCTAATGTCGAGGGTTCCTCTCCTACCTATAATGTGCAAACATCTTCAATTTTCCTCGATCAATTTATTTGTGAGAATATTATTGCCTCTGGTTTCAGAAACCTTCAGATGCAAAGGCATATTCCGTGAGTTCTCTCAAAATTCTCCAGTTTACCTAATTACATAGCCAATGTATCATTTTTATGAAGGATTACCCATGTGCTGCTCACTAATTCAGCATGCTCAAGCTTTAGCGACAATGTGCAACCTTACTCCATCCTCCACGAGGCTGTCTCGATACGTTATTCTGAACTTCTTAGATTAAAACAAAAACAAAAACAACTTCTGATGAAAAGGTGTATTTTCAACCTGGGGTTAATGCAACAGTACAACTTTAAACATATATGATGGGACTAATGTAAACCAAGGTCAAGAGTTTAAGTTCGGTGTAGCTAAGCTTCAATCCGGGCCTACGGATAGAAGACCACAACATGGGTACCTACACTGCGTTTTGTGCTGACGTGCATGTAAATCTCAATAAACGAATATTCGATAAAAGGATTGTCAACCAAATGATTAATACACACATCCTTGACCATCCAACTTGGGCAGACACGCATCTGATTATATGCATGAAAAAGCTAATACAATGTATCTCCGCCATAAATAAGGTAATGAAATGTGATCCATTGGCGAATGTTGTCGGCGAAGAAACATTTTCTCCAGGAACGTATAAGCAAGCCTTCTTCCAGTGTCATGAAATTTTGTTTATCCGGGTTAGCCGTTTACTATATAATCCAAGTATGTTTAACCATTTATCCGAGTAATATCGCTCAACATGTTGAACTTAAGTTATTTCCCTGATTATGAATATTTAATGCCAATTTCATGTCAATGCAGTAAATCAGTGGTTCCCAAAGTAGGTGGTGGAACGACCGAAGGGGGGTGGGAGAGGTTAATGCTGAAGAATGCATTGTACGGGGTAAGGTGTAGGGGACGCTAAAGTTAACCAAGGGTGGGAGGGGGCTGTGGCTCGAACAAGTTTGGAAACTACTCTACTTAATGACGAATGTTTACGCTTTGTGAGAGGCGTGTGTTTCTATACTCAAAGGCATAAGCAACAGGAATCGCATCCGCCCAACTTACTAGGAAATAAAGATAACAATGGCGCATTTGTCTGAATCTTGTCCTGCAAGTTAAACCGTAATAGTTTTACCTTTCCCTACTTATTCTCCATTTTTATTAGCATGTAACTGTAATTGTGATAAGCGGACATTTAACGTTCACTGGTCTGGAGAAAATCAAGAGAATGCAAGAATTAATAATTTACAAAGTGTATCCTGTTGATTCTCGTTGCACACTGGAATCTTAATTTACAGCATCGGCGTTTTATGTAATATTATGTCAAGTACGGCTGCCCATGCATGCGCTATTTAGCCAAGGTTTAAGACACCGCCTATCTGTTTTAATTTCCAATTCATTTTTTGGTGGAAGTGGCACAACCCTATACTTAAGTCATTATCAGGATATGGGTGTACCTCAGAGATTCATGAAGGTCACCTCTTTTCAAAATCAAAATTAAGAAGAATGCAAAACACCTTAGTCCCGGAACTGCCTGCTATATTGTTACTTCCGCATCTCTTTGATCTGCGTTATATCAAAGTGTATGCAGACAACTTAAAAAAAAAACAATTACACATATGCTTTCATTGAGACCAGCATGGTCAGAAAAAACTGGTTTACTTTTCTAAATCAAACATTTTCGGCAAATATTTATCTCAATTACACTGCATCTTTGATGACCCTGAGTAATAGAGGATTAATCTGCCATTTTCTCCGCAAATATTACAACCACACTCCTATCTGAATTCGTCCTTTTTTTTAGACATCTTTTTTTTCGAACCGGTCCGGTAACACAGAAGGCCTCCTAAAACCTTAAATTTCGCAAATCATTGATATCCACATTACAGAAAAGTCATGTGCTTGTGCAGTCAGTAACAAGACATTCTCTACTGTTGGTTACCTAGTTACGTTAGTATCTGGGTAATGAAATGGGAGAAATATTCTACAAATCAGCGTGTTCTTTCTATCAGTCTATTAAACACGACATGTGGAACGAACTTTGAAACACCAAAACCATCATTGGATAGTGCATGGAACGCGTATATGTAACTACAGCTTTGCTCCCGAGGGATACACCTCAGCTCGAGTGCATACCTGATTAATGCCTAAAGCACATTTGAAATTATTGCTGTCGAGTATGTCAACTGTCACCCTCGGAAATTGATCTTTTATGAGCTCAAGCAAGAAACCTTACGATGACGTACCGCCTGATAAAATCTTGAAGTGTTTGAAGGAAAGCGTTTTATAACAAATTTTTAACGCTATATGTTAATAAATATATTGTATATTTTGACCGTAATATTTTATTTCATTAACTTTCAGATCTTTTAACGTCTTACATTGCATGCCATATTGCACGACTCCATGTTTAGCCTTATTATAGAAGGTGTTTCTGGACAACGTTTATACATGTTACTATGCAGACATTATTGTGCTGACGTGGCGCTACAAATTTAAGCATCATCTGCCAGTCCAATTGGTGGCATTAAATGACATTCGCCTAGCACGATATCAAGCCGAAATTACTTCATGCTTAATTTATTGAATGTAGGCAATAATAACCACTCTAGTGGCCTAGTGGTTAGAGCGTTAGCTTCGGATGCGGGACGTCGTTGGTTCAATCCCCGCCCGAGTCATATGAAAGTGTTACATAAATGGTATTAACATATGCCTCGCGTGGTACTCAGCGTTAAGAAATTAGTGTTTGAACTGGTCGGCCTGGTGTCAGGATAATGTGACTTGAGTCGGACATCTCAGCAGCATGATGCCCCAGTGCCATCACGATAAACTGCCACACTGCAGACACCCTAGCCATATGACTGAAACAGTTTTGAAGCTACGGTAAAAATGCAAATCACACACACACACACACACACACACACACACCACACACACACACACAATCACACACGGAAAATGTAGTGACAGAGCCTTACTGAAAGACAACCAACCCCGCAATGACATAAATCACGGATATAGTTTTTTTTAAATGTTAAATTTGAACAATAACCTTACCAACGAGGATACTGAAGATTTACCACACTATTCGCTGGCGGTCTACTGAAAAATCAATTTATAGTTAGGAAATTTTGTTAACCCAGATTGTGAATTTCGTTTGTTATATATACAAGTACGTGTAGTCCGCGAGAAAAGTCCAATCTGTGCGGATTTTCAACTTTACAAACGAAACAAAACGCCAGAGTTTGATGAGGAAGAAAAGACCATTCATTCCTTTATCTCCTAAAACGTGGTATTCTTTTTTAATTATTGTACCCAAACAAAATATGAGTTTAAGTTGTCCACCATCGGTACATTATTCGTGACAGCATTGTAGTTCTGGGTGAAACTGCAGCCCTTAAAAAAGAAATAACGGAAATTACTCATGACGAATTTTCTTTGAAGTTCTATTGATCATGTAATATCGGCACAGTGTTTCTAACTAGGATATATTATGGTACCTCATGCGTGACCAATAATCAAAGGCTTAGTTGTGTTACCATTTTTTGCGTGTAAATCTATCGCAACAATACTACATTACAGTTACCTTGGAAAGTCTAGCCCACTTGGGAATCCCATTATTTGACAGTTGTGCTTCGGTGAATGGCTTAAGAAAACGCGTCAGAATCGCACTTAAGAAATGTTATTAAGAGTTTCAAGCATACAAACCTTTCATATCATTTCAAGTTCCAACTTTTGACCAATTTCATGAAAGAAAAAATCCAATGCACTTTCACAGATACTTTTTGCAAGTGTTTGAAAAATGCAATTTCGTAGTTTCTGACAGCATTTTTTGGCAACCATGTGATCTAAGTAATACGTGTACAGTTGTTATTTGCACATAACACCTGGTTAACACAAGTCGTCCATAATACAAAGAAAAATACATTGCTGGAAAAACTATGACCGATCTCTCAACAAACCGTCGACACTGGAAATACCTATATCTAAAACCGTCGACACAGGAAATACCAATATCTAAAACCGGATTAGCTCTCAAAATCGTTCACCGCAAAAAATCATACAATGACGCTTAGACCAAGTAAGAGTTTACAGCTGTTGTTTTTCAGTTTCGTTGTCATTAACCGATGGTAACCATCGTATGGTGCTTATGGTGAATATCATTTGTATCATGCTGCATGCACATCCTAGTCATGTTGTAAATCATTACGAAATAGCTGCGTGGCTTCAAGCCACCAAGTGGCCTAGATAATGTACGACAAACATACGCACCTTCCATATGTAAGAAATTCAACCCATCCGCTGCTGGTGGATATTCTCATTAAACGCTTCGATAAAAACTCGACAGACACTATTTCGGATAATGAGTCAACAGTGATAACCGCATTTTATTAAAGAGGCGTGCGTGACAAATGTTTTAAAATTGGTGTGCCTGCAGGGTCAGGATATATTTCCCTTAATTATTTAGAGTTATTTAGATTTTTGTTATGAATTTAAAAGAACAAAAGCAATAATCGTGGACGTCATGAACCTTATATAGTTTCGATAAGAGTACATCAATGTCGCCATTAATTATACATGCGTGACTTAATCACATACTAAGGCATTGCGTTTGTGAAATCCATCACCACTACCCTGTACTTGTATGAATGTGTTCTGTAACTTGTTAATTAGTTAACTGTTGTTAATTCTTATGAATTCTGATAGCAAAGAATGCTTGTATTTGTATTATATTTTTATTTTAAAAGGAAGATGTCAACAAGAGGTGTGTTGATATTATTGGCATTTTAACTAAAAAGCAATACATCACAACCTACAACCGTGAAAAAATTTTAGCACGGAAAACAGTTGAATTTCATTGATGCCAACTAAATCAGAATTCAATTAAATGATCCTTTATGGCCGTTTATTAATTTTTTAACGAGACTAAATTTATTCCATGTAACATTTTAAGAGTCTGGCTATATGAAACTTTTCAAGCTAAGAAGTCGTCTTAGAACAATTTTGTTAGGCTGTGTTCCTTCTTGTATCATACTGTATCATAATATATCACTGACGTAAGTCGGTTACTAATATGAGCTTATTATTCAGTTTTTTTTTTTTCTGGCAGATGTATGTTTGTGGACTGTTTGTATTCTTTACGAAGATTAATTCCTGGTTTTTTTTTTCAGACATCTGCACAGAAATATATAATAAACAAGAACTGAACTCGTCACGCAGTGTATATCGAACATAGTAGTTCGATTTCCCCCCAATTTCTTCGACGAATGTTAGCTGCTGAGCATACGTAGTACTTACTACATCTAGTAAGCTGCGGAGTTTTTCTTATAGTGGTATCAAAACTATACACGTCAACAGAAGCGTTGTAGTTTATTGGTAATTTTTTTAGTTAGTAATATACCAATTGTTTTAATTATAACTTAACACGAGTATGATTTGTTGTATTTATTACAATACATTAAAATTCTCTTCTATTTTTAGAACAAATGCTAAAGTACTAACTACTTTACACTCAGCAGGTTGTTAACATGGACGTCACTTCACGTTTGTTTTGTTGACGAATGCATGAACTGCCCCATCGGTTTCTTGCAGACCGCACGTGACATGCACATGTCGTCCCTTTATAAAATGACGCAATTATAGGAACATCTGCGAACTGAAGATGAAACCATAATCTTGAAATTAAGGAAATATTTCTTGATCAGCTTCTTAAAGTGCAAAGAAATCAAGATATATGACTGATAAGCAAATTTAATGTTACTGATCTAACTGCAGTGAAAAAGTGGCACTTTATACAAAATTTACCACCGGAGACTCTAATTCAAGCAAGCATTCTATCTTCCCAGATAAATTTTTAAGTTATCTTTACCCTATTTCAAGCAGCGAGTGACACTATTCGCACATATACTGACAGAAGAAAACCAAAATTGGGCGATGTGGTTACCCATAACCAGCAAGGCACCGCAAGCAAGGTAATGTGAGTGTACCGGCAGGCAACGTTCCCTCAAAGCGAATGGTACATGTGCGCACAGTGCTCGCTGCACTGCGCAAGCATTACGGAGACGAGCAAAATTTAACGTTGGATTGAGCAAAAATTGACAATTCAGCTGCGCGGAGATGCCTGAGCAGCTTAGAGGGAACGTTGCCGGCAGGGACACGGAAAAAACACGTGCATACTGACTGTGCATAGTTAAACAACTAAATCAACTTCATTTCAAGTTGCGCTATATTTTAACATGGCATATGTTGAAGAAGAAAAAACTTTCTAAATAGAGGTCACCTGGTCACCTGCTTTCGAAATTAAATGTTATGTGGAAATCAATTTGAACAGCTGAAGATTTGAATTCAGCGTCATGTACTCAACGTCAATGAGATTATGAAGATATTGACGCCCGACACGCTTAATGCTAAAGAAATACAAAACAAATGGCAAAACTCCTCAGGACGCTCGATGAAAATAAAATAATTCCTAGATTTAAACTAGAGAGGGAAGGCATCATAAATACGGGCACTTTTAATCTCCTTTCACCAGACAAACACAGTCGAGACCCACCTATCTGCTGCATTCAGAATTCACAAATTACAAACTGGGATGGTCTTAAACATGCCAAATGCAATACCCTCTCAATCGATGCAGATGGGCATCTAATTAGAAACCGTTTAAAAAATAAAATAAATGAAAAGGTGACCTTTGACATCACTCTCTTTATCTGGAGGATGAATCCGGATTCAGAAATCTTAGCATTCATTTAATGTTACTCTTGCAACCGAACAGTAAATATCACTCTACTTCAAACAGCATAGCGTTCAAGTACAACAGTGACAGACTGATGCACGAACGTATCAACGAACAGACGGACATAGCTAATTACATCTCCGCAAATGTGCGGATACAAGTATCATACAAGGGCCATGCAAGGAACCAGTACAATTTCCTTTAGAACGTTCAAGCAGACTTTACCATATTTACATCGAGCTTTGTCATGCCAACGGCACAAAATTACACCTGAATACATATTCAATGTACCTTCTGACGTATGCTAGACGCTTTTGGTCGTGGACATGCACTCTTTTCTCTCAGAGTTTTGACTTCTACGTGTCTTTGAGATCGATTCGTATTCTGTGGATGAAAGTATTTCGTCTTTATTGTAGATTATCCTTTTGTCATATTGCAAATTTGAATGTATTTCGAAGTGAAGGCCACCAATCCAAGATATTAATGCATACGTAAACCTAGAATGTTATCGTAAAAAATAAATGCAAAAAATTATTTTAATCTTTGTCTCGTATTAATTGCGTTTTTTCTCTGTTATTAAAAGCCTTTATTATCCACAACAGGATAAGTGTAACGATTCACTAACGATGGAAATGAATGTGCAATACAGAACTGTGCTAAGTAAAACATCCTATATTCGTGCACTATACTCGTGACCGATCATGCAGATCTTAAGTGGAATACCGTATATACTCGCATATATGTATGAGCCAACTGCAAGCAGCATAGACCCTAATATGCAACCGTATGATGCACTGGCAGACCAGAGTCTATATTGTTTGGTTTGCTTGTTCAGTCATATCACGCTGCAGAGATCCATATGTACTCATGCATACTACGCCGGCAGGTTTGGGTCAATGTTCTTTGCAGGCGGATCCTTTATATATATGCGAATAAATACGGCAGGTTGTCCTCACATGAAGTCATAGGTCTTCAGGTTTCCTGCCATGAAATCATAATCAGCCATCTTTTGGGTCATCCTTTAGTATGAAACATATGCCTGATTGCTTTTAATTAAGGAGCCAGAAGCGTAGATAAAGTGTTTGGAGCCCGGCGACAAGATTCATTTTTACACCCCACCCCCAACCCCTCACCTCTGAAACCCATTATTCTGCATACAATCTATTTCAAAGCCTATTTTGGCGCTCCCACTAATCCGGCGGCCTGGGGACATATGTCCTCTACAACATTATCATACATGGTATCTTTAATAGATGTTGATGGTGGTCATGATAATGGTTACTACAATCTGACCTCTAGCCCCTAACCACATCATCCCCTGATGGCCGTAACAAGTATTCGAAACCTTTGTATTGTACGCATCGTCCTGAAGACATCGTAATAAAAAAAATCATCCGTTCTCAATCGGTACAAAGTTCTGGTTTTGTGGAAGACTCCGTATTACCTACAACAATGCGACCCTGCTGCCGATTCTCCTTCCCCAGCCTGTAATAGATGGATGGCGACTGAATCCTGAATCCGTAACTTGCGTTGTTCTCGATCGATTCTCCAAACAAAAATCGCTATCAATGATCATCATCGCTCACTCAGTGTAAGAGTGGAAATCACAAGGAACTATGAGCGGACATAAACGTATAAACCATACAACAGCAAATGTGCGGACATAATAACTATTTTCTTTTATTTTCGTTTAAGGTTGATCCAAAAGATGGTGACAAGCTCTTTTCAGTGGAGGTAGACTTCAGTGGCAATGAAACCTATATTATTTTCTTTAACTGGGTTGCTCCTATCAAAATTCGAACTTGAATTATTACCATTTATATCCTGAGACTAATGTATTCGTATTCTACTTCATATTTCCAAAAACTTGACGCCATATGTCCATGGTATTCTTTATATTTTATTTCAACACGATCTAAATATCCCCAAACCTAAATTTACACACACACACACACACAAACACACACCGTTGCTAATTGCGAGAATAAAGAAGTGCAGATAGAAGGTGGGACAAGTTAGATATAATGGTTTGAAAACTGGACGTACCTTTGCTTTAGTTTTCAACAGCCCTTTTGAAGAAGACGACTGAAACATTGAATCTTCATCTCGTCGAGTTCCTACTGATATCTTATATTCATGAGAACTTCTGACCGACACATTTTTGAGCATGTGCTGATAGCTCGGTTGTTCAACATTATGTTTATCATTCACGGAATAATTATCCTTCTTAAACTCATAAATAGACAAATCCATTGAATCTATATCACGATGCATATCCTGATCTGGTGGACATCTTTTCTCGTGCGAATGCTTGTGCAAAAGCATTTTCTTCTTGATCACTGGTGTTCTAGTAAACTCCTTTCCGTCGCTTGCACCAGGAGATAAGGTTGAGCCACTCCTTTTCGAAAATTCATTTTCTGAGGAAAATGGATGAGATATTTTGAACGATTCTTTTGGACTCCCGTGATAAGTAAAGGAAGTCCAGACATTTCTTGTGATTTTCGACTGGTCCTCGAGCATGTGTTGTGCAAACATCGCATTGCTCACCTCCGATCGCTTAATGATTTCAGGTCCATTCACTTTTGAATCTGCGTTCTCCTTTTCTTGATGTTCGACCACTTTTCCGTGAACTATAGGAGCTACGTTTGCGACAGGAATGTTTTTTGTAACTGAATTCTGCCTGGAAAGAAATGCTTTTGATGGGAAAGTTCCCGAAGAGAAACCTGCAGTTTTGTCTTTTACATCAAGGTCTGGTTGTGGATCAGTCTCTTGCACTATAAGACATGACTCAGCAACACAAATGTTTGGATCTTTTTCAGGTTTTTCTGCGAACACTCCTACACCTTTAACAGCATCTGTAATGAGTTTGGAAAAATGTTTACCAAGACTATCGAGAATACATGTCTGAGATGAACTTGTCGGAGGTTCTAATGTTGGTGGTTCTCGAATAGCTGGAGATACCGTCGAAGGAGTGGCCTGGTTTTCTTGGGGACTCAAAATTGGCATTTTAGGCGATCCCGGACAACTGAGATAGTCTGTTTCTATGTCCTTTCCACCAGATGGAATCTGTCTTTCCATTCGTTTCAAAATATCCACTGAAGATGGAGGGGGAGGAGGAGGTATAGTGCGTTTTCGGTCTAGATTTGTTTCTACCATTTCCTTGAGATCCTCATCCTGTTTGACGGCGTTCAGAATCTTATGCTTCTTGGAATAATGCTTCGGATTTGGTATACTGCCACCAGGTTTGTTTATACTGCAATCGGCAACCGATGAGCTCGCGCTAACTGATGATGGAATAGCTATAGATAACAGCGTTGAAAAATTCGTCATTACTGTACCTTCCGATTTTATTTTCTCGTCATCCTTCTTGTCATTTGTTAAAATCACATCTGTTTCCTTTTTAATACCTAATGATCTATTTTCACTTTGTCCAGACACATCTGTTTTCGATTCAGAACTTTTAATTGCTTCCAAGATTGACACAGTCCTTTTAGATTCTTTTCTCTCACTTTCTTCAAGTTCTTGGAAAGCTCTCGTAATATACGAATCCAAAGTTTCCATTTTGCTCCTCTGCTCTGGTTTAATAGTTCCACTTGTTCCTTTGGTAATAGACCTTCCTGAGGCACCTGCAGTGGTACAAAAATTGGGCCCAAGAGGAATCGTTGAAAACGTTTGAAGAATGGATTTTGCAACCGCGTCTCTATCTGCTTTCATATCAGTCCTTGTGTTTTCCATTGGTCTGTTTGATGACGGTTTATCTCTTGGTTTATTCGGTATTAATTTTGGAACTTGAGGAACCGATGAGCTATCGTTTAGTGTTCTGTTCATTCTTGTATTATCCTTTGGAGCTGGCACAGCCGATATGGCAGGGTGTCTGATGGAACCATTCGAAGGCAATGGAGATTTAGGTGCCCCTACAAGTGGTGATAGCTGCTTCGTTACATCGTGTCTTGGTCCGCTTTGAGGAAGAAAGCTCCCTATGAAATTCATTTGACGGCCTAACTGGTTTTGGGGAATCTGCCGGCCATTTCCAGATACGCTTTGTGTATCAACGAAACGGCCACCAAGACCTGAGAGATTACGTGGGTCAACATTCGCTTCTGATAGAAGTTTGTGTTCTTCTGAATACTGGGATATAGTGGATATGGATTCCTTCCTAAGCATCCCATTTGTGCTATCTGGACTACATCGATGTGTGGCACCTGAAAATATACTCTGTGTGGCTCCATAGTTTGATTCGTATCGAACTAAGTTTGTGTCCTTAACTTGCCTCGGTCTAACGTGCGTTTGTGCATTTTGTTCAATATACATGCGGTCGTTTACATCATCGCTGAAAGGATTTATAGCGTAGAGTTGATTGCTTGGAAATGACTTTGGCTTTGGAGCATAAGACGATTCGTTAACTGACAAACAAGCCATCTTTTGCTGAGAAGCTATATTCCTCTGTCCCTCGGTATGAAGACTTGAACTTGCTGATATCTGCTGAGAAATAACGGACCTTTGGTCAGATCTTACCGAATGTGATGAAGAAAGTTCACTTTGTTTAGTTATATATGGACGGCTTTCGTGAGACATGACTTGTTTTTCCATGGCATGAATTGGATTCCTCTCTGAGCGAATACTCGTGTTGGATGAATTTAAATGTCCAGGTGTGTAGTTACTTATTCTTTGTCTATTTTCTAAGTACTGAGATCTCGAGGTTTGATTATATGTCCTCGTCATCTGGGATGTCTGGTTTACAGTCTGAGATGGGTATCTAATATCTTGTTTCATGTGTGTTGTCCCCTGTTGTTGCACTGTCATTGGATCCAAAGATGTACTTTGTTCTTTCACTTGTTTTAAAGACAGTAGATTTTGACAGGCTTGTCGCGGTATGAGCTCTGGATTCAAGACCCGCTTGTACCCAGTTTCTCCAGGACTATGCCCTTCACACATCGTTTCACAGCGAGGACCATGTCCTCCTATATGAGAATGGATTCTGGACCCATTTCCAGCTGAGTGGGTGGTTAGTTCTTTTGAATCTAAAGGACTAACATTATTTGTGATATGTGATTGGGACGATGGTAGACTTCTATATAGGCTGGAAGTACTACCATGCCTGCCACCACTCGAATTAGGCACTTTATCCCACCCAACAATTGATTGTGGTTGTTGTCGCTCTAATTCCTTGCCATTTTGCTGCTGGCTAACTGGATATGTACATACCCTCTTAATTGGTGGTGGCATGCCATGCATGGGCTGCATGACCAGTTGATGAAAACGTGGATCTCCATATTCATCCGTGGAATCAGCACAACGTTTTCTAGTTTTCAACGATAAATCCAATGGGCTATCCGTCTCCCGTTTTTGCACATCTGATCCAAGTCCTGATAAATCCAGCAGAGGTGTACATGATGCCTTCCCACCTCCGCCATTTTGAAAAATGGATGGCACCTGACATAATTGGTCCTCTTCTGTGAGTGAATGTCTTAGAACAGAAATTGGTTGGCCCTCTTCTGTGAGCGAATGTCTTAGAACGGTATTTTGTTCCATCGAATGTTTCTTGTTAGACCTATCTCCGCACTGTAACTGTGGCCAGGTGCTGCCACCAATTCTTGCAATTCCATGTTCACTTTTTAATCTGTTGTACATCTGCAAATAGAAAGTAAATATGTAACACTTTGGGTTTTATTTTACTTCTTTGCCATACAACTCTAGTTCAGAACATTGTATGAAGTAAATTGCCTAAGAAAAACGTTAACACATGGATGATCCAGGAAGATCTGCAAATTCAAAATACGAACGAAGTGCTGCAGCATGAAAAATATATTGTGGCATTTATATTCGTTTATACATGCTCACTATGGATTCCCTCATAACAGCGTTAAGTTGTACAATGAGGAGAACTGTAAAGAAACATATAAAGTTATACAATATTGGATTTAAGTAAATTCAATCGTAAAATTATCTAATATCAACAACCATTACAATTTAGATGAAAATGAAAGAGGGACGCTGTTGCAAACCATTATCAAGTTTTAAAATAATCTCCTTATCCAGATACCACTCTTTCCCAAAGTGCATTCGTTCTTGAAAGAGGCAAATTAAGTAACCAACTTTCATCAGTAAATCGCGTACTACAATACAGTATCAACAATATTGGCGATATACAGGCATGACACAAGATGGATACCCGGATTCGACTCGTGAACTGAGAGATAAACCGACAAATCGGTAGTTTACATAAACTGGTCACGACACCCCAAGCCAGCACTTTGCTTTGAAATTTAAAAGTAGAAGTCCGTTTTATGAAGATCAAGATGACTGAAAATGCGGCTCTGACACTTACGCAGGCCAAATATTGACACGAAACTATTATTCCACTGTAGCATACTCAACAATGCTAGGCCTTCTTTACTATTCCCTGTGCAGGTGTGTAAATAAGAGATATATAGTCGGTAAATCATTAAAATCAACACTGCCTAATACATGAAGTTCAAGTTCAAAACAGTAATATATCTAACAAATATCGTACAAGAAACTTAAATATAGACCCGTATATTATTTGAAATGCCATTTTAGTATCGTTTACTCTAATGGTTAATAAATGGGGCGGTACCGCCCCCTCGGGAGCGGTGAGGTTACCAAGGGGGCTCTAATGATGAATAATGCCTTTTACGGGGTAAGGTAGGGCGCTGAGGATAACCGGGCGGGGGGGGGCTGACCCAAAAAACGTTTGGAAATCAATGGTCTACTCCAAGCGTTTCTTAGCCACAAACCCTTGAAACCAGTGTAAAATAAGAATCACAAGAAGATGCACTTTATGTGCGCATTAAATTAATACTGGGTCACAACGTTCTATACTATGATAGGTACGTACATCCCTAAAATCCCACCTTGTTGCAGAATGAACGCTCCTGGCTTACAATTTGCTTAATATTTTGAAAAATACACTCGCATTACAAATTGCAAATTGAGACTATAGTGGACTGATCATTTTTTAAAAAATTTTTTTTAGGGTTTAACGCCATTATTTCAGCACACGATAGGCTATACATGGCGGCCAGTATTACTGGTGGAAAAAGAACCCGGGAAAAAACTCGGAAAGAACCACCAACCCACGAGAACCTACAGGCAAGCTTTCTCACATAACTACATTAGCCGAATCTTAGACTCGAACCCACGCAGACAGAGGTGAGACGGCAGTGATCCGTAACGAAGAGCGCTTTAGACCACTCGGCCACTCGGGGTCCCGTGGACTGGTCAATAAGTCGCAATAGATTTACAAACCCAAGCACGTAATAAAAAACACGCATAGACATATATGCTAAACGTACACACGCACGCACACACACAACATTCATACATACATCACGATTTTGCAGTATAACATTGTGTGTGTAATTTAATTCATGTTGATAAAGATACAAAAGGCGCACATAATCTGATGAGTGAAAGAGCTATGATTTCATATTTATGGATGATAAACAATGTATCTACAGTATCTTATCAACATAGTGACAGACTAATCACTTGAAGGTTTATGGTCTCTTCCGTTCCTCGTAGAAATATTTCACACTTTGGAAAACGATTAATCTGGACAAATTAAATGCAAACAATAATAGTGGTAATTCGCAATTTCGAGGTCAAAACTACGGACCATGTCTCGAATATATGCAGAAAAAGATCCAATATTGACCGCTTTGGCTATTTACGATAAAAAGCTTGATGGAGAAAAGATGTATTATCGAAGTATATTTTTTTCTTTCGTAACATTTTGGTTCATCATAAAAACTATCCAATCCAGGAAATATCATTGATAGTCAGAATAGATAAAGGTGTCTTTTCTGCCGAAGATATCTCTGCCGAGAAAACAAATGTACAACTTTTTTTTGAAAATTACTGCGCCTACATAGGTGGCGATGGACAGAATGGTTAGGATGTTTTAAAGAAAAACAACTTCCCGATTTTTCTAGCCTGGTTATACCTGCTATTTATAAAATACCTTGTATACCTAAGGTATAGTTCAAAGAACTTATAATATTCTTTATTTTGGCGTATGATTGATGTGTGTGGCCTTTCAAATGCATATCTTTCAAAACAACTGCTAGCTCCGTTGGTCATCTTCGCCTCCTTGACATATGAGAAAATGTATATAAAAAAGCTCGTTCTTTTAAAAAAAATACATTTGATAAATTTTTAAGAAGCTGGTACTGTATAATCTGGCAAAAATTAATTTCCCTTATGTTATTAAGTGCTAAAGATATTCTGTATACTAATTGAAAGCGATTTATTTTTGGACAATGGAGCATTCATTTTAATTCACAATACATGAAAGTAACATAGATGTATGCCAACATCCTCTCCAATGTGTATATTGCAAATATAAACAAATTCACCTTAAACCCACTACTCTCTCAAAAGTTAATAACACTGTATAGCGATTCCATATGTCAAAGGCATATGTAAGTCTTGCAGGAATAGCCGAGGAAGTTCCGAGTGGAATAATGGTAAGGGTGGGCATTATAAACTATCTGGACTTTTTCTGTGAGATTATTTGATGTATGTTGGAGCAGTAATTTACAGAAAATCCAAACAGTTTTGTTCACCAGAAATATCTCAGCAAAAATGAAACCTTAACTCCTTAAGGTATTCGGACTTTTTGTGTGGTTTTTTCTGTGATGATCTGCTAAGATGGTACGAATAAATAAATTAGTTCCATCTTTAGTAACTTCTCAGTCAGTCCTTGTTTCCTAACAAGCCGGAGTGGTCCCAATGGGTAAGAACAACATACATTTAAAGCACGATCTGTAGAACTGACCTTGAAGTTGCAAATGAAGGATGGGATGCAGACGTTGAACATGTCTTAAGTACAGTTTATAAATAGATATGACAGCGTTTTACAAAATTATGGCATGCGAATACCTGAGGTAATACTTTAATCGTGAACCTAACGTTTGCAAACCGGTTTCACTTCAGTCTTAACTTTATACTTCGACTGCCACCCCATATGCACATCGCGCATCTAAATAGCTTGAAAACTGTCTCAGACATGCGAATGACGGAGACATATTCTCAGAAACCATATCAATTTGTTTATTGACTCGATTCCTTCATATGCGTCATTTGTATTATGTTTGACGAATTCAGCCATTCTCCTGCGGAAGAATATCAATCAACCAGTAAATCATTTAAAACTCATTAATACCTCTATACCAGGGGTACACAACATTTTTCGGTGAAGGACCAAATTGCATTTCTGAAGACCACTCGAGGGCTGCTAACACTCATTTCTTTAATATAATTACTGTTCATTGGCCAGATTTCTGTGTTGTTTTAACTTTCCCCGAGGGCCGGACACAACACGTTTGAGGACCGGATCCGGCCAGCTTTTTGTGCACCTCTGCTCTTTACCATAAAACGTCTCGAGTGGAGATCAAATAGCGAATGTTTGTTTAAAGCGCTTTGCTATTTGTTTCCGTAATATATGCTAATCTTCTCTTTTCTTCCATTCCATGCGTCTGTTATTCACAGTTGTAAAAAAAAAGTCTGTGATTCAAGCATGTATCTAAATAACTATGGTTCACAGGTTTGTCAAAGAGTCTGATTCATGGATGTGTCTAAGAGTCTACGATTTACATGTGTGTTAGAATCTATGATTCATGGATGTGTCAAACTGCCAGTAGTATGCTCTGATTGAACACAACTAAAATGGAGCTTAAAAGCTGACATTTAGTCCTCTAAAAGAACCAAGAGAGAAGAGTAAACGGTTGGCACTGACGCACCTTCCAACAAAAAGGAAAACAATAAAGGGCAATAAGAAACAAAACGCCCCATGACAATTTCATTGTATCAACTTGAAAATCTAAAAAATTGGCTTACAAATCAAGTACTCCCCTATTTGATTCTTTCTATTTCTGGCTGGATGAAAAACAACATCTTCTCATTGATGGCAACACGTGCGAATGAACTAAAACTTCGCAGACGATCGCCGAGTCAAGTGACGTGTGCATTTCAACACAAGGCACATTAGCTTGCAGTCTGTGAATGAAACAATTCATTTTAGTGAACCAAAAGTACTCGCATTCTGTTGCGGATCTGGATTGTCAGAGATGTGTCATGGATTATGTTGCCGATCCAAATAGCATGCGGTAAATAGCTTAAATTATGTTGCGGATCCAGATTGTGAGAAATACCATGGATTTTGTTACGGATCCAGATAGTCTCAGAGACGTACCGCGGATCCCGTGGTGTATCAAGATTTGTCTGAAAGGCGTACCTTAGATTCTGTTGTGGGTCCAAGCTGCTAAACGTACCTTGGAAAACCATTAACAAGCTCTTTGTCAGTCGGGAGGCTTTATCTAACATTACCATACTTTGAAAGAAAAAAAAATCAGTCCACGAGCGTATAAAATCATTTAAAAGAATTCGCAACGTATCTTTAAATACGACCGGAACTACTGTCTATACTCGCTTATAAGCCGAGTTCAACAATAACAACAGCCCCCCCCCCCAAAAAAAAAAAACAACCAAGCGACAGAAATCTGTTTGTTCCGACTATTCCCAAATAAACTGCACTGACTCGGATCTGTGGGTGCATTATAAGAGTATATATGCTATCTTGTGCACTGACTGACCTTTTTCCAAAACTAGAAAGTTTTTGTTCATCTGACTTTCTATGATAAGAAGAAAAGGATATGGTCCGTATTTAATCTTTATGCTAGTTTTTTTTTAATTATGTCTTTCCTTTGCTTTTGTTTTGGTTGTTGTTGATAATGTTTTGTTGAGGTGGGGGCTACACAGCATCACTTGGTGCCCGATTAAAAAGCACGTCTTTTGCATAAGCTATATCTTACACACATTGTACTGTATCAATTAGCTAACGCTTGGGTACATAATTCGTACACAATTCATGAATATTGCTTATATAGCATTCTGGTTGTATTGATTAACAATATGACAAACAATTCGTGCTTATATCGACTTGCTAACATTTAGGTACACAATTTGTGACAGTACCAATTAGCTAGCGTTCAGGCAGAAAATTTGTGCCTGTTGCGAATAGCTAGCTAGCATTCAGACATACAAGTCGCGGATATTTCTATTAGGTATCATTCAGATTGACAAGTCGTGAATGCATCTATTAGGTAGCATTTACAGACAATTCGTGAATGCATATGTTGGGTAGCATTCATACAGACAAGTCCTTAATGTCTCTATTAGTGAGCATTCAGATAGACAAGTCGTGAATTTTTTATTGCATTCAGACGGACAAGTCGATAATGTATCTATTAGGCAGAATTCAGACGGACAACTCGTGAATATATCTGATAGGTAGCATTCGCACATACAAGTCGTGAATGTGTCTATTGGGTAGCATGTAGACAGACAAGTCGTGAATGTGCATATTAGATTGCATTCAGACAGACAAGTCGTGAATGTATCTATAAGGTAGCATTCAGACTAGCATTCAGACGGACAAGTGAATGTATCTGTCAGCTAGCATTCAGGAAGAGAATTCGTGTCTGTAACTTAGATTCAGACAAACACTTCGTGAACATCGATTAGCTAGCATTATGCCGGACAGTTCTTGGTATTGATTAATTTGCATTCGGGCTGTATTGATCAGATAGCATTCAGAAAGATCATGACGTAGCATTTAGGCTCTATCGACTATCTAGCATTCTTCCAGACAATACGTTACCATATCGAATAACTCTCATTCAAACAGAAAATTCATGACTGTATCCCTTAGCAAGCATTCCGGTAGACAATTTGTGACTACTGATATATACCATTTTGATAGGACCGTCGTGCCTGTTTCAATTAGCTAGCATCATTAAAGACAGGTATTTAAGTACATGGTGGTGAAAATCCCAAAGTCACCGCCGGGTCTGGACACGACAGTCCACGGTATACTCTCCCCTGATCGAAGGTGTCTTTAATACAACTTTAGAAACTAGCATACTCAACATCATTGTCATTATTTTGACAATGTTATTGTCTTTATAATTTTAAATCACACATTTGTGAATGCAGTTAGTGTGTATGTGTGTGTTGACAAAATTAACAAATCTGAATTTGACATATGACTCATGTAAATAAATGTAATAAATAACCAAAACTGTATCTGTTACAAAGAAGACCATTTGGAAGTCCTACAATACACCTACGTGATATTTAAGTCGTTTGGGTGGATGTAGTACTGCCTAAATAAACGGCGTTGTGTAGCAAATTCCCAGTGGAATGACTGCCCGCAGAGATGCCAAATTTTCAGGAACATCTCACATACCTGGCAGACTAATTCGACATTTTCCTCACTAATTAAAGTTTAATTGCTTTAGCCTGGCTTGAATTAATTATTATGATGTCTTTTAACTAATGGATTCAGATTCTGACAAGGCAAATAGAGTTCCGTTGATACACGTTTCAGATGGCTGAAATGGGATGACTGAAGAGACATGTTTCCTTAACGAAATCAACAAAAATACACTAATTTTGAAGAAAGCGGTTATATAGCTTAACGAGGGCAGACGTCTTACGTTATAGGAATAACCAATACGAGCACTTCGCATTTTTTTTTATTCTTATCGTTCTATTCTATATGCCAAAGAGAGTTTCGAGAAATCGAATCGTATTCATCCATTTCACCACATATTTTTTTTTTTAAATATAAGAGTGGAATTTACAATCTATATTATTTTAAGCATATATATATATATATATATATATATATATATATATATATATATATATATATATATATATATATATATATATATAATACAAATTTAAATAAATCGTACAAGCAACAAATGGCTACTTAGGTAAATTAAATTACCATTGTCAGAGGTAAGCTTATACCTCTCAAAAGGATGGGGGGGGGGTCAAGCACTATTTCCATCTAAAACACTTTGAAACAATATTCTTGCTACGGTTTTTATATATATATATATATATATATATATATATATATATATATATATATATATATATACTTTTATCTTTTACGCCATTTTATACGTACATACATGCATGTATGCATACATACATACATACATACATACATACATACATACATACATACATACATACCTACGCCACCCCTAAAATTATAAATGGCCGATTCCTAATCGAACTTACGTTTCCTTCTTCCGTATCAAAGTGCAGTGTGTAATACTTGTATAGTTCAAGTAGGTTTGTATTGTAAATATTAATCGTTTAGTCTTCAGAGCATTCTTTAATGTTCACATGAAACCCCATAAAACAAAATTCGCCACGTTTATCACTGATGTTATCCATTGTTTTCTTTTAAAAACTGTACGACGAAAAAGTACGTTTAAATGTCATCTGCAATGATCACACGTCGTAATACAATGAGAAATTTACAAAGACAGTTTAAAACTACGACTGAAAATTACAAATTGAAGTAATTAATTAACCTTCATTTGTCATCTACAAAAACCCCATACCTGTATTCGGTAGATTCACGCAGCCAAAATAATAATACGCAGATCCAAAAGCATTCTCAACTGTTGTATATAGTCTGCTATACGTGGTTGTGTATGCTCGCTTGATATTCACTGAGCCAACCAGATGTAAATGCTTCAACAGACTGACTTGACTACGCCGACTAGTAAGTATTCATTACTTTGGCGTAGTGAACTTTTTCTGGGTCAGCTCGTGTACACATGTACACAATATAGCAGAGAACTAACGCAAGGTTCCAGTTTACACAAGCCAAGAGCGTTTAACCCAGCAATGAAACCACTGTGTTGAAAATATGCGCAATACACACAAACGTATATTCTGATATAGTTAGTGGCTCCTTGTAAATTGTCGAGGTTACGTCTTCCACTGAACTGGCAGAAATAAATTAGATTTTATTAGTTCTCCATGCAGATATGTTTTAGCATAAATCATTTAAGTTATTTGATCAATACCTGTCACACCGTGAACAGTCTCGCTGGAATATCTGACCGAATTATCATAACTTGGCAAGCAAAGGGATTAATACGCGACGGATATATTTATACTGCCAATTAATTTGAATACCGGAAGTGTCATTCTGTTTCGTGTTGACGCATAATTATTTTTAGTAACCTATAGGAAAAGGCGTTGCATTTCTTTTTGAGTCACCGATAGAAACAACTGGTTCCAAATACAAATTGTGCACTTTTATAAACATGAAAGTCGCGATATTACTGGTGAATCGAAAGGTAAGCAGAACAAGATATAGTACTGATGCCCGTCCGATCTCTTCCTGTGTCGGAAATCTCGATTTTAACTATACGTACGAGTAATATTAGTGGGTTAAATTACGTAGTTTTTATATACATATACAATATCCCATTTTTAAAAAAAAAAAAAAAACATTAGCCCATCTAATAATCTCGGCCCCCTCCCCCACAAAAAAAAACCCCAAACAAACAAACAACAAAATCACCACGTTGATATTCGTGTCCAATAATCACAACAAAACTACTCCATTTACTCAGTTGACTTCAAACAAAAACAATGCAGCCCAGCCATCTGCCGTCGCATAATGCACCAACAAATTGGTGACTATGTCTCATTACCTCTAACAGACTGTAAATACATGTACTCGGATCTGAAGGCGGGATGCTGCGACGGCAGATGTCTTTGCGCATTTTGCAGCTGGACTCGACTAGTTCATGAGTATACATGGTACGTAATAACCCAAAAATTGTGTTTGGTTTCTGTTTAACGAAAAATTTGGGTAATGACCTTGTGTTGGTTGGTTCAGGACAGACAACATATCTGACAAATTAACAATCTACTGAATATACAAAGCGATTGACAATAATAAAGCATATTACATTTGACGATATATTAGGAAAATATATATGAATGATTAACGATAGTCACCATACCGTTATATCTATATTAATGTGTACGAGTTACTATCAATATAAAGTAGGACTGTTTTTCTGTGATACAGACACATAATGGAAAAATCTGTACATTGCAACGAATGTGACATACTAAAATCTTGGATAAACTATGATCGTAACTCTGATTATTTTGGGTAAACTTTAAACACAATATCGAACCTGCGGCCTCCCGCATCTGAGGCGGACGCTCCAACCATTAAGAAACCGGAGCGGTTAAATAAGGATGGCACATCGTCATGTTGAGATACACCTGAGTATGGTAATCCAGTTTACAGGTCAATGCAAATGTCGTCAGGTGCCGCCTCTCACAGGGTTAGAAGTGGAATTGAAGTTAGAACATTTTAGGCTATTTGTCTTTCTACAAGGTTTTAAAGCATTTTTTTCTGGCTTAAGGCACGCACCAGTTAAAAGATTATCTCCATCTCCAGTTTGTTAATGAATATAATGAAAATAAAGATAAAGCAAAAATTACAGATTAATTAAAATTAACTAGCTATCTTTAAGTTGCATATTTCATTCACTTTATAGACTGTTGGACTAACATGGCGAAAAACTGTGGACAAAAGCACCTTGGTGCTATCAGATTAGAGCTGTTCATCGTGTTGGGGTTGGTTTTTTGGTCAGAAGTTTTAGGTTTACATTATTTATGGCTTCGTTCATTTTTTAAGGACTTTTTATGTATCCAAGTTCAAAATGAAATCTTACAATTTGTCAAGGTTGTTGAGGTCCACTTCTAACCATGCTCAACTTCGTTCCTGTACTATTATATTTTATTTTCAGAAATGACAGATACGTGCAAACGTTTCGATCCGGCCGGGTTCAGTTATGTTTGTTGGCTGACGATATAAAGATACCATATAAGGCTACATGGTGCTGAATAAAGCAGATCCGATGGCAGTATTCAAACACAAGCCTTTCTACGCGCGAGTCCTGCAGCTTAACCAGTAAGCCACCACGCGCTGCGTTCCGAGACATCGGAAAATTGAAATGTCCCGTCTAATATGCTACGGCACTGAACCATAATTTTCTTTTAAACAAATGAAGGGACACTAAACTATTTGCAAAACAATCCGTTAAGCGCACACTGCAACTGTAGATGAATCCGATTCTGGGCGAATGGAAACTAACACGCTAAAAATAATTGCATCTCTAAATATCGATCTTGTGTTGATACCTTTTCCTGGTAAGCTATTTCCGCCATATCTGATTTCCGTGGGCGGTTTCTGGGAAAATATCACCACTAGATAGACATGGATGCAAATATTACCATTTTACCCCTTACTGCTTCTCCAAGGCTTCCTTATTGTAGGAACTTGTTATCTGTACATAATACTGACTATTGCTTGTGGAAAGGTCAAAGGCAGTGGTTCCCAAAGTGGGCGGTGGTATTACCGATGGGCGCTAATGCTGAATAATGCTTGTTATGATGGTAGGGGGACGCTGAGGATAACCAAGGGGGCGATTGGCTGAAAACGATTGGGTACCACTGGTCTATGGCTTCTAAGGCATTCGCCTTTACAGACCATTGACGTCTGTCTCACCTGTCAGCATAGATTCAAGTCACTTGCCCGGCCAACGTGGGTAGGTGAGAAAGCTTGGCAGTTGCTTTCCTTTGGTCGGTGTTTTTACTTTTCGGGTTTTCCATAGTTTTTCATCATACTTTTATTCATCAATGTTTCCATCTATCCTCGTCGCTTGGATATATATGCACTGATATGTTTACTGGTTTAAAAAATATTTCTAAAACCACTTAACATAAACCATTGTATGTATGTATGTATGTATGTATGTATGTATGTATGTATGTATGTATGCATGTATGTATGTATGTATGTATGTATGCATGCATGCATGCATGCATGCATGTATGTATGTATGTATGTATGTATGTATGTATGTATGTATGTAAATTTAAAAATATTTCTAAAAGCACTTTACATAAACCATTTCCTGTGATATAGTTCCCGAAACTCAATATACAAAACAACAACAATCTCTTAACATTAATATGCAGTACTGATTCCTTTTTACGCTTTAAACTTAATCGCTTTCGTTTTAACTATCCGCAGGCTTGGACGTATTTTAGCTGCAAAAATACATTTTTAATTATGTGGAAGAAGAATAAAACGTTTGGTCTTTCCACACACGTGAAAAGATAAAATAAAGATTTGAATTCCTGCTGACCTCTTACGCCTTGAGATAATGACACGTGTACAAGTCAGCGATCAATCACCGTTGAAAGGCGGCTACATTTTATATTCGTTTTCAATCACGTATCTTGCTCTCAGCTAGTGATTAAATAGTCAAAACCGTCCCCAGTAAGAATATAATATATCAATCAAGACCAAGTTAAACAAAAACTTGATGACAAAAACTAAATCCAAAGTAAAAAGTAGCACATTTCACGATAGCTTTTGAAACCACGCAGTGAATATATATATATATATATATATATATATATATATATATATATATATATATATATATATATATATATATATATATATATATATATATATATATATATACACACACACACACATTTTCAATTATTTCACTTGGCACTGTAATATGCAAGCGAATATATAAAATCAGAACTTTTATCTCCCGTTACCAGCAGTATCAAACAGCGTATTAAAATTGGCTGTTTTGGGTTAAACACCATTTCTCTGCGCACGATACATGTTGGCCAGTATAACTGGTGGAGAAAGAATCCCGGAAGGCCCGGTAATAAGAACTCACCCAGGGGAAGCTACTGACAATATTTCGCACATACCCACATTTGCCGAGCCCGAGACTGGAACCCACATGGTCAGAGGTGAGTTGGTAATGATTGGAAAATGCGAAAGCTTAAGGCTACTTGGACAGCACATATTACTATTCCTCTGCCTTGGAGCGCTCATTCGAAGTAGCGTTCGCACCTTCGACGCCATAGAACATCACAGTGAGAAAAAAAAAACAAAAAAACATCACAGTAAGGAAAAAATTGCATATTAAATTCTGGCTGGTTTGTCTCAATATCGACTCCAGAAACTTCAAAAAGTTCATAACACAACTGTTTGGATCATTCTTCGAGTGCCATGACCAGAGCACACATTCGGATTGCTCTGTACCATACCTTGCCTAACCATTCGATCCAGAATTAAACAACGTTTGTTCTCTGTCCTACGTTTCACTGACGGACTCGAATCCAACAAACCTATCTGGCCTCGCCTCACCCATGTGTATACACTAGCAAGATAATTACGATCCTCTTCTGACAATCGTATACTCATCATTCCAACTATGACAATTACGTCATATGTTCAACGTTCTTTTGCAAACAGGGCCCATCGACATGGAATCAATTGCCCAGTTAAATTATACACATTGACAGTGATCCCTTTTATAAAACTCATATTTTTCGACTGCAAGAACAAACTAAAAGACCTAATAATGTTTCCTACCTTAGATATTTTCAGTATTTTTTGTTTTCTAATTTCATGTTGTTGTTTTTTTCTTGTAATCTTATCATTTCAGATGTAAAGCGCTTAGAGCTTCTAAAGATTAAATATACAAAGTCCTCGTTATTATTATTATTATTATTATTATTATTATTATTATTATTATTATTATTCATGAAAACAGTAAGGTATATAACAAGCTTCGGCTACATGCTTTATGTCGAAAGCAACATCACTGGCCTTTCCGCTAATACGAGGAAAGCTATTTTGTCCGCTACATCACATATACATGGAAAATAGTCTCCTCATATTTAGTATTATTACGCGAGGAAGTTAACTTGATCAAACCTTTATTTTCTTAAAAACAGAATGAGCTCTAATTAAATACGTAGGGAAATGAACCAGACTATGTAAGACGGCCCAGCCGTGCTTCACTGCAGCGTCATCAATATATCGGGACATCTGTTACTTAGCCTCCCGCATGGAGCGCGGGGGCGGGGGTGGGGTGGGGGGTGGATTTTTTATGGCTTATGCAACTTTAAAGAAGTGTCTTGTGCTAAAAGCACCTAACAATATTAGATAATTTTGTTCTTGAACATGAATATTTTACTGCAATTTTGGAATCAGGAAACATCCGTTTGAACAAAGGACCAATGCTAGGGGTAGTCCGTGTTATATTAAGAACTCGGTAGATAAAATTCGTATCCACAATTTAGTTCTGCTGTGAAAAAACAAAAAAAACAAAACAGGATTGGAGTAAGTAATTCAAGGTTTCTTTGTTTTACCACATGAGCAATGTTAAAATCCTTTCCGCACAGCATGCAAGAGCGTGAAGTTGCCCTAAAATGGAACGATGTATTGTGTAATTCATGTATTCATCTCTGATCCGGTTGTTCCGTCTTTTTCTAATCTATATGTGAAATTATTTGAAAAAATATTTTTGCTCTTACACCAGCATCGACTTGAATTAATCTTACTTTACTTTTAGCGTCCAATACCAACAGACCGATTCTGCGTCAGATAAGATTTAGAAGAAAGAATCTGCGCGCAGAGTAAAGTTAGAAAACAAGCCTGTTATTTCCTAACAAAGACATACAGCTACTTATAAATAGCAATCAAGGTCACGATTTGAAAGTAGAAAGCAGCATGTTTCTTGGAAATAGGGCAACTGGTATAAACAGAACATAATACCCTTAGGAAAGTGCATGCAAGTTTCGGACAAGCGTGCTCTTATGACGTAGTTACAAAGAAGCCGTCTTTTCTAGAATAAGGTCTGTGGAAATAATAGGATGTTAATCCATATGAGAATACAAATTATTAGGGTATATACCGAAAACCCGTAATCCGAATACAGTTGCACGCAAGGCGTAATTTAGTTGGGAAAAAAACTCATCGGCACATTTGTAATCATCGACAAATGTATTTCACGTTTGCTTGCAGGAAACACGTTCCGTCTTGATCGGATTTCCCACTGGGATTTCCATGAACCGCCCAAGATGTACATTATCTACTTATCGCTCATGTACAAGTACAAATCGCGTTATATCCGGTTTGTTTAACGATACAATATGAACACATCCTATTTGTACATGATTCGTGACTATTTGGAGAGACTTATTTCGTCATCAGAATAGTAAGCAATTACTCTGATACTATTTTTACAAGCAAGGTTGGGTTATCGTGAGCTCCAATCGCTCAGTTGGTGGCGTGTAGAGCTCGTAAACCGAGGGTAGCGCTTTTGATACCCGTCCAGGCCAGTCCGCGTCAGCTGCCTCGGTGTCTCGTTTGGAAAGGCCCTTAACTTCCAATTCCTCAGCAGGATAGAGCCAATAAAGTATTACAATTTAGGCCAACGAATAACAAATACGGTTTAACATTAAAATGAACTGTATATTTAAAGTACATACGAGTCCCTTTCACGCGGATTTGCAGAAGCTTGTAATAACCACAACCAGAGAAAACAATATTTGATGTAGGTAACATCACAAGAAAGCAACGCATTTCTAAATGTATCTATTATAACAAACACAAAAATCTCCAACGTAAATTTACATCCTGTCATTGTTAGCGTATCGCTTTTTGTTCAAACCCAAGCTGTTTGTTTTGTTAGTTTAAAAAAAAAAAAAATTATGAAAACGATTTAATGTTACATAGATCATTCAAACTTTTTAAGGTATCAAACACACAAAGTAAATTGCGATTTCCGGGCTTAACTGCACATTCAGCGATAATAGCTTATATCAAATGTGTACATGTACAAAAGTAATGGACTGTATGCATAGTCTCTCTCTCTCTCTCTCTCTCTCTCTCTCTCTCTCTCTCTCTCTCTCTCTCTCTCTCTCTCTCTCTCAGTGTGCGTACATTATCTTCGTTTTACCTGGGATAAAAGGTGATAAACTTTCTGCATATAAAATATTATCGTTTGTTTATTTGTCCGAATCCGAAGCATGTACATCAGTCTCTGACATTTGTTGCATTCTTGTAACCAGAATTTAATCAGTGATTACAAGTTTTTAAAAGCTTCTAGCACTCAAAGAACTATTATTAAACCAAATTCTAAGGTGGCACTTTTTCATGTAGTCATGAGCTTAACGCAAATTTGAAATTATGTCAATAAAAGACGAAATATAGGCCACGATGAGGTTCTTTTGTCGCAAAGTAGCGGATCATTCATTTGATAATTCTGGCATGAACATTACCCTGTCAAATACAACCCATTGAGAAGTGTAAAATATGGGCCACTAGGCCATAATGCCCAGATTGTGTAGTGAGGGAGTAGTATACATGAAGATACATCTTCTTACCAAGTTTGATCACTGTACATTAGATAATATTTTACACATCATACAGAACAACTATTTCCTCATTAGCCAAATGCAAAAAAAGAAGTTAGTCAAATGTGGAATGTAGAATACGGCAAACGTTCTCGAACAAGTGTGGTACTAATATAGATGTATTCAATTATCTAACTGAATGATTCTAACACGAACAGTAACTGTTGTTGCTGCTATTCCCGGATTAACATCGTTTATTCTGCAGCAACTAATAGGTGATACATGATGTACATGATGTCTATTGGAGGAAACCCAGGTCATATCAACTGGCGCTGTGGAAGATAATGCAAGTTTTCTCACATACCCACCTTGGATAAGCCTGAGACCCGAATCTGCGGGGACAGAGGTAAGAGGTGAGCTCTCTAAAGGAGAAAGCTTTAGACCACTCGACCCCACCCCAAAAATGTAACCATTATAATGCGTGAACTATCGGTCTCAGTGACCTACATTTGTAACGAGGACGTAGTACTTGTCAATATGCAACTCCAAGTCTAGGTTCATGATTCCAGATTTTTTAAAAATATCTATACATTATGCCGGTGCTTAGATGATGCGAAAATGTAACCTATAAATTGAAAACATGTAATTAAAAGTGACCTACTTTTGATGTAAGGTATAAGTAGTTCAACAGATGTACAATACAGCCATCTCGTTTGATGATTTTAATACCTATGTGCTTAAAACACTAATCTAAAATCGGGTCAGTAAAGCGTGATATGGCTAACAGTGACATATATATGTGATGATGGTGTTGTAACGTACTTATCAAGCTGCACGCCTTTTGATGTTACATTTCATTTTCTAGATATAACAGGGTGCATAATCCCGAGCTAATAACGAGAAATTGACAGAGACTATCAATTATTTGGACACACAATTAGGTGTAAAAGTGTCGATATGTAAAACCGTTCATAGATGCGGTGCTGGCGAAGACGTGTCGTACAGGCTAGAAAAAAAAAAAACGAAGTAAATAGGAGTTATAGTAAGCACGAGACATGCATGAATTGTATTAATTATTACTGGCATGTAACAGGTGTTTTGCTTCGTTAGAATAGGTGTAAAATCAGCTCACAACTCGATCCTTCCGACAAAAAAAAATTTCATTTAACGCATAATAGAAACGCGTTTCGTTTTCGCTACGTTCAAACTGATACCACACAGCTGATGTGCTAATTATGGAATAATAAAACATAGTAGCAGCAACAATAACACAGCTGTTGTTTCAATTAGAAATTATTGTCCAATGTTTCTGATATAAAAAAAACTGTGCGTGCGTGTGTGTGATGGAGGAGGAGTAGAGAAAGCGAAGATCATTAATAAATTCTTGAGCATTACCAATTGCGTTATCATTTTAGATTATATGTCTGTACAAATGGATGAGAAATGCGTGCTTCCCGCCTCGTTACGATTAATTCCTTATCTGCATGGAGTAATCGATGATCTGAAATCTGACATAACTCAGTTATTAAATGTCGGACAGACGATATTTTATCGTAGAAAGTTACTATCACGTTCAAGTTGAAGAAAACTGCCCCGTAGGTCCTACTATTTATTTGATTAGGATTTTTTAACGTAGCTTTAACAATTTTCCAGTCATATCGCTACGATGTCTGCAGTGAGGCAGTTTATAAAGATGTCTAGCACTGGGGCATCATACCGCAGACATGTAGCATGATGTCCCACCCAGTCACATTATCCTGACACCAGACCGATCAGTCCTAACACTAACCTCTTAATGCTGAGCGCCAAGCGAGGCAGCTGTATGTACCATTTTTGTAAGGCTTTGGTATGACCCGGCCGGGGATCGAACCCACGACCTCCCGCTCCGAACGCTCTAACCACTAAACCACCAGAGCGGATCCTCCTACTATTTGAAAGTTTCTCTGGATCAAGTTTACCTCTTGGTCTCTGAGGATATCAGAGTTTGTCAGTCATTTTCAGTCTTTTGTATGGCCAATGTTTGTAAATCCTGCCCTTTTCTGACGTTGACTAATTCATCAATGTTGACATAAAAGTTTACAGTATCTGAAAGTGACGTATATAGTGGCGTATTTACGGGACATGGGCATTATTGTTTCTACAATGTGATAACAAAGGGTAAGTTGCAAAAACACATTAGGAGGATAAACCCGTCATCATAAACGTATACATAAAGTAAAGGAAGATAAAATATCAAGCGTAAAGATGCCCAAACTCTGTAACATGTATAGAATATATGAAATAAACTCTGTAACATGTATAGAATATATGAAATAAAAGTAACACATGTAAGATCTTTAAAACATACTGCCAAAATATGTTGTGTAAACCAGATTCGCTAAACTGTCAAAGGTTTTCTTAGGTGGTAAGTTGTCGTAAGCAAGTATACAGTCTTTGTTATTACCAACTCTGTTACCAGGTAAACAATGAAACTAAATTCTCATACGTATAGATAAAATTGTTTGAACTTACTTATTACGATCAGAAATTTCAGTTTGCATGTGTTGTAAAATTGCTGTATCCTATATACGAAAATTAACAAGCCCGTCAAGTAAACTGCCCCCCTCCCCCGAAAAAAAAAATGAATGACGTCCCTGGTTAGTCCGAATTTTTCGAGGGACTCTAAGGTCGTGAAGTCTACGACACAAAGTACTTCCAGCTGTGCAACAGTTGGCAGACGGGTAAAGTACAGCTTAAAAATGCCAATATGTGAAATACACAACATACGTAACGGACACATGGTGATATAAAAAACGTATGCCAACATATATACTTGGAAATACCACGTATCGAAGAGTAACACAACAAAGTCCAACACGAAACATAGCGTAAATACTTACGTTTCCGAGCCTTGACATATAATATTACTTAAGGCAGAAATTTTCAGTCGATCCTTCTTTCTCACAAGATCGAACCATATGAAAGTCAACACGAAATCTCACACCCAACCCTGTGAATATGCCATCCTTTACATATTGATATCTCTGATGAAGTACGCTGATCCCTTAAACACTGTTCACTGTGAAAACCTTACACTGTATGCCTATTTTAGCCCGTGAATGATATACGTACCACAAGATCGGTAAATCCTAGCAGAAAGAACGTGGAAAAACTGCCTACTCCATGCGGCTAGTACCTCCGTAGTCTGAATAATAATAATAATAGCGAACACACAACCAGCTTGAAATGCCCGCTCGGCGTGGTTAGAGAGAGTGTAATGACTCGTCTATATCTTCAGCCTATACAAATTCAACTAAATACGAACTGCCCTAGTTTCTAAAACTGTGGAGTGATGGGACGTAATGTGCGGTGTGTCGTCGTGAATCACAACATGCTGGGTTGGGCAGCGCTGTAAATTTGTATTTACAATTCACAGTGAGAGGTCATCCGTCTGCGGAATATTTTGCTACGTTCAAAGTCGCTCCACGCTTGATTTGACGAACAAGCCTACACGTCGTCTGCTAAGCGATAACGAAACGTGCAGGAAGGAATTCCCTTGATTGTCCAAAGTTCGTCTGCTAACTAGGTTTTAAAAAAAGCTGGGTTCAAAGCATTTCGTTGTAGTTCATACCGCCCATGGTATTTTGTTAGATATTAGTTGTTAGTTATTACTTAGTTCAGTGTTATTTTGATTTATGGCATGAATATCCAATTAAATTACTTACAGCCCGAGAACTTTCTGACAACAGCGCGGAACTGATTTCAAATAAACAAACTGATACTCGGTCAAGTGAAGGTACAGAGTACAAAATTAATGATTACATGAAATACAAAATAGTTCAGTAATTTTAAAAAAAATATCCCACCTATTACTTTTAATGCTTTCCTAAGGTTCAACTAGTACAGAACATTCTAAAAATAGAATTTCTACAATCATGATTTATTTGATGTTGATTGTCACAATATATCGAAGACTCAAAGGCAGCAGACGATATTTGAATTTCAAAATAACCTACGTTTTAGTTAACCTAAAATTAGATGCAAGTATGACAGGGCGTTACATTTTAGGCTGCGTTTTCTTATTGTTCTCAAGGCAACATTTTGAAAGACAGAAATTTAGCAAGATCATATAGCACACCCTGTTTATAAGCCGGACATTAAATCTAATGTCTGAACTCTTAAACACTTGTAAAAGGACTGAAATTGAATAATTAAAATATTGTCGATATCTATTGATCTATCAAACGACCATTATAACTAATTTTCATTTTCATTATCAACCAATCGTGGCCTTCCAAACAGGATAAAACTCTCTATCTCGTTTTCCCTATTGATACATATAATTATTAAGAGCACCACGAGTCCTGGACAAGCTCAGATAAAGATGTTGTTGTTGCTGCTGTTGTCGTTGTTATAGGGTTTAACGCCACTTTTCAGCACAAAAACCACCGACTCACGAGAAGCTATCGGCAAGCTTTTTCACATACCCACATTGACTGAACCCGAGTCGGTTTTTTTTCCTTGACCAATACTCCTGGGTCAAAAACCTTGGACACACGATTTGTATCATTGCAATATGAATTTTGATAATAGAATCCTACGATCTGAGAACCGAGTAATATTTCTTGTCATATTTGCATCTCGACGATTACTTTTTTCATCAACATCAAACAATTTTCATATTCTCGGCAAATCTTTCAAATGTATATGTAGTATGCAGATCACTAATTAACGCGAAACGCATATGCATGGTAAGAATTCGTTCATCTATTTCGATAATGCATGCAAAATTATTCCTGCATATATGTTTCAAATTGTAAAGCTTTCCTCGTCATGTACATCTAATTTTACTTGTGCTCTGCAAAAAAAAAAAAAAAAAAAAACAGAATTTTACCTCTTAACGCGCGGACTAGAAACACGTCATGAATACGTTACTAGTACAGTTAATATACATATGTCTGCTTACTACTAACAGATTGTTTGTTTGCACCTTACCGACGTCCCACAATCACCTGTATGATGCATTTTTTCTTTCTTTCTAAAATGACGCTGATTATGTATGCGTATCGTAAGCGGGCTCTCTAGTATAAATACATGTATATTGTAATGGGCAGGAAATCTAGCCAAATTAAGGTAACTTAACAAATTCATCGTAAATGTTTCAGTGGTAAATCAGAGTGAGTGGTAGTACTAAGACTGGTGTCTCTATTTCATAGACGGGGTCACGACATCGTGGCTAGGTGAGCGGGTGTTGTCAAACATTGACTGGCGTTATAAAACTATTTAATAATACCTACTGTTATATAATTAAAAAAAATAATGATTAGTGTCATTCCCGGACATATTTGACATTTCCATATAAATTGATCTTGAATCATCCATTTAATTCTTTAAATTTACGATATTATTATGCCACGAATGCATGTGTAACTTTACTATTAGCCTTGTTTCCACTGTCGGCACATTTGGAATACCCCCGTCATTGTATTTCATAATAGTTAGGGGGCGCTTGCGACATCACTCGTTTAAAGCTATACCATTTATCTGTATTGTAAATTTTGTCCATTGCTAAATAAATTCGTTGTATGTAAACTTAGCTAACGCTCTGGGTTATATAGCTTTTCAACTACAATACAAATTAAGATGTAGTTTTGTTGCTATCGTAGCAGAGTTTGGTTGCCCCTGCAAGCAAGCGCTCGAAGAATTTGTCTCTGAGGTTGCTACCCAGCGAACGGCAGAATTTTCCCTGCAAATCGCAGAATTCTGCTGAAGCCTGTGGCAGGTACAAAAGGCTTGTTAGCATATCTACTGGGACCTGTTCGGGTTTCCGAGGGTCGTGCTAAGAGTTTACAGAGCGTGAGAAAATCTTACTTAGAAAGTGTGCAAAGAAAAGGTTTCTCCACTTCATGAGACAATCAGAGACCTCTTGGAGCTATAGTATAAGCTCAAATGGGCCTTTACTATAATGAGAGCTTATCAGCCATAGGAACATAAAGAGGCGTTGAGTGGTCACCGAAAGTTTGACGGCCGACGCTACTCCGTAACAACTTTGGTGGCAGCGGTGAGATCAACTTAATTTGAAGAGTGGATCCAGAGATTCGAACCTAAGCTCAGGACAAGCACAACCCAGTGATAAGACATTTCAGTGAAAATATTTTGCTGTTTGAGAGTAAGTTTTGAATCAGATCTGCAGATAACATGACAAAGTCCTGAGTTACGGGACAGAAAATGGGTAAGAAGCTAACGAAGGAGTAGACCATGTTTTAACGGACAATGAACAGGTTCAGGATGGTGGGATAGCATCTGAGTTCGAAATGAATGCTGGTGCCAGACGTCCAGTGGTAGAACTGTCAGAAAGTAGCAAGATTGGAGCTGGAAAGGAGTTAACGTTGGAAGATAGGTCACCCAGAAAGATGGGGGAAAGAGTTATCTGTGAGTGAGAATAGAGCCGACAGGATAATAAATAATGAAGAAACAGCAGAATCTAGTAGAATGGCAGGAAGTTGTGGATCTTGTGATGAGGGAGAACATATATAAAAACGATTTAGTACTTCGGCTATGGTGCGGACTAGGGGAGATAAGTCGAAAAATTAAGGAGATATTGTTGATGAAGATGCAAGACAATACCCTATAGATCTAAAATAAAGCGTTGCAGCTGCAGTAAACACTACTGTGACTGGGGTTATGAAAGAGATGTCTGGGGTCGTAAAGAAATGAAATCGGAGACCCAATGCATTCGTAGAATAATATACCGCAGAGCTGAAATGTTTGTATGATAAAGCTCATCCGGAAAGAGATCGAAAGACAAGAAGATCTACTTAGGATAGATGGACTGCACGACGAAAATGGCCGCTTCCAAGATGAATACATAATGGAACCAAATGATAATGATGAGGCTGAGCAGCGTAATGATTTCTGCTCTGAAACAAAATTCAAAAAATGGCTATAAGGTCCGCACAAAAAGAAACAGGGTCAAATGAAAATGAGGAGTCTGATTCATTAAGAGAAGAATCTGAAATCAATGAGTGCCCACCAAATACAGCAACATAAAGACCCAAAATCTTGCCCAGTCTATGGGAAAACACACAAGAAGTGAAATGCGAGAAGCCAAATTAGAAAACACAAAAGACAACGATGTTTACCAGAAACTAATGGTAATGATAGAAAAGTTAGAGTTCGTATTGAGACAATGTTTACAAAGAATGGACAATAACAACAAGGTTACCAATCAAGGAAAAGGTACAAGGAATGAGCAAAGTTAACCTTGTTTTACATGTGGACAGCAACGCTACTTTGCATGTGACTGCCAACTTTGAATCACCATAGTGCAAGCAAATGTCACTGAACAAAGAAACAGAAAATCTAAATATCAGGAGAGACAAACAGTCAGTGCAAGAAACAATGATATCCATGCTGTAACCAAGGAAAGGCTGGCCTTGAGGGTCAAAGTGCAGTCATCAGTCTCTCATAAATCATACGATAGTTATTGTTGATGCCAGGCCTGTTAAACAACCACCACAAAGAGTGTTTCTGGCCTTTGCTGAGGATGAGAAGATGGCAATACCATGTCTAGAAGAAAAACGTGTGATAAAGAACTGTACATCACCCTGGGCTTCACCTATTGTGTTCGTCAGGAAGTTAAAATGGCAAGTGCAGACCATTTGTGGATTACACTGACAAGCAAAGATGCTTAACTTCTACCAAGAATATGTGATTGTCTTGATGCAGTTGCAGGAACATCATATTTCTCAACGCTTGATTTAACTTCAGGATACCATCCGATTCCAGTAAAGACTTGAAGATCAGCAAAAGACTGATTTCGTAACAACATATGGACTTTTTTTAATACAAGACAATGCCAGTTGGATTAACAGGAGCCTATGGGACCTTTTAACCTTTTGTCACGTTGGATTATCAGTGAAGAAGACGCGAGACCCTCCCCAAGAAGCATTATCAAGATATTAGAGTGGCCAGTGTCAACGAATGTCACAGAGGTTCATCAGATTTTATGTATGAGAAGCTACTATCGCCGATTTGTGAAGGAGTTTGCTCAAATGGTGCGGCCATTTGTTGACCTTACACGGAAAGGAAAACCTTTTCAGTGGACTTCTTTATGCGCTGCAGCATTTGACAATTTAAAAAAGGCACTGACTAGCCCATATATCCACAATCAGAGGGTCAATTTGTACTGGATACAGATGCATTCGATATAGGCATTGGGGCTGTTCTGAGTCCGCACCAGGATAGTCAAGAACGGTTTATAGCTTATGCAAGTAGTGCTTCAAATCAAACGGAGAAGAACCATTTTGTGAACGACAAAGAACTTCTGGCAATACGATACTTTGTTGAATATTTTTGTCGGTATTTAATGGGCAGAACGTTCAAAATTAGAACTGATTATCAGCCCTTGGGATGGTTATTTGTTTAAACTTAAGGAACAGAAATGGCGTACTGCACGATGGATAGAGATATCATATGCTTATGCGTTTAGCATTGAATATCGACGTGGTACTAACCATGTGAATGCGGATGCTCTGAATAGATGTTTAAACCCCCAGAGATTGCACATGTACAGAAGTTGACATGATGAAACAATTATCATGCCGTCCATGTAGAAAGTGTTAAATGAGGGAGCAAGAGATGATGTGCTGCGTAACTACCCAAGCATTATCGAAACAAATTATTTCGGGACAAAAAGAGGGTTCAAAGGGGGTGATATCTAATTTCAAGCTTGACCCATTAGGTTCAGGACAAGCACAGGGTCCTGAAATTCCTGATTACCATGCTACAATCCTTCGAAATGTTAAAACACGATATCAGTCTGAGGAAGAAGAACAAACAAACCAAGAGAAGGAGAACACGGGGTTTGGCGCTTCTGGTAGTGAGTTAAGATCTAAAAGTGATCTTTGCATACCATGTGGAAACTATAATATACAAAAGTTGATGAAGTTACAAGAAGTGGATGCAGACATAACCCCGATCTTAGCTGTATAATCGAAGAATACACGCCAACCAAGCAATTGCAATCACTAATTCAGTTTCGCGACACTACCGGTTACTGTGGGATTCATTAGCAGTAGTGGAGAAAATATTATTCAAGAAATGTTTCAGACGAGATGGAACAGAGAAAATTTCAATTTATCCTTCCCAGAGTATTAAAAGGGAGATTATGTATCAACTTCACAATACAGTTTTATTAGGCCACTTGGGATGTAGGAAAATATGTCAGAAAACTCTTAAAAGGTCATCTACTCCCCACCCACCTCTTATGACTTTATCCTAACACCACGCGTGGGTGTATTTGAGTCCGTGCTCCAAGCCGCGAAGCAAATTTTTAACGAGACTAACACGCAAGAAGACAGTTATGTGGTGCGGAAGACTTCAACCTAGATCAGTAGCCAAACAAAACTGCTATTATTATATTACAGTCAAGTCTAGTGGCAGTTATTAATTGATTCACTGCCAGATTCCTTCATGCTCAGGTTCCATATCTGTAATTAGAGTTCGCAGTGGTTTCCTATTTTCCTGAACACGGTGTCAAAATCACCGATTCTAAGTGACAAGATAAAATCAACGTGCCCAAGTGCATACAGTGTTTAAACTTAAAAATATCCAAGAGTTGTCACCGACTGAGTTGAATTAAACAGTTACCGCTGTTAACCTCCTCTAGTTAAATAATGAACAACCTCAAGATGTGTTGGAAGCTGGTACGAGTAAAAATATAAAAGATATTGAGGCGGCACCACGTGTGCGTCCGAATGATTTTCTGGTCCTGTTATCTACACTATGTTGACGATCCTGGTTTCTCTTTTGCGTTAGATCATCGTTTTAAGTTCATCCCACAAAAAGACGCTTGGGCAATATTTGAATGAATTTACCGTCGCGAGTAAATCCAGGATGATCAATTGAGGGCTCATCGATGAGGCCAAATTCAAAAACCTTACCAAAAAGCCTACTTTTGAGAGAGAATTGTCGTGAACGTTTCAATTTTTTTTTCAATTCGTTCACGAGATAAAAAATCATAAAAATTCTGCCGAGATGACAGCTCACAACAGCCAGTTTACTAGCGTGAAAGTACATGCCGATCACGGACTGCCATAACAACTCCATGTATTTCAATTAAAAGTCAAGTAATAAATTGAGCACAACGTACGAAAGTCTTGCTGGGAAAATTTCAATGCTTTAATGCTGGTCCATGTTCGACCCCAACTCGTAATATGCATGTGCTCTTGATATACGTATCGTGTATTTAATTTATAATAAAGAGTTATTATGAGTCATTTGCTTTTATGAATTCTATATTTTAATTATTTTAATTTAGTTCCTTATTAGTTCAAAAGTCTGAGCAGGTCGTAACATAACTGCTTTAGTTTTGTTATAAAAAAAATATTATGATTTAATTGTTCCAGAAATGGTGTGAATAAGACTGTTTATTTGATGCATATCTTGAGATTATATAATGAAAATACACGCCGGGTATTATAAACTTCAGCTATACTTTGTTCCATAAGAGTCGTTAAGAATAAATATTGATTTATTTATAATATTTGTTCGTTGGATTTATCAGCATGGTGAATCTATAATTTAAAGAATCAATGCTTACTGGATTGAATGAATTTATTCAGGAACATGGATATTTAATTCTATTGAATTATAAAAGGCTTTCATGGACTTCGGTGATATTCTACGTTCACGGGATTACATTGAAGTAAAACCATTTGGATTTAGAACTGTGATAATTTAGTGGTGCTAGAAAGGTGGCACATACACACTTAGAATATATTTTGACAGTGTCCAGATGAGTGGGAAATTGATAGGACAATTTAGGATCATATTCTAGGAAATAATACACTGTTAGTTATTTGAATGTTTGCACTTTGATTTTATATTGAATTCAGTACAGTTATGTCTTGGATAAGTGAATGTGTGTTAGGTTTACATTTTCTTGTTAATTAACCCCGACTTGATTGTGGACGAAGTTCAGTAAAACTTCTTCGGTGGGTCCCTGATAATCGACTAACCAAAGAAAAAACTTAAAACACTCCTAGCCAATCGACCATGCTCGTACTACGCACTTCGTCATCAGCCCGCGCTGCATCTTGAAACGCAATGAACTTTTGGTGAACTGAGACTATATTGGGTATTTATTTACCATTATAAGTGTCAATGAACAGCGCTTCACAACGAGTACACGAAGAGTGCGACAAACGATCTCTTTGACGATGTTCCAGACTGCATACACGACAACAAAAGCGATATTCAGTTATCATTGAAGTGATTAGCACAGGCATCCAAATATATTAATGTTGATAACCCACCTTTATCATTAGAAAAACAAGCAGCAGCCAAAACTGCATCGAAGCTGTTGCTCTTGCTGGTTAATGTGATATATATATATATATATATATATATATATATATATATATATATATATATATATATATATATATATATATATATATATATATATATATATATATATATATATATATATATATATATATATATATGCAAATATCAAATATGCAACTGAAATGCAATTGTGTGATATACCGGTAGCACACAAAACCTTTGCAATATTTACATGAAGGAAGAAACGTTTCCAAATATATGATGTCATTGGTGTTCGATCACAGTCTTCTTCTACAAGTGGCTTCTTTGGTTGATCCATCAATCGTAGCGTATGTAACGACTTACGTCAACTTTTTGGGAACACTTCCTCTTCTTCACGTTTGCATAGTAACTCTGGTACCGGTGTCGGTATAGAAGACTCTCTATGCCTATTTCAGTACGGCTGCACATAGTAAGGGTGATGTGCGTATTTGTTCTTCATGGATTGAAATAGTACACGTTGCTGTTCCTCCCATGCACGTTTTTGTTCTGTTTATCTCTTGTTCTCCATGCCATTTACGATGTACATAATGAAAAAACCTTTGTAAATAGTAGTTACGTAGCAACATGCATATTTCTGTACAGGTTATGCACACAAGAAGTCGACTTCACTGTAGTTTATTAACCGACGATCTTCAAAAACCTTTTGTCATCTAATAATAAATGTTCATGAGGTGAACCATAAACCGCCAAAAAAATTCTCGTAGACTGTGTAAACTATGTTATCCACAGACGCCGAACATTAATAATAACTCTGCCCTATATTAGAGATTTAACTTCGTTATTAATGGGTAATACCTTGAAATTAATGGGGGAAATGTGCATATTTTCAAGGTGGCCTATATGCACAGTTCCATTTTACGAAAAATGCCTGATCACTGTGCGTGTCTTCACTATGAGCTGTTATATACCCGGTACATATTTTCTTATAAAGATGTACTCAGTGCCGGATTTAGGACAAATGAGGCCCTGTGCTAGGTAAGTTATAAAGCCCTTTGCTTTATCGTAAAAAAAAAAAAAAAATTGTCAAGAAGCAAGGCCCCCTGGCCAGCGGGGTCCTGTGCTTAAGCACACCTAAGCACAATGGTAAGTTCGGTACTGGATGTACTACCCCAATTTGAAGTCCTTCACACACACACACACACACACACACCTTCATATTGTTGTCTTTCTCTTGTTTATTTTTGTGATGCAAGTATTTAGTAACATCGTTCTGTTGTAAATTGTAAGTTACTAATAGAATCACAATAATTTAAGTACAATTCTCTTTTAGTACCTCAAATGCATTTTTCAACTTTTACAATGTTATATTTTCATTACGGATATGAGCCGCATTATGAAAGCAAATCTTTGTATGCATCCATACATCTACATATTGGACTATGTTCAAGATACGACATGGATAGCGGTGACAATAAAGGCAATATCAGGTCAAATTAAGCTGAAGATTGAATACAACATATCGAGTGAAGCAAATCAAATTCAGATACAAATGCATATAGAAATACTTTTTGCCGCAGAAAATAATATTGGTGTAGTGGTAACGCCACGTGGATTTTATATATATATATATATATATATATATATATATATATATATATATATATATATATATATATATATATATATATATATATTGTTTGATTATGATTTTTAACGGAGCTTTAACAATGTTTCAGTCATATCGCTATGATGGCTGCAGTGTGGCAGTTTATAGTGATGTTTAGCACTGGGGCATCATGCCGCAGACAAGCATGATGTCCCCCCCCCCGCCCCACAGTCACATTACAATGACACCAGGCCGATCAGTCCTAGCACAACCTCTTAATGCTGAGCGCCAAACGAGGCAGCCAGCTGTTAGTACCATTTTTGTAATTCGTTGGTATGACTCGGCCCGGGATAGAACCCACGACCTCCCGCTTCCACGGCGGACGCTCTGACCACTAATAATAATAATAATAATAATAATAATAATAATAATAATAATAATAATAATATTTGCCGGTTTATTTGTCTCTCCTCGTTGAAGACCATTACATAAATTTTCATATCGACCAAATGTATTGATTACTTGGCTAATGGATGGATGGATGGATGGATGGAATGAAGGAAGGAAATGAGGAAATGATTCTTGAACAAAGGAAAATGTAAAATCCATCTATCTTTAATAAATCTCTTTGAGCATTACATCCTGATAATGTTGCATGCAAAGGTGAAACTTTGGGTGAAGAATTGAAAAACATTAACCCTCGCATGAACAAGGCAAATAAATGAAGAATGTTTCAATAGTATGTTGAAAATTCTCATGAAATATGTTGACGTGGTAATCGTTTAAGCTTTCAACCCCACCAATCAATCAACTTTAGCAGACCGTTACCTACTCAATCTTTGTAAAGAAATATAAACAGCGTAATCAAAACACTTCGTCCCCCAAAACGGTCCCTCGTCTGTTTTGGACTGACTTTGATTTATATCATTCACAATACGATAAATACAAAATTACAAACATAAACGCCTGCCTGTCCATATACTGTTAAAAAGAATTTAAAAAAAAATATTTTTAAAAATAAACCTACGGTTAAATATTTATTGTTTGTGCTGGCGTCATTTCCTTAAAAGAAAAGCACCATCCTCGCTTATCCGGAGTAAGCCTTTGTCAGGCTTGTTTTTATGGGGTCTTTTTTTTTTATTGTTGTCCTTTTGTTCTCGGATCCGGTTTCACTTATCAATCTATATCTGTCTATGAAATACGCTGACGCAATCACACTTGACTATTAAGCTGCTGGTGGTGCATGGTAAAAAAAATAAAGACGGAAGTGATAGGACAGTCAGAGAGAGTAATGATAGGAAAGGCAGAAAAAAAAGTGTCAATTACGTCTTCGTCCTTTCATACTCAGACCGGCTGCCAGAGTGGCGATGCGATGATACTGAACATCATCCGGCACAGCCATGAGAATCACAAGACCTTACATGTAGCCGAATATTTCATTAGAATGTAGTCTGGTTCCCTGACCTCTCTCTACGCCGTTACTCTTCGTTATGAGGAAGAGTAACGGAGTGGAGAGAGGTCAGGGAACCAGACTAATTAGAATGTGACTTTGTTAAGATCCTGTTTGTGAGATACCAAATCAGGAACTTCTGCATTATTGATAGTAATTTTGTTTCACGTCTCTATTGTACACGTCTCTCTTGTGCACTTTGTGCACAGAACCATTCTGCATAATGCGCCGGCTGATCTGTATCTGTGCAGCTTGCAGTTAGACTCGACTTAAAAGTGAATATAGACGGTAACATTCCATAATAAATTAAACATCACCGTTTGTGTGATTTGGAATTTTAATGTAGCCTTAACAATCTTTCAGTCCTATCGCTACGATGTCTGCAGTGTGACAGTGTTGTTGTTGTTGTGGGGTTAACGCCATTTTTCAGCACACGATAGGCTATACATGGCGGCCATTATTAATGGTGGAGGAAGAAACCGGGGAAAACCCCAGGAAATAACCACCGACCCACGAGAAGCTACTGGCAAGCTTTCTCACATACCAACATTGGCCGAATCTGAGATCTAACCCATGCAGACAGAGGTGAGATGGCAGTGATCCGTAACAGAAAGCGCTTTAGACCACTTGGCCACTCGGGGCCCCAGTGTGACAATGTATAGTGATGTCTAGCACGTCATGCCGCAGACATGTACACTGATTCAGTGTCCCATCCAGTCACATTATCCTGACACCAGGTCAACCAGTCTTAACACTAACCTCTTAATGCTAAGCGCCTACCAAGGCTGCTGTTAGTGTCATTTATACAAGTCTTTGGTATGACTAGGCCGGGGTTCTAACCCGCGACTTCCCGCATCTGAGGCGGACGCTCCAACCACTAGGCAACCGGAGCGATAAACGTCACGCGGATAAAGTTATAAATTCGAGGCATTTCTTTTTTTTAAAGAACAAAGCAGCAAAACATAAAGCAGACAATACCATATACGGGGAAGGTCTTGTTATGGAAATTATACATAATTATACGGAAGCACGCAGCTTATCTTGTCACTATTTTACAGCTGTCATGGAAATTTGATTTACAAATATTATATATATAAATAATTACGCCAGATGAGATTGCATGAGATGGTCCTTGCATAATGTAACGTATACACCACGTGTGAATGCAAACTTTTGTAGCCAACTGTTTGCCACCGAAGCGTCAATGTCCGTCAGTATTTAACTTTTCCTGAAGCAAATATGAGAAGTGGTGTTGATTAGGCATGAACGGGCTCATCGTCATCGTAATTCAGTGGTGGGGATTGTGGGTGGGATTAAAATAAATAATTCTGGGCCTTTAATAGCTTGAAAAGTCTTCTTAAGATTCGTAGAAAGCAAAAGAACGTGTATTCATTATATGTGATGAAAGAAAAGTAATTATATCTCGATTTAAAATATATACAAAATGTCATGGCTTGAAAGAAAATCCCACCTTACTGCCGCCATCGCCCACTCCCAACGTATTACTAGTTTTGAGATTGCTAAAGTGTTTGCTTTCATTCATAATGCCAATAAATCCTCCGATTGGAAACTCCCCACCCACCCACCTCTCTCTCTCTCTCTCTCTCTCTCTCTCTCTCTCTCTCTCTCTCTCTCTCTCTCTCTCTCTCTCTCTCTCTCTCTCTCTCTCTCTCACCGCTAGCCTTCTTTAAACTTCCGTACACCAATGAATATTGGTCATGCTAAATCAAACATTGTAGTATATGCCATAATTGAATGTATGTGTACCTACGGAGTAATCCGTTATAGGTTCTGTACCCTATAGCAAGATAAATCGTAATCATTTACATGCCTTTACAAAACATACAGATAAGGTTAGCTAAGGGACGTAGAGATAGGTCGTATACAGGACACTAGAGGTCAGGTGGTCTGGCGTAACAATTTGTTATACTGACAATGAAATATATATGAAAGCCTTCTAAATCAACCAGCAGAAAGATTTCTCTATTCAAATGGTCAAAATTGAAGGCATCATGAAAATTGTGACAATATTTATAAAATGTTTATATTATATTTATCAAATGTTTATATCTCAGTTCTTGATTGATTGGATGTTTACTGCATTATTTTGGAAATTATGAAAACGTTCTAACTTCTACAGGGTACACATGTAAATGATGTGGTGACTGATTTAGGGTACACATGGAAATGATGTGGTGACTGATTTGTTGAATATCATAGATATAATAATATGGTACTTGTCATTAAAAAATCACCATTGCTGTTTCTCTCTTTGAATAGCTCCTTCTTATTTTCTTTGGCGGTGACACTTGACAAGTAACTTCTTCTGATGGTGACAACATTTGAAGTCTACACAGCTGATGTTTTGGTGTTTAAGGTTATGATACCTTTGTTTACCCTGGTTTGGTTGTCAGTTTTCTCCACGCAGTGGATAGACGGGACATCATCATCATTGAGTTTGACTTTCTTTGGTGCCCTACACATATGCTCAACCTCAAATCTATACGTAAAAGGGAAGCATTTTGGTGTGAAATGAAAGGAGCAGAGGGCAGAAAACTCAGTCGGACTATCCCAGTTTGCTCTTTTGATTTTTACAAAGTCGGTCCACCTACGACGATGTGATTGGTCCTTCGGGAAAAAATGCATGGAAAACCCATCAGCATTTGTATTCCCACAATTTGCTGCAACACACCTGACCCCGCTGCCCTAGTTTGTCCCTCCACGATGTGCTTTTGGCATGATTTGGATGATAAAATAACTAATATGAAACGGAAAACGTGCTTTGTTTATGTTTCGATAGAAACGGAAGTAAGGCGTGTGTTCATAATGTGACGTCAGACGATCTATACACTCCGGAAATTACCGAGCGAGAAAATCGGTCCGATGTGTAATATTTTCGAAGACACAGCTGAGCGTATTTCTCACTTATTATGGAGAATTTTTCCATCGGGTTTGTTTATACCGCTTCGAGACTTTATTTTCTATTCAAATAATACTGAATTTGATTTACGTTATCTATTAAAATAATACTGAATTTGATTTACGTTATCTGGTATGGTACTTTAGGTCTAATTCCACTATTTACTTTTACCAAGCTTTTACATAAGCTTCTACCAAATTATCCTTTGTCACTCCCTCTATATTTAGGAACTGTATTTTCTCTTGAAAGTCAGCGATCACGATATACAAAGAAGAAATTTGTCTGTCTGTCAGTATCGATTTTAACCGCTCCGGTGGTCTAGTTTTTATAGTCCGCCCCGGAAGCGGGAGGTCGTCGGTTCGATCCCCGGCCGAGTCATACCAAAGACTTACAAAAATGGTACTAACAGCTGCCTCGCTTGACGCTCAGCATTAAGAGGTTAGTGTTAGGACTGGTCGGCCTGGTGTCAGGATAATGTGACTGGGTGAGACATCATGGTACATGTCTGCGGCATGATGTCTCAGTTGCTTGACATCACTATAAACTGCCTCACTGCAGACATCGTAGCGATATGACTGGAAAATTGTTAAAAGCTACGTTAAAAATCCTAATCTAACAAAAATCAGTATCGATTTCGAGTGACAGCCAGTGAAAGTTAATGAAAGGTACATACAGTTACTCGAGTCTGTTGATGAAAATGATACGACTGCTTGTTGGACCCCGAGTTAATTCTCATTTTCATTTCACCTGAATACATCGGTTGAACAGATCACTTAAACAAAAGATTTACCTCATAGCTTAAGGATGGCGGTTAAACATATCGGTTCAACGCGGTAAAATACCTTGATTAAGCATATCTTTTATTGATATTTGATATTTTCTTAACTGTATATCATGAAGTTTTCCGATTCTCTTACAAGTTTTGTTTAAATAAGGTTCGAATAATCTCACCGGTGTATCTTTTCTATAATATGTCTATGTTCAAAGAGTTGACTTTATTATAGGACTGAACAGAGCCGATATGTTGATGTCCACGCATGTAAGTTTGATTAATAGGTAAATTGGCTTGTACATCGTTTTTCACGAGGCAGTACTAGTACTTTGTTTGTAAACGTGTTTTATTTGATTCATGTATGCATTCATTTTGTCACATCTACACATACACTAAACATAGATGCACATTCAATTTGCTTTATGACTTATTATTATTATTATTATTATTATTATTATTATTATTATTATTATTATTATTATTATTATTGTTGTTGTTGTTGTTTAATCATAATACAGAATAAGTGAATCAAATGAAGAGTTAAGAGTGGCAACATCATTTTCTCTAGCAGTAGTAGTAGTAGAAGTAGTGGTAGTAGTAGTAACATTATTAGTTACAGTAGTAGTAGTAGTAGTAGCAGTACAGTAGTAGTAGTAGTAGTAGTAGTAGTAGTAGTAGTAGAGACAGTAGTGGTTGTTGTTGTCGTTGTAGGGTCCAACGCCATTTTCAGCACTTGATAGGCTATACATTGTGGCCAGTATAAACGGTGTAGGAAGAACCCGAGAAAACCCAGAAAGAACCACCGACCCATCTGTGGTAAATGATCAGATAATATCGAATTATTCATTTTAGAGAATGTGCCGTATGCACATGCATGTAAGACGAGGAGTCCAACTGTAAACTTCACAGATCCAGATCTGTCGTCGCATGCTGTGCCGACAGATCTGGGTCAGTGCAGTTTGTTAGGAGTATTCAGTACAACAAACAACATAGACACTGAACTGCAGGTTCATTATGATACTGCTGACCATGATCTTTGCAGTTTGCAATTTGATTTAACTTAAAAGCGATTATATACGGTAGCTGGTATTACTTATCTCGAAGTAATGCTGCGGATCGAGGAACACGCCATGATGACAGAAAGGCGATTGTTGGTTGTCAAGGACGAATGCGGTGAAAATGTCATTGACTTAGATAACAAATGTCTGCTTTAATATTACCGAAAATTGTATACTTAAATTTACATACATTTCCCTTCATGGATCTATTTCTTATTGCATGATTAACACAATTTATATTCCACTATTGATTAAAGTGTGAGATAAAGAAGGCGATGTATGTTTGTGTGTCACGTATAATGTTTAAATATATGTGTGTATCACGTATCGTGTTTAATGGAACGTAAGCACGATTCGGTCTATACTCTGCTGTCGAAAGGTTAAGTTCTAAAATTGTAAAGGTAGAAATTCGGAACACTTTGGAATTAATACGTTCCAAGTTAAAGTAACATCATAGTCCTACAAGGAAAACAATCTTGTATGTATGTATGTATGTATGTATGTATGTATGTATGTATGTATGTATGTATGTATGTATGTGTGTGTGTGTGTGTGTGTGTGTGTGTGTGTGTGTGTGTGTGCGTGCGTGCGTGCGTGCGTGCGTGCGTGCGTGCTCACACACGCATGTACACACGTGTTCTTTGTTATGACTAGGCTGGGATTCGAACCCACCACCTCCTGCTTCCGAGGCGGACGCACTAACCAGTTGGCTTCGGGAGCGGTTTATGTGCGAAGCATTGAACCAATTATCCAAACTTCATTTCTTCCAAATGGTGGAAACATTTACAAATATAGTGAACATGACAGAAAAGAAAAATGTAACAATTTGCATTGATGTTTTCGGAAATCATTCCATAACCTCATTGTTACATATGAAACTGACAGCTCCGGTGGTCTAGTGGTTAGTGGGTCCGCCTCGGATGTGGGAGGTCGCGGGTTCGAACTTCGGCAAATTCATATCAAAGACTTATTTTTAAAGAAATGGTACTAATAGATGCCTCGCTTGGCGCTCATCATTAAGAGTTTAGTTTAGGAATGGTTGGTCTGGTGTCAGAATAATGTGACTGAGTGGGACACCATGTTAAAAGTCTGCGGCATGATGGCCCAGAGCTAAACATCACTAAAAAATGCCACACTGCATACATCGTAGCGATCAGACTGAAAAATTGTTAAAGCTACATTATAAATCCAAACACACACACACACACACAAACACACACACGAAACTAATAAAGATGAGGACCAAACAAATGGTGGCTTTTAAAATAGATTCTAATAGGCACAAACTTGTATTACAATCTGAGATTGGGATTTCTGATTTGAACAAATGTTTGGACTTGAGAATAATATATACACTCTTGATTGAAAATGGCGAGTATTTGTCTTGTCAGTCTACTTTGAAGGTCAGTTGTTAAGAGTTTTAGTAACTGCTACTCGTCTTTACTTTGATAAACTTCTATGTGTAGTTCAAGTCAGGCCTCTTCATACACGTACGGTTAAAAGTCATTGGCAGTTTGTCTTGTTAACATACGTGATATGACCACATGCTGCACGAAGTCGCTATCTTGCTGACCACGTATTTGACAGGGAGTTGTTATTGTTGTTGTTATAGGGTTTAATGTCATTTTTCAGCACGCGATACATGGCTGCCAGTATTAATGGTGGAAGAAGAACCCGGGAATACCCCGGAAAGAACCACCGACCCACGAAAATGTACCGGCAAGCTTTCTCATATACCCACTTGACAGGAAGTAACATTATGGCTTGGTTATAATACCAGCGGGGATGATATAACCTGGTTAATTTTTCGTTCATATTTATTCCTCGAAATGCAGTACATAGTGGAAGGGAGAAACTTTGCTTTTAAGTTTCTAAATCTGGGGAAATGATGATATAAATTGATTTGGTCGCCATGCAATCTCTTCCTATTCAAGTACAGTCAATTTGACCAATTGTTTTCAACTGAGAATTTGTTTTAGGGAAAACTGATTCATTAACATCGATCGTCCTTCGATACTGATGTGATTTTAATTTTGTATGAAACATTTCTAAGGACAAAATTTCGATCCGTTGATTGCTGATTATGAAATACAACGCATATACGGTTGGCGCTACTCATTTAACTTAAAAACACAGATATATGCCGTGTATTTGCAAATTAACCGAAAATATTAGGTTTTGCTCTCTTTCTAGAGGTATACTCTTCCATTCTACGGGCTGTACCGCTTCCCGTCTCTCGGTGGTGCAGTATTCCTGTGCTGTAATAACTCCTTTTATTGTTAATGAAACTATTGATATAGTTAGTATGAAACATTACTGAAATTAGTTTTACATTATTATTTTTTGTTTCTTGTGTTGTGTCTTAGTATTTTCTTTGCAAAACTAAGATGTACACTCCGACTAAATCGTTTTATACTTGCGCAATAGTTTGTACTGTTATTATATACTTTGCATTATATACTATTAATAGGATTGGGATTATGGCTTGCACAGCGATTTGATATCTATCGGTTTTTGTGTTCGCTCTGATCGCCGTTTACCTTAGTCTAATTGTTTTATATTTACAGCACAAACACAAAATTCTCTGTTATCCAATAGCTCAATGATAGTTGGCTTCATGAAAACAAATAGTGTTGTAAGGACTCGAGGGTAAGTTTGTAAAAATGTGAGTAGGTCAGAGAATACGGTTAGGGTTAGTTTTAGTTTTAATAAATATTTGATCTGACTTCTTGAGAATATTTTTTATGTATACAAGAATAGACAGTCAAATATGGTTACGTATCCCAATAATCTATTTCATATTGAAACAAAGTGAAGACCTTGTTACAGTGTAAGGACTTGACGGTATTTATGCTATAAAAAGTGACGTTCAGAAATATTCTCATTTTTCTATACAACGAGCATTCGAAAATCAAATTTTTATTTGTACTTCTTTTAAAAAAAAAACTATTTAAAAAAAAATAAATAATATAATACATTTTTATCTTTGCAAATTTTAAAAAATCTTCACGCTTTGAATCGAAGCATAAAAATCGGCTTTACACAACTTGGAGTCGATTGTGAGTACTGGTGGAATGCCATAAATGTTATTCGTAGATACGAGTAAAGAAGGCAAGTCAAGCAAATAACAACACAACAATAAAAAAAACCAAAAAACTTATAAGATTAAATTCGATGAGGAGGGGTCCCGAGTGGCCGAGTGGCCTAAAGCGATCTCCGTTACGGATCACTGCCATCTCACCTCACCGTGAGTTCGAGTCATAGATTCAGCCAATGTGGGTACGTGACAAAGCTAGCCAGTCAGCTTCTCGTGGGTCTGTGATTCTTTCCGAGTGTTTTCCCGGGTTCTTCCTCCGCAAATAATACTGGCCGCCATGTACAGCCTATTGCGTGCTGTAAAATGGCTTTGAACCCTACAACAACAACATATACGATAAGGGTAAGGCGAGCTGCCAAATATTCATTGCCCCTATGATCGATCCATCTTTGTCTTCTTCGAATGAGGCTTTATAAAGCAATTACATTATATACCAAAGTTTTGAAATATAAAACAAAGTTTTTATCTAAGCTTGTATTACCATATGGTCAATGGTTCTATGTATTAAAAACTTCTGAATGTAATAAAAAAATATCTTATTACTACCATGCGATTCATTTCAGACACATACCGACAAAAAGAGGAGTACAAAGTTTGTGCTCCATTCAAACGTCATGAATTACATGCGAAGACACCATAACAGTATAAAAGCACCGAATCAACTATCTAATCGATCAAACTCTAAATCAGATTTTGTTTCCGTCATTGATATATGTACAAAACCGTATATACTCACTTATAGGTCTAGCTCAACTTCAAACTGCAATGATAGATCTTACGTCTCGAAATGTGCCAGGGTCTAAACAGCTTATTATGTATAATTAGAAGCATTAACATTTAACAGATCTGCCGGCGCATTATGATATTAGATGTTGAGCTCAGCTAATATGCTGGTATATCCGGTATATCAAAATTCAACATCGTGCTATGCACATTTTAATAAGATTGCAGGCAAGTTTAGTGCTAATAAATGAGACCGCTTGAACTATGTATACTGGATTTCAAAACTTAAAGTCGATTGATCCGTTCTTGCCAAAGGCAGGAAGTTTTATGTATAATTGAGACCAATTTCGCGTCTGTATACGTCCCTGCTGAGTAAAACAAGATAAAATCAAGCCTCAATCAAAACGAAACTTAGCGACCAGGACAAGGTTTTAATGTGGGCATAAAGTCTAAAATAAAGTTGCATTTTAAACATATCATATTCATCAAGCAACATAGGAAGCCAAAGCAGCTCAAGGATGAGCTGATCTCAATTACTTACGTGCGTAAAGCCACGTGGCACGATAACACAAAAAATAGAAAACTATAATTTACAGCACGCAAATTCCAATTGCGGATTGTAGATAACGATATACCAATATACTGGAAGAAATTGACAGGTGGTGCTTTTCCGATATCACTAACCCAATAGACAGAATCTACAGAAAGAGACGCGGGAATATTGCTAAAAGTTTATGGTCTACGTCAAAGGCTAAATGTTAAAGATGGATAATTTTAATGAGTATATATTTTAATATTGTATAATGACATTAATTAAAATGGTTATAAAATGTAAATTACATTGTTGTTTTGGCGACATGTGAGTCAAAGGAAAATTACTGTTAGCCCATAGCAAGTTTAAATCATTTGGGTCTCGAAAAACAAAATGGATACATTCATGCAAATTGATTTGATCCTTTTTGCCTTTGTTTAGCAGTTAGTCAATGATGAAGACGCACTTGAGGTGGTCTATGGGCACGAACTGGCGCAGCACTCGTTCTTTGCGTTCTCCTGGGTGACGATATAGTTGGCTGACTGGTAGTTTTGCAAGATGTCTTCCTATCCATTGAAAGAATGGTAGCCAATCAATCTGATGTATATTATTGAGGTTAAGACGGGCATTCAGCGTCGAATTCTCCCGATACGTTAAAATGTTTGCCACTTTCCCCATCGTGCTTTGTTGCTCTGTCATCTTTTATTGTATCCACACACCACCTAATGGTCTTCGATATATTGTCTTGTAGCATTGTTGTTTTCAAAGAGTTGACTGGTCCTTATGATGCATGCTTGGTCGTGAATGAGTTGTAAAGCCTCAAATTACAGTTCCTTCCACCTCCTTGTTGTTTATCTTTTCTTTCCCCGCTGTAGTTATAGTTGCACAAGTTAGGGTTGTTTTCTCTATGCTACCTCTTGTCCCCCCCCCCGGCTGCTTCTTGTCTTTCACCTGCCCACGTGCCTTACCTCTGTTTTAATTGTAATCACTATCAGTGGGGCTTGGGTTCTTGTTGCTATTCTTGGAGGTGGTTATATTGTAGATTGGGATACTATGGTAGAGGCGCTCGGCACATCTCGGGTCTGCGTAGGACACTCTTTGTTACACCGTAGTTTTCCTGCATGTTAGAGTTTTCTTTGTCCTTTCTTGATTTTTTTAAAAATTCCATATCATGTGAAAAAAAACGTCTTCTTAACCAGAGTTTTCATGCTACCACCTGTAATGACTGTTATGTATAAACCTTTCAATGCCCTTAAGGGATAAAATCCGTCGCTCATGTCATTGCATTAATATATCTGTTGATTTTATGATTCGCAGCAGACTAATTGAATGTAGCAACATTTGCTGACTTATCAGTAACTTACGTAGCTTATGGCTATTCGGTATTAATTAGTCATCTCGTGTGAGAAATATCGATTGACCTGACGATATCCAGTCCAGCGTGCAAGCACGGGTCTTGGGCATTTTTTGCATACATCTGACTGTTGTTGTGTCATTGAATGGGAAAAGTAGTCCCATTCTAGGTTTGTACACATGCCTCTCCACGACATGCCTCGCCGCTAAAAAAAGAGGTGAAAGCCATCTGGGGTCTTCGCGTCACGGAGGTTGGTTTGAAGATAAATTCGGAATAAGAGTGGAAAAATCCAAACTTGGAGTAGTCTCAGGGTTCAACATATTTGACGAAACAAGAATCTTAGAAATTGAGAAAACGAAACTCCGCACAATAAAAAGAGCAAACTTTATACATGGTTTCTTAGCAACAACATGGTACAAGGGGTGTATATACAATAGGAAGTGCAATAGATGCGGAGAAACAGGACACACACCCAACAAATGTACTAGAGAGGATATTAATGACACAGAAACCCCGAAAAGCAAATTATTCCGGAAAAACAGACAACACCCATTAAATCTGGGAACGAGGCAAAACAAATGACACCAGATCAACAAATTAGAGGGAAGAAAGATGAAATGAAAAAAATACCAATCCCAAAGAAACGATCAACTATCCCGGAAAAACAAACAACTAGCAGGGACCAAAGAGTACAGCAAATTACAAATATGACCAAGGTAGCAACTGGACAACCTAATAAGAAACCCAATGAGAACATCACGATTAACAGCCAAAGCCGAGAAAATCAGAATAAGAATGGAACAACAATACAACAACTGGGACAACTGGGACAACAAAAAGGAGCAACTAATCAGCAAAATACGAAACCCAAAGGAAACAACAAGACTAATACACAAAACAGAGACAATCAGACAATACCCAATAAAACGGATGGAAAAATAATGCAACAACCAGAACAAGAAGAGGGAACTAAAAGACAAGAACAACTCTTAACAGCAGAACAGATATTTGAAAAGGAGAGGATAGAGAGAAGAAAGGAAAAAAGGAGGAGAAGAAGAGAAGAAGACCAATAAATGGCGAAACAAGCCTTATACCATGACGAGGATCTAGAATAGATGAAATGAGCACACACACACACACATCAAATAAAAAATAAACGAATAAAAAATATATACTATAGCACACATTTTTAACATTCACAGGAGGGCCTTTCCATTAATGGTCTGTGAAGATCAGCGGGAAGAGCACCCTCCAAAAAAAAAAAAAGTAAAACGCTATATATGTACTAAAAGACAGCTTCTTTCCAGTTATCTAAATCGGACTATTCTCTATTGCAAATTGGGTGTAACACATATTATAATTAGGATCAAGCAAATCGTTTTTAACTGTTCCTAAATAATGCTATTTTAGAATTGACCGTTGTAACAAGATAACCCGGTGGGATTTCGAATTTACAACTCAGCACAATTGATGGTGATACACATGCAATGTTTAATGAAAAATGATTTGAATGAAAAATTCATTAATCATTTATAAATGTTCCTAAATAATGCTATTTTAGAATTTATCGTTGTAACAAGATAACCCGATGGGATTTCGGATTTACAACACAACACAATTGATGGGGATACAAATACAACGTTTAATGAAAAATGATTTGAATGAAAAATTAATTATGATTAATATGTGCGTGTATACGATACAAATATTGGATCATTAAACATAAAACGCACGGACTTAGAAATACTGAAAATGCAAATAAATGACATTACACTGTACATGTAGAAGGGATGAATGATTCACGGTGATTTCACCACATAAAGAATTTTGCCTTTTACTCAAACAGTAAAAATTTAGTATTTTATTCATATAGCAAAAATTTAAAATGTATTCACACAAATAGTGAAATTATGTAAACAGAAAGGAACAGATATATAAATTATATCTACAGTCACAAAACACTGGGTTTTACGAACCCCAAAAATTAGCCCACGGCTAAAAGGTTACATGTATGGAGTTGTACACTCGTCTACTAATCATCCTGGACAATAAAGCCTTCAGTATTCCAGGTTGGTCAGTCAAGCATTCAGCGCCCACCAATCTCGGTCAGCATCATCCGATCACCTGCCACTCAACTAGCAACACATTTCAGCTGTACGGTTCTGTTTTACGGCTTATATGACCGACTTCATAGTTAACTCTGCAGCTGATACCACGTCGTCTCTACTGATCACTCTAGTGACTAGAGTCTAGTCACTCTGTTCACTGTTCTCTCTGGTCAGCTCAACAGCTACTTCGTTCAGCTGAAAATATATGTAACGTCGTGTACTATATGCATGGCACTGGCATATATGATAATACGTAATGACGTTACGTACAGTAAGCTATTCACATTACATGATCAGCAAAATAATTACAAAATACACAAGGTTAGAAGTGAACTGAACCGTGGTCGATAAGAATCATACAGTACTAAACGCTTCTTAAAAATGCAACTTTGTATTGTCAATATAATTCTCTTGCTAAATCACAAACAAGAACAGAAAATATCTGCCCTATACCACGAAGACTGAATCTACATAGAAAATATACAAAGATAAGCGTGGTAGTACAACAGTTATAACTTGTACACAATAAATTAATAACTCACATACCTCTACAGCTGAAGATCTGCAAGTCCTTAAAGTAGACCTGCTCATTGACAAGACGTTCCGTAATGTAAAGAGTTTTACCCTCGGGGAGGCATTTGTATACAGATATCGTCGGTGCATTGCAAATATTCGATTCTTCTAATCAAAAGCGCTTCGCACTTGCGGCATAGGACGAACCGAACAATTTCGAAAACGAAACCCAAGTACATGTATTTAATAAAGAAAAGGATTTATACAGTTCCGTGACAATCGTACAGTGTAAAACCTTTTCCGAAATATCAACCCATTATTTTTTGCGGTCTTATTTTGAAATACACATTATTATTCATTGGAAGGACGGGCGAATGGGTCATATTTGGGTATTATTTCAGTCACTGTCAAAATGGGTTTTCAAGCTATATGTAAAACCCTTAAATACAATAGGCAAATGTGATAGCGCTTGGAATGGTTGAGGCCCAACCTAATGTGGTGAGAACAGGAGCGGCTTCGATATTTTCGGGCGGAATAAATTGCTGTCTAATGCGCCTTAATTCATGTTGAGTGTATGATGTCAGATTTCACGTTGTCTTCCCACTCTTGGAAGCACGGATGGTTGGGGCTTAAACAGTTCATTCCGATATCAGTATCCCTAAGGGAGCTGAAGACAAATGCTGTGTGTTCTCCTGGTGAACTTATTTTCCATGCTGCATGGAGGAATTTTGCTTTCGTGGATCTGTTCAGCCGCTTTCACATGGTTGCCTCTTTGCTGCATCCAGAACTGTTAGATCCTCTGTATGTTGAAGTGCCACTGAGGGTGGTCAAATATATAGTATAACAACTGCCCTCTTTGATTGACAGACGGCTGATGATTTGATTTCGTCGGCGGCTGTCTTTGTTTATCTACTTGTGCTGTTGTCACCTCTTTTGCTTCTTTTTCCTCTTCTTTTTCCCTTCCGTACTCCACTTTCCCTTGCCTAGCCACTTGTTACACAGATGACGCTGGAGTTGTAGGCTTGGGCGTTTCCTTATACGTTGATGTTGGTACAGGAACGATTGTTGGTGACGTAGGTGGAGGAGTCGTTGGTAAGGATATCTAGGTTGTGGGATTATGTCGCTTCCGAATTTGCGACTGTAGCTACTACCACCGTACCTGCCTTTTTACCTCCACTTCCTTGCCATCTTGAGAGGATGTTACTCTGTTGATTGTCATTGTAGTTTGACTCTTCCGTATTAGATGAAGTGTTGCCACTCATGTATCGTATCGAATGCTCCAGCCAAGGCCTCTAGTGGTATTCATGGCTTGGCTTGGAATGATCGCTTCCATCTTTAACGTCCTATCCTAGCTACAGACTAGAAGCAAAACAGATGTGCCCACCGATATGCATGTGTAACGAGCGGAAATGGAGGAAAATATCAGTATGGTCCTTACATTGATCGAAGCCACAGGACACCTAAGTACCAATAGCTACCCATGTACTTGGTACAAGTATTACAAAGAAGGACATTTTTACCGTATAAAATCAAGTCAAATACGTGTGGAACTTTATTGTACAGTAACTCTGGCAAACACAGCGAATGTCATAGTGCATGACAATACTCCGAAAATCAAAACTTTTAAAGAAGTGATCCTTGACCATTAGAAGAAAATAGAAAACTTTAAATACGAAAAACTTATGAAGATAGGCGATGGGGATGTTTCTGATCCAGCACAAGAGAAAAAAATACACTAATGATGTCAAGATGTCATACATTTCAAACTTAGCACCCAAGTTAAAACAACACGACTATTTGTTTCACGATATGTCGAGATGAAACGTTGGAAAATATAGAGAAGAGGCGTGAACTTTTATATCAAAAGAAAAAGTTTGAAAAAGTAGTACAACATTTTGCGTGACCGTTCCTTGCCCCCATTTTGACTTCACTGGAGACAACATACATAGCACGACGACGAATCTATTTTCTCTTTCGTTGATATCGAGGCGAGGGTTTGCGTAAAATATTGATTTCTATAAAAGCCATTTCCCTCATAAGCTGCGTGATTCGAAGGCAGAAAACTGTTACTAAATGATATAAAAGTGGTCATTTGCAGTTTCGTAGTTCTGGTTTCCGATTAGTAACTTGTGGTTAAAGGAGAATGACTTTCCAAATATTCAAAAAGTGAATTGATGTTGCTTGTGACTGGAAGTTTTGTTGTGGTGACTTGCGTTGGCAGCAAATCTACCGTTGTTTTGTGTTTTTTTTTTAAAGTATATTTCAAGGACTGACTGGAAAAGGGAAAACCAATACAACTACTTAGTAAAACTGTCCGCAATTATTTATCCCCTTCTTGCAAACTCAGAATTGTTATCGTTGTTTCGATGACATAATACACCACAATTATTATGCAGCAAAAGATGATTTGAGTTTTCGGGACACTTTCTCCACATCGCATCGACAAGAGCTTGTTTATGGTGTTCTTAAATACAGGAACCCTGAGAAGGAGTGGTAGCTGATGAGTTTAATGGCATTATGGCCATTTTTACAGTCAATGCCTGGTGAGGCGGTTATCCAATAATCGAAATTAGTTAAATATTATTTTAACCCACTTTAACTTCTTAAGTCGACGTTTCTACATTTTATGTGTTCCTCAATCAAGAATGGTTTTGCTATTTCACACAATGTCTTCTTTCTAACTACTCCTCGTAAGCTTGGCGTTCATTTAAATATATTTGTGCTCATGTTATCGAGTTTATAGTGTTACGTGCTTAGGCTCGAATAAACAGTAACATAGAAAGAGTGGAAATATAACATACTTGTAAAAACTTAATAAACAATGTATTGAGCACAAATATTTTCAAAAAAAGAAAAATAAACTTACGGTTTTAAGAATCAATTCTAAAATTAATCCTAAAATAATTAAAAATATTATCCACTAGAGAAATTGCAAAAGTCCTGGTAATAAAATGTCCAAATAATTCTTAAGTTTGAATCCCAGCGAAGTATCCAATATGGAAGACGATGTCACTTGATGAAGTCAGTTCTTGTTAATAAAATTATATGAGCACAATTCTTTTCCAGATAAATAACACAATAAATCCTCTTGAATCCAAACGAATTGAAATAATTTCCAATGCAAGGTAACTGAAAACGACACAACTTAATATTCTAACAGCCCAATTTCTACTGAATAGCTCGCTCCAAAACATAGTTTATATACCTATTTTTACGTAAACAAGAAAGGGGTCACGTGATCTTCTAGAACAAATTTATGTTCAAAAACTCACGTTTGACCCAACTAAAAATAGAAAGATGTTTATATAAAGCTCCATAATGTCCTTGGAACGAACCAATCATTTTAAAAACTTGTTTACAACTCTGAAGCCAGGTCAGAAATGATGTCAACACCTGGTGTTTATTTTGTAAAGTACAGGTCACCCTCCCCCCCATGAACGAATCTTATACTTAAAATGCCAAATTTTAATCTAACAAACAAATAATACAAATAAATTAAAATGACTTATATCAAATTACGTAACAATAGACTGGAAGATTATGTCCACATGTCTAGTGATACGAAACGATTCGATTGTCATCATATCTTCTATTAAAGTTCATGAAGAAGTTCAAACAAACTCGGTTTTGTTTCAGATTTTCAGAGCTGAAAAGATTAACATGTATTTTTCAATTACATTTTGAAAATCTTGGTTAAGAAATTGATGCATTTTTCTTGTTACCATCGTTGAGAATGTCGACCGCTTTATTTCAAAACCAGCTTTATAGTTGGTACTCGCTTGAACGTATGTAGAAGTCCAAGGAACTATCTGAGCTGATTTTAAAAATACGTCATTGACACACAAAATATTTCAAAGCACTATTGTAAGTTGTCAAATGAGATATATGGGCTAAATAGGCTTGCCATTGATGATCGACGCATGCTATATTGATTTTACTTGTGGAAATGTTTCGTCGAATGTGTTTATTTAACGTTATGTCGACTGTTCTTCTAATTACTGTTGCAGTAGTTCACATTTAACTTTGGTTTCAGCAGTACGACACAAATTTTGAACTCCTCCGTACCCAGTAACATTGTGATTTTTTCGCCTTTTGAATGATTTGTTTTCGTATTGGTTCATTTCATTTGGTCCGTACATGCAAAACATATAAATGTTTAGTTAAGCTAGGAGGGACTTTCTTTCTGATCCCTGTTTGTAGAAAAGTTTTTTCTTGTGCGGTTATTATTGTGGTGTATACATCTTTGTGTCAGTAGCAAAAGCACGTAAGTGAAAGTTATCTCACACTACTTTTTCTTATCCAGAAATTCGTCTCCCCTAATTTCCGACACGTCGTATCAACTAGACAATGGACAGCAGTCGTCCATGAGGTCGTCATAACGGACTTGATCGTGTTAGTTCTTGTTTGGATCTTAGAAATGAGTTTCCATTTTTCATCAAATTAGGAAACACTGGTGTTAAATCAGTGAATGCAAAAGAAGTGTATGAGGCAAGACAAACTGTCACCGAGCGGCGAGATTTTCTGCAATGAGATTTTTTTGTTTGGACTCATTTTCTTGGAGCTTCACAGTTTCTGGGAGTGTATACTTGCTACACCAATACTCCTTTTTATCGTTTTTGTGCCGACTTTGGCGTTTATATTTTAGCTTATCATTATGATGTCAAAAGTGAACGAATAGTGCCACCTCACTCACATCAGTTTTCCAAATACTTTATTTATATATTTTGTATTAAGTATCGATTAATGGATGCACTAATTTTGACAACTCTTTGTAAACAAACGTTTGGTTTAACGTTTTTTATGATTGATAACTTGTTGTAGGTGATGTCCTGTGATAGTTGATAATTGAATTCGTACATTAGTTTGGTACAATTTAAAATTACAGTATCTGCATAAATATGTAAGTGTAAACATTCCCCATTTATTTGTATTATATTGTTCGTCTAGTCATTTTAGAATTAATTGTCTCATATCTCTGCTGGAGTTCTTCCTTCTTTTCTATTTATGCAACATAAAGTTTGTCAATTTGCAGTATAGTTTCCTCTATGCTGTTTATTTTTTTCTATTTCTGTTCCTAAAATTGCTTCTCTAGTCGTTTCAACATCCAACTTATCTTTCAGTGTCAACTTCTTTTCTAGGATCGGTGACAATCAATGTGTTTGGCATAATGAACTACCTCTCGTATCTAAACCCCGAGGCCCAGACATTCATATCACGTACATCCTTACCGTCGTTAATCTGCTAGTGCAACCAGCTAGCTACACACAACTCTTGGTAAGTATGAAGCACTGATAAAGTAGGAAGAATGTCTTCTTCACACGGAAGTACAAAACATGTCCACATCACCATTCTCAATACTTTCAACACAATAAGTCTTTCGTACACAGACAGGGTCTCATTGATCATGTATTTGCCTCACGTACTGTTCTGTAGTTGTCCACAGCGAATTTATTGGTAAACGAAATCCGAACAAAATATTCTCTAACACGCACTCCCACAAGTCACCCAAAAATTCAATGGAATGCTAACTGGAAATATTTCTTGATAAGTGTCTTTGGTAATCCTGAACACTGTCATTTACTTCCTTGCTCAGAATTTGCTACAACAATGAGGACAAACGTCTTGGCACTGTACGTTTGCTTTTGTACTAATCCTTCACTAGGTTGTTAATCTCTTTGTAAAAGGATCCACACATTTGCCAAATGGAATGTGGTGGTAAATGTTATCAAATAAATACAATCATTACATCAGAACCAGACGGTCAAAATGTCTATGTAGAAAATGACTAAGTTGTCTTCAGGGTCTCCATCGAATCTGTTTAAAGTCTCTTTAATTGCGTTCGCATAGCTCATGAGTTAAACTTCGATGTTCTATTCCAAAGCATCCATGGAGAAAATAATCATGTCAGAAACAAAGGAAGGTAGTGACAGTACGGAAACCATCTGGCATATTCCAGGAAATATTAGTCTTAAATCCTTCGTAGATCTCTGCTCTATAACTGAAACACTGTACTTGGTCCCGAACATAAAAACCCGACACTGTCTAAAGATTTTGTAGAGGGCAATCCATCCAGATTTTTAGGTCATTGTTTTAACGTCCTTGGTAGACTTTTAAAGATACAAACGCTAGGCAAAGTTACATCCTTCTTTGATCTGTACAAGTGGATGAACTAGTGATAAATAAAGTTACATGAAATCCACAGTGAGGTACACCCACGACATCACGTTTGCCAGCAAATCAAAACCCTCGCGCTGGACTGCTTTCTCTATTATAGTTCTGAGGAACAAGAACTTCATCGCTTTCGATGGTAGACAAGTGGCAAAATCGTACTATGTTCCTGAGTTTATCATCACTATTCTCGCAAAATACAACATCACACTCGAGTTAAGTCAACGCGAAGTCATCACTCGATTGCCGTGTCTATTTCAGCATTATCGAAACTTGCCTTTGACCTTTCTATTTTCTTATACTGGAGATTTCCTTGTCCGTTAAAAAAGTGTTGTCGTCCGGAAGTCAATCTCGTTTCTAGTGGACAATTTTATACAAGTAAAATTTTGCGTGGCTAGAATATTTTATATATATATTTGCACTTGATCGTTTCGGTCTGTCTTGGTATCCGTTACATTTTGGTCCAACACTAACCAAACTCACAACAGTGTCTTCTGTATGTTTGTGTATCCATGCTTCTAACCTATCGTCTTCTATGTCTGGGTGATTGCTACAAGAAAGATCAATGTGCATACATCTGCTGGAGTTACAGTAAAGCAATTGATCTCCTAAGCGTTCCAGAGCATCGTGCAATATTCATTGGGCATTGGCTGTCATGTACGATGATACAATGACATCTAGAATTCGTCAAAAGTGCTAGTTTTGTCAGTAGTAATTCCCCAAAATCAAACCTTCACGGTGAATTTACCGTGTGTTTCGTAAGTTTTCCGTTATCACCTACCAGTTGAAACAAGCGACTTGGATTTGCATTCTATTCTGTCTTGAGTAATATCAGACGTTTGTGCTTTGCTCTCCACAATTAATTCAACATGATGCTTTGATAAACTAAATAACAGAGTTCGTATTGAGTAGCCTTCATAGTACATATTGCAGGTCAAAGCTTATAGCAAAAGACCCACAATACGCAGCATAATTTCAAAACTAGAAACTAGTCAGGGTAGGTAAAAACCCAACTGTAATAAATCTAAACATTATCTGAAACGATTCAAAGTCGAATTGTAAGAAACAGGTTCGACCATTTCTTTAAATAATTGGTTTTATACAAAGTTTGTTATAACTTTTGACGCCATAGTTAGCCCATGAACGACTTTACAATGGAAGGGCAACCAAATAAAATGTCATGGAGTCAATGTCAGGACAGTAAATAAAAAGTACACTACCTTTCAGCCATGGAAATTAATTTTGGACGACGATATCCGACTGGCCATCATTCCATTATCTAAGAGGTTGTGCTAGAACCAGTTAAAATTGTTTTAAAACTTTAGAACTATATTGTAGCAGACACAAGGAAACAAATAAGTAACAGGTTGTCGATTTTAAACATTTGTTGTGGTTTCTCAGTCTCCTTTTGTTTCACTACAATTTTCCGCTCCTCCTGACATCGGCTAGCTCATTGCTGCACACAGACATTATACAGTTTTAAGGTTTTCACATATAGGATAATATTCTCAGTCTTTTCACTGGTTATGAAATACAATTGCACTAGAAAATTTCTTTGCTTTCTGGCCTTTGTAAAACTACAATAAATACTACTTTATTGTTAATACTTTGAATGTTAACAAAAGAAATGATAGGTTAAAACTTTGATCATCTGCTTGCATACTCAAATTTATCTAAACTTTTAAAATAAGTTTTAAAGTAGTGCTAGAAGTTAATTAAACAAAACTATTTTAAATAAATTTGAAATGTTAAGTTTGCTTGAAATGGAATGTACTACAACTGCTAGTTTCCAGAGCATTTTGCAAACACAATTAATTACAGTTACTAATTTATAAGGCTAAATTTCGCTCCCTGCGCATCATCATTGCGTGGAAAGAGTTGATAGACCGGTTATAACGACTTTGCAGTTAGAAAAAGAGTATTATCGTGATACAGTCTGGGCATCGCTCATGCACGACTGCCGTTGTAGCAAAACAAAACATCTCTGACTTTGTTTAAATAGGAAATAGTGTAGATAGTATGGATAGTAATATATGAAGACAGAAAGACTGGTTCCGCTCTCAGTGTGCAAATCGCACGAATTATGCAAGCGAAATCACAATACTGGTTCGTTTACGTTTCAGGTCATCAAGGCTGAATTTATATATTGTTCGGCTCTGCACGCTCGAGGACATCAAGCCGTATAAATTAATTAAATCTTGGCTCGTCGGGAGGTATACAAGAAGTCGAAGCTAATATCAGGAGAAAGTTGTGGTCTTACTTTCCTTATATAAATATTATCGTCTATACAAAACAGAACCTGTGTAGCCTTTATTACAGGTGGGCTAAGTACCTTCGATCGATAGCCACTGCTATCAAAACGCGCGTAATAATTTATAAACAGCTATATAGAACAATTCATGCATGATTCACTCATTTTCTTCGGGGGTTGACTTTCTCACCACCTGGCCCCTACCGTGATCTCTTAAGACTCCTGGCTATTAACAATCCAATGACGTTTTATTATCGCCTGTGCGTCAGTTCTCTGAATCACTATACTTAATGCATCCCATTAATTTCGCTATGACCTACGAATACAACAATTGGATTACGCGCTTTTCTTGTATCGTTTTCCCGTTAAAATATATTCTAATGACGGTTTTCGGCATTAGTACATCTGATAATATCTCGCAACATTATTATTAAATATAATTACATATAATGCAATTGTAGTTCACTTATATATTGTAATTGTAGTTCGCACGGGATGGATGGTGAGATTGGTGTATTTAGATTAATACATACGGGGTTTTCTTTTATTTCTCTTCAGATGTTGGACTAAGTAATGGAATTTTGTTTTTAAAAAAACACCCGCCTCTATTGATACAGATTCATTTCTTTCTGGGTACATATTTAACGTAAAGATATAAACGTTTGCTGCCAGGCTGTGAATTCAGGGATATCCGCCTTCGCGCGAACCAATGCTATATTTTCCAGCCATCCTTAATTGGTTGGTTTTCGCTGATTGTGCAAAACGCCGTACAAGTAAAGAGTAATATGGATACAAAAAGGCGCATATTGGTCCCACAATCAAAACATGTATATAAAATTGGTTGACAGGAGGAAAAGATTTTGTTTCAGATTTCAGAATCTACAGTCAAATGCTAATCATGTTTGAAGATATTTAAATCACAATTTTAAACATGTGAAAGTAACGTTATATCCAAAAAGTCAAAGGTCGATTTCGCTATAGTATAAAATCTATTAAATGAAAGAAAACATCGGAACCGTTGACTTCACTGTCTTCATATGAGTCGTCGTTTCTCGTAGGTAAAATTTACAAATAATAATCAGCAAGTACGGGGCTATTGATCTTGTATACTAGCATCTGACAATACCTGTGTTGTGATATTTTTAACACCTGACAAAACAAATATTGTTTTTCTTATACCTTTTATATTCTTTTCTAGAGCAAATATCGGCTTAACAGAACCATGTCAAGCTCATATGAAAATATTATAATGTTTATTAAACCTGAGCAATAATACCGCACTTACAACCAACATTTCCTCTAAGTTGCGCGCGTGCGAGAGGGAACGTTGCTTACATGCACTTAGGAGATTTTATATTATTAGCCTTTTAATTCACATATTCTTGTAATGTTTTTAATGTATACTTTTGGCGTTTTATGAAATGTATTGTATATCCTGCATAAAAATCTCCATTCACGAACATAACCTTGGCTAGGCTAATATATATATATATATATATATATATATATATATATATATATATATATATATATATATATATATATATATATATATATATATATATATATATATATATATATATATATATATTTCAGGGCCGGCTCTAGGAAGTGTGGGGCCCCATTGGAAACATGATGGCGGGGCCCCCCATTTATGAAGTTATGATAATAATACTATAGATAATAGCAGTATAGATATTCAGTGGGTTGAAAAAGTATTCCTCCTCAATATTTTTCCATTGACTCCAATAGAATCCAGCTCTCACTCCACCAAGTGTAATTAACTTCAACTCATCCCATTTGTTCTTATAAATTGTGGCTCTATTTAATAAGTTTATTTTATATTATTTTTTAATCTAATCTTATCTATCCCTTAGTCTTGCCGACCGTTGGGGCACCACTGATGACTTGACAACCAGCTTCCTCCATTCCAATCTGTTCTCTGATACCTATATTATTTTAGGTACTATTAAATGCACGACTCTGCTTCATTTTGCATAGGGGTCATAAAATTGCAAAAGTTATTTGTTATTTACGCTTTATTCAATGGCAGTAAAACAAATTTCACTGAGTATTTCAAGTGAAGAATAAAGGTCTGTTATCTGTTATTCATCCCAACCCCTCAATTGCTATTCAAATAGTAGCTGGGGGATGAACACTTTTGCAAATCGTGATCCAAATGCAAAATATAGCATAGTGGTATTTTTCAGTTATGCCTGATATAATATACTGACCACCGAAGTCTTGAATCATTAAACAGCACTACAATTTATATGGCTAAACAGATTGTGATGAAGTTACACTTGATACAGTGAGAGCTGTTTTCTATAGGAATCATTGAAAAAATGTTGAGGGGGCCAACACTTTTGCAACCCACTGCACTTGGCAAGCAGAAGTGCAAGACAGGTAATTCACCAGGCCCAGTCTAGGAGACAGCATGTCAATCTGCAAATTATGAACCTAAATTAAACTGTCTAAACAAATACAAAGATACTATATTGTCTTTATTTGATTTATTAATTAATATGTTCTAGTCACTGGGAACCTTATACATTTATATTCAACTCAATATATAGAAATATGGAACTTATCACTTAAGAAAAGCACAGCAACTAGTATCCTTAATACATTAAGCTTTCAAAAGCTAATTTTTCTTGCTTTTTCATTGCAAAGTCTTTCAGGATTTCCTCAAAGCTCAATTCTCTGGCCACATCACACTCTATTGACATAATACTCAAACTATTTACTAATAGGCGTTCTTGACTCATTGTAGACCTTAGGTAAGTTTTAATAAGTTTGAACTTAGAAAAGGATCTTTCGCCAGATGCAACTGTAACTTTGATGGTAAGGTAAATTCTAAGTGCCACAAAAAGATTTAGAAAGGCTGTAGACCTGTTATTGCAAGCTAGAAACTCGAGCATTTTTGCAGGATTTTGTAATAGCTCTAAAGGGAGAATTGGCTTTATCGCTTCTATCTCCTCACAAAGCATGAAACCATCAATATCAGCCATCTTCGTTGTTGTAACTCCATCTGCTGCATTGTCAGCATGAACTAATTTGGAATCAGTTAAGGCGATTTCCAAATCTGCAGCACATTTCCTTGCGTCTTCCTTGGGCATATCCTTAAAATTGCATAATAATCCAAACAACTCATAGTGCTTTGTCAGCTGTTCAAATCGGGGCTGAAGGGTTTGCACGGCTTTATTCACCACTTGATTAAAGCATTGAATTTGAAATGCCTTTGGGGGGGGGGGGGGTCTGACAGAAGTTCATCAGTTGATTCGTAGTCAAACATTTGCCTCTTCCTGCGCACACGCCTCTTTTCACTTTTGAAAACTGCTTCCACTTCAAGGTCTTCAGCAAGTTCTTTGGCATCGACCAGTGATTCCTCAAAGCCCTTTTCTCTGAATGCATTTAACCAGTTGAACAGTTTTTCAAATGCTTTCAGACAAGTTGTTGTATCCATGGTTTCACCGTGAAGCTCCTTGCTTACGAAATTTACCTGAAAGAGCAATGAGTGCCAAAACACTAGAGACACAAGGAACTTGTAATTTCTCATTTGGTTCACCAAGGACTGAGCATCGGTTTTGGTATTGGCATTTTCAGTAGTGTCTGCCAATTCTTCGAGAGCATCACAGACTTGAGAAGCTTGGTATCTGATGGCCTTCACACTATCCATTCTGCATTCCCACCTTGTTTCTGACAAAGGTTTCAAGGACAGGCCAGTAACATGACTTCTGAAGATTGTCCACCTTTTTGTGAATGAGGCAAAAATTGTGTAAATACGTTGCAATGTACCGAAGAAAGTCATGGCCTCGGGGCATGTTTTTGCCATATCACCTAAAATAAGATTATAACTATGGCACGCGCATGTGGTAAAAAATGCTCGAGAATTTCTTTGCAGGAGTCGTGCTTGTACACCTGAATTGTGTCCCTTCATGTTGGCCCCATTATCATAACCTTGCCCACGGATATCTGCAACATCAAGTCCTAATACCTCAAGTTCCTTCAGAACGGAGTTTAACAAGTTTTCTCCAGTGTTGCTTTGCACCACTGGGATGTTTGGTTTTGTACCATCAGCTACATATCTAATAACCAATGACATTTGCTCTTGGTGACTGATGTCAGGGGTGCAGTCAAGAATTATGGCATAGTACTTGGCAGCCTTAATTCTAGAAATAATTGCTGTCTGAACAGCATTTTCCATAATGTCGATGAGCTCATTTTGGATGTTTTTTCCCAAATAATGATCAAGTATTTCCTTGTTTTGAACTTTCCGTATGTGTTCTTGCATTATTGGATTAAACTTCCCAAGTAACTCAATGACACCTAGAAAGATGCCATTATGTGGTGTGCCAATGTGTTCATCAGAACCACGGAATGGTAAATTTCTTTCTGCTAACATCTGTATTGTGACCACAAGTCGCTAAAATACTTTATACCAGTGGTTTGCTTCCTTTATAATTTGTTTTTCCTGTACTTCATCAATGGTCTTTTCAACAGCCAACCTCTCCTGTAGTTCACAGCAGCGGAGCATTGCTTGCAAATGCCTGTTTGAATTCTCATGCTCAGCCAGCCTTGTATGGATGTTTGGCCAATTATTGAAACCAGAAATTGCAAGTGCGGCTGTAGCATTCGGGTCAAAAAGTTTACAGTAGTAACAAAAGATCTTGTCACTTGAGAATGAGTATAACAGCCAAGGTCGCTCTATAAATTCACCATTTGGGAGCATTCGTTTGCAGTGGAATTTTGAAAAGTGTGTTCCTTTATCATTTTTAGGGAAATATTCTTTTAGAACTTTTGGTGGTCCTTTTTCACCAAATTTTTTCACTCTTTCTCTTTCATCTTGGGCTTTCTTAGCCTTTCTTATTGCCCTTTTCTTACTGCCACTCTGGTACTTTCTGCCTATATCTCTCGGTCTCTTACTCATATTTGAAGGTCAGGAATCTCGTGTCTCTATAACAAAATACAGTGAACACATAATGACTAGTTATAAAGGGCTACAGAAGAATCTACTTGGCACAAAGCAGGGAGGATGCGTACCCATACTCCATCGAAAGCCTAATAGATCCACTGTTGCTCAAATGAAAACCAGTCAAAATCAGCTTTACAACACCTCATATGTGCAAACCTGCCCAAAGAAGTGACAATGAATGCCAGGATAAATTTTGATTATTGTCATGTTAGCTAAATCACACCACTGTTATCTACATTTTATCTGTGTGTGGTTTAATCTTAAGCAATTAATTAAATAACAATATAAATTCTTATGGTTCACATGCTGCTTGGAGCAATCCAAAGCCAACAAAATTGTGACATCATGAATTTTGTTAGACATCCGACATATTGGAGCAAATGTCATGAAGACACAATTCAACTCGGAAGGAAGAGCACTTCAAGAAGCATGAGTACTGGTCCACCCCTAACAAAAGATAATTGGTCGCACACTTCCCGTTCGACCTATGCAGTGATAAGCACCGGGGGTAGGCAAAAAATGTTTGTCCGGCAAAAATCTGGAAAACCACGCCATTTTAGGTCATGAACTTACTATGATATTTTTCCACCATGCCATAACCTAAGCATTTATGCATTCTGCTTTAGTCCTCGCCTATCTATTTATTCTACGCGGCATTTAAAATGCTCGCATTTCGTAAATTTTTAAGATATCAATACCAAATTTGCACTACAGGACAATGGTGCATAGGAGTATTTACATTATAAATCTCGTAATAATCAGACAATTTATGGACCCGCCATGGCCAAAACCGTGCGTATTTCAGTCTGCCACCTGGATAGGAAAAACAGCACCATATTATTCCATGAGATTTGCACAGAATACAGATAATATACTTTTGGGGTACAGAAAAAAAAATCAGCTGCGCAGCTATAATACTTTTGATGCTAGAGCATTGTAAAGCGTGCGACCAAAGTAGCACTTTAGTGCTGCATTTTTCTTGTTATACTGACTTTTAACTTCAACTAGTGGCTTTCAAATGTTCAACAAATTATTGAAAGCAGAACCACATGATTGTGTATTGTAGGTCAATATAAGACAGTAATGGTAAAGTCTACTTTTAATTATATATAATAAAAAAAAATTCATTGTCACTGTCTATACTCACACAAATGGCATCACTCGCTTCACTAGGATTCTTGGCAGTAGCCTGACAGACTTGCAGGTTTTAAATGTTAATATAACTGTATAGCTGGTACTTCTTCACTTGGCACTTACTACAGTTATCATGTGGCCGGTACACTTAACACTGGCAAAAGATTGTGTCCCTTGACCACGGTGGCATCACAATGCACTGAATTGTCTAGACTACTTGTGAACTGACCCCCCACCCCCAATCAAGGTGCGGGGCCCCCCTAGGCGCGGGGCCCAATTGGGTGCAATTGGTCCAATTGGCCTAAAGCCGGCCCTGATATATTTATATACTGTGTAGTTTTGATATCGTCCACCACATATTATGTGTAGTTGCGTCATCGTCCTAGATATATTATGTGTAGTTGCGTCATCGTCCTACACATATTATGTGTAGTTGCGTCATCGTCCTAGATATAGTATATGTAGTTGCATCATTGGCCTAGATTTATACTGTACAGTTGCGCGATTGACCTATATTTATTCTGTGCAGTTGCGTCATTGGTCTATTGTTATATGATTCACTCTTGAGCTTTGAATATTCTGTATTTAAAAAAAGGTTTGATGGGACATATGAATGGATTTGAACAGCACTGACCGCCAAGTGGATTTTTCCTTCTCAAATGGAACATAAGTTCTGGACCAGTAGGTAACCTCTTTTTTTTACACCCAATTTACGGACTACACAAACACTATTTGCAAGCAAATTTCAGGGCACATTTCACAGATTAAACGTGTCAATATTTATAGTACTTTCAAGTCTTAATTTATTTTCATGACAAGAAATTATTGATGATTTGAACTTAACAACTATAATTAAGCATGAAAGTATTTTACAAAGACGATATCGTACTAGCACGAGAACTATATTTTTAACAATCATTCAGATATTTTACATAACAATACTGTTCTGTTTACTTCTTTTATTTTCTACCTGTACTGTCGCAAGAATTGAAGATGTAAACAAATAGACAATTTCCTCATGTGCCCCGACAACAACAATAATATAATAATTGACAGATTCCATCTTGTGCCGGACAAGAACAACACTGTAACAAATTTACAATTCCACCTCATGCCCAGACAACAACAACAACACTGTAACAAATATGCAATTCCCTCTTGAGCCCCGACATGTCACAAAGATGTACTACGTTTAACTTTGTGTTTTAGTTAAAACTTATGCAGCTCTCCATGATACATCTAACTTTTATCAAACAAGTGTTTGTTAGTTAGGTTTCTATTCTTCTCTCCCTCCGGTTTAGTTCAAGAATTGGATTCATCAATGATTCTAGTAGACATATTGAAAGTAACTACGTTTAAACTTGCTCCTAAAATATCAAAATATAATCTGAACACCTATTTTTTAAAACTGAAGCTGAAATGGTTGTTGGGTGAATATGGTGTGTATTTGATGACTATACATAGTGGAATATCTCTTCTCTGTGTCCCTGTTGATGCGCACAGAATTATGCACGTTGTGGCGATTAGCAGACTGGCAGGAAAATGACCTAACGGGAGATGATAGATCGTTCCGCCTACCAAATAGCGTGAAAGACGCCTGTGAACCTCCGACAAGGTACAGCGGTACCAATTGTACAACCCCAGTTGGGCGAAGATTTAGGTGTAGGGAACATTGCATGCAGAAATAAACAACAATACTAGCTGTTATTGGTGCATTATGTAAGAATTGTACTGACTGTTAGGCTTTAAACAAAGTTAACCCTCTTGACAACATGTAAGATTATATTAATTCATATCTAGGTCATATTTTGTATGTTTTTATGATTTTTTAATGTGGCACGTATGGGTGAAAATATATATGTTGTAACTAGACAACTCTTACCTGTGTCTAGTTCCAGCAAAGTTATCTCTTTTAAATGCAAAGGAGTACCTGGTTTTGTCCTTGTCAAATTGACAATATAAGATTGTTCTCTGCGACAGTGTATGACATGCATGCTGAAGTAGGATATAACGTATATTTATTTCATAAAACAATAGCATTGAGGTCTATGGAAAAACAATTGGTACTGTGATACCACATACATGCAGTATTTGGCAAAGAAATTTGTTTCAACTTAAGTGATACATTTATTGATATTGATTAGTATTATTCTTAAAATTGTATAATTTCGAAGCTGCATAAATTATACTACAGTAGACAATATTTATATTTGTAGTTCAACTTTGGTAAATGAGAATATTTTTTTGTAAAAGCTTCTTAGAAAACTTATTCATGTGCAAAGAAATCCAAAAATTCTAATGTTTACAATCCTATCCTTATTTTATTTTTGGCTTATCATTTGCATGGTTCCTTGGAAGTAAATGAATTAAAAATTCATAAAATCGTAAATAATTACTGTTTAGAAATATGCTGTTGTACATAACTTTAAACTGCTACTATGTTCGTCAAATATAATTTTCAACAATGATGTTATGTTGTTAAAAACACGAAAATGCATGCTTAATAAATCGGAAACCATATTTTTTTATTTATCGCTACATTTTTGTATACCAACTTTCTTTCAGTCCAATGAGAAACTGGAGTCACTCAAGTGTCTGAAAGCCTGAGACAATAAATCACTGCTTGCTGGGACAATTCAACATTAAAGTGTCTGAAAGTCTGAGACAATAAATCACTGCTTGCTGGGACAATTCAACATTAAAGTGTCTGAAAGCCTGAGACAATAAATCACTGCTTGCTGGGACAATTCAACATTAAAGTGTCTGAAAGCCTGAGACAATAAATCACTGCTTGCTGGGACAATTCAACATTAAAGTGTCTGAAAGTCTGAGACAATAAATCACTGCTTGCTGGGACAATTCAACATTAAAGTGTCTGAAAGCCTGAGACAATAAATCACTGCTTGCTGGGACAATTAAACATTAAAGTGTCTGAAAGCCTGAGACAATAAATCACTGCTTGCAGGGACAATTCAACATTAAAGTGTCTGAAAGCCTGAGACAATGAATCACTGCTTGCTGGGACAATTCAACATTAAAGTGTCTGAAAGCCTGAGACAATAAATCACTGCTTGCTGGGACAATTAAACATTAAAGTGTCTGAAAGCCTGAGACAATAAATCACTGCTTGCAGGGACAATTCAACATTAAAGTGTCTGAAAGCCTGAGACAATAAATCACTGCTTGCTGGGACAATTCAACATTAAAGTGTCTGAAAGCCTGAGACAATAAATCACTGCTTGCTCGGACAATTCAACATTAAAGTGTCTGAAAGCCTGAGACAATAAATCACTGCTTGCTGGGACAATTCAACATTAAAGTGTCTGAAAGTCTGAGACAAAAAATCACTGCTTGCTGGGACAATTCAACATTAAAGTGTCTGAAAGCCTGAGACAATAAATCACTGCTTGCTGGGACAATTCAACATTAAAGTGTCTGAAAGCTTGAGACAATAAATCACTGCTTGCTGGGACAATTCAACATTAAAGTGTCTGAAAGCTTGAGACAATAAATCACTGCTTGCTGGGACAATTCAACATTAAAGTGTCTGAAAGCCTGAGACAACAAATCACTGCTTGCTGGGACAATTCAACATTAAAGTGTTTGAAAGCCTGAGACAATAAATCACTGCTTGCTGGGACAATTCAACATTAAAGTGTCTGAAAGCCTGAGACAATAAATCACTGCTTGCTGGGACAATTCAACATTAAAGTGTCTGAAAGCCTGAGACAATAAATCACTGCTTGCTGGGACAATTCAACATTAAAGTGTCTGAAAGTCTGAGACAATAAATCACTGCTTGCTGGGACAATTCAACATTAAAGTGTCTGAAAGCCTGAGACGATAAATCACTGCTTGCTGGGACAATTAAACATTAAAGTGTCCGAAAGCCTGAGACAATAAATCACTGCTTGCTGGGACAATTCAACATTAAAGTGTCTGAAAGCCTGAGACAATAAATCACTGCTTGCTGGGACAATTCAACATTAAAGTGTCTGAAAGCCTGAGACAATAAATCACTGCTTGCTGGGACAATTCAACATTAAAGTGTCTGAAAGCCTGAGACAATAAATCACTGCTTGCTGGGACAATTCAACATTAAAATGTGTGAAAGCCTGAGACAATAAATCACTGCTTGCTGGGACAATTCAACATTAAAGTGTCTGAAAGCCTGAGACAATAAATCACTGCTTGCTGGGACAATTCAACATTAAAGTGTCTGAAAGCCTGAGACAATAAATCACTGCTTGCTGGGACAATTCAACATTAAAGTGTCTCAAAGCCTGAGACAATAAATCACTGCTTGCTGGGACAATTCAACATTAAAGTGTCTGAAAGCTTGAGACAATAAATCACTGCTTGCTGGGACAATTCAACATTAAAGTGTCTGAAAGCCTGAGACAACAAATCACTGCTTGCTGGGACAATTCAACATTAAAGTGTTTGAAAGCCTGAGACAATAAATCACTGCTTGCTGGGACAATTCAACATTAAAGTGTCTGAAAGCCTGAGACAATAAATCACTGCTTGCTGGGACAATTCAACAATAAAGTGTCTGAAAGCCTGAGACAATAAATCACTGCTTGCTGGGACAATTCAACATTAAAGTGTCTGAAAGTCTGAGACAATAAATCACTGCTTGCTGGGACAATTCAACATTAAAGTGTCTGAAAGCCTGAGACAATAAATCACTGCTTGCTGGGACAATTAAACATTAAAGTGTCCGAAAGCCTGAGACAATAAATCACTGCTTGCTGGGACAATTCAACATTAAAGTGTCTGAAAGCCTGAGACAATAAATCACTGCTTGCTGGGACAATTCAACATTAAAGTGTCTGAAAGCCTGAGACAATAAATCACTGCTTGCTGGGACAATTCAACATTAAAGTGTCTGAAAGCCTGAGACAATAAATCACTGCTTGCTGGGACAATTCAACATTAAAGTGTCTGAAAGCCTGAGACAATAAATCACTGCTTGCTGGGACAATTCAACATTAAAGTGTCTGAAAGCCTGAGACAATAAATCACTGCTTGCTGGGACAATTAAACATTAAAGTGTCTGAAAGCCTGAGACAATAAATCACTGCTTGCTGGGACAATTAAACATTAAAGTGTCTGAAAGCCTGAGACAATAAATCACTGCTTGCTGGGACAATTAAACATTAAAGTGTGTGAAAGCCTGAGACAATAAATCACTGCTTGCTGGGACAATTCAACATTAAAATGTGTGAAAGCCTGAGACAATAAATCACTGCTTGCTGGGACAATTAAACATTAAAGTGCCTGAATGTCTGAGACAATAAATCACTGCTTGCAGGGACAATTCAACATTAAAGTGTCCGAAAGCCTGAGACAATAAATCACTGCTTGCTCGGACAATTCAACATTAAAGTGTCTGAAAGCCTGAGACAATAAATCACTGCTTGCTGTGACAATTCAACATTAAAGTGTCTGAAAGCCTGAGACAATAAATCACTGCTTGCTGGGACAATTCAACATTAAAGTGTCTGAAAACCTGAGACAATAAATCACTGCTTGCTGGGACAATTCAACATTAAAGTGTCTGAAAGTCTGAGACAATAAATGCTTGCAGGGACAATTCAACATTGAAGTGTCTGAAAGCCTGAGACAATAAATCACTGCTTGCTGGGACAATTCAACATTAAAGTGTCTGAAAGCCTGAGACAATAAATCACTGCTTGCTGGGACAATTCAACATTAAAGTGTCTGAAAGCCTGAGACAATAAATCACTGCTTGCTGGGACAATTCAACATTAAAGTGTCTGAAAGCTTCAGACAATAAATCACTGCTTGCTGGGACAATTCAACATTAAAGTGTCTGAAAGCCTGAGACACTAAATCACTGCTTGCTGGGACAATTCAACATTAAAGTGTCTGAAAGCCTGAGACAATAAATCACTGCTTGCTGGGACAATTCAACATTAAAGTGTCTGAAAGCCTGAGACAATAAATCACTGCTTGCAGGGACAATTCAACATTAAAGTGTCTGAAAGCCTGAGACAATAAATCACTGCTTGCTGGGACAATTCAACATTAAAGTGTCTGAAAGTCTGAGACAATAAATCACTGCTTGCTGGGACAATTAAACATTAAAGTGTCTGAAAGCCTGAGACAATAAATCACTGCTTGCTGGGACAATTCAACATTAAAGTGTCTGAAAGCCTGAGACAATAAATCACTGCTTGCTGGAACAATTCAACATGAAAGTGTCTGAAAGCCTGAGACAATAAATCACTGCTTGCTGGGACAATTCAACATTAAAGTGTCTGAAAGCCTGAGACAATAAATCACTGCTTGCTGGGACAATTCAACATTAAAGTGTCTGAAAGCCTGAGACAATAAATCACTGCTTGCTGGGACAATTAAACATTAAAGTGTCTGAAAGCCTGAGACAATAAATCACTGCTTGCTGGGACAATTAAACATTAAAGTGTCTGAAAGCCTGAGACAATAAATCACTGCTTGCTGGGACAATTAAACATTAAAGTGTCTGAAAGCCTGAGACAATAAATCACTGCTTGCAGGGACAATTCAACATTGAAGTGTCTGAAAGCCTGAGACAATAAATCACTGCTTGCAGGGACAATTCAACATTGAAGTGTCTGAAAGCCTGAGACAATAAATAACTGCTTGCTGGGACAATTCAACATTAAAGTGTCTGAAAGCCTGAGACAATAAATCACTGCTTGCTGGGACAATTAAACATTAAAGTGTCTGAAAGCCTGAGACAATAAATCACTGCTTGCAGGGACAATTCAACATTAAAGTGTCTGAAAGCCTGAGACAATAAATCACTGCTTGCTGGGACAATTCAACATTAAAGTGTCTGAAAGCCTGAGACAATAAATCACTGCTTGCTGGGACAATTCAACATTATAGTGTCTGAAAGCCTGAGACAATAAATCACTGCTTGCTGGGACAATTCAACATTAAAGTGTCTGAAAGCCTGAGACAATAAATCACTGCTTGCTCGGACAATTCAACATTAAAGTGTCTGAAAGCCTGAGACAATAAATCACTGCTTGCTGGGACAATTCAACAATAAAGTGTCTGAAAGCCTGAGACAATAAATCACTGCTTGCTGGGACAATTCAACATTAAAGTGTCTGAAAGCCTGAGACAATAAATCACTGCTTGCTGGGACAATTTAACATTAAAGTGTCTGAAAACCTGAGACAATAAATCACTGCTTGCTGGGACAATTAAACATTGAAGTGTCTGAAAGCCTGAGACAATAAATCACTGCTTGCTGGGACAATTAAACATTAAAGTGTCTGAAAGCCTGAGACAATAAATCACTGCTTGCTGGGACAATTCAACATTAAAGTGTCTGAAAGCCTGAGACAATAAATCACTTCTTGCTGGGACAATTAAACATTAAAGTGTCCGAAAGCCTGAGACAATAAATCACTGCTTGCTGGGACAATTAAACATTAAAGTGTCTGAAAGCCTGAGACAATAAATCACTGCTTGCTGGGACAATTCAACATTAAAGTGTCCGAAAGCCTGAGACAATAAATCACTGCTTGCTGGGACAATTCAACATTAAAGTGTCTGAAAGCCTGAGACAATAAATCACTGCTTGCTGGGACAATTCAACATTAAAGTGTCTGAAAGCCTGAGACAATAAATCTTTGCTAGCTGGGACAATTCAACATTAAAGTGTCTGAAAGCCTGAGACAATAAATCACTGCTTGCTGGGACAATTCAACATTAAAGTGTCTGAAAGCCTGAGACAATAAATCACTGCTTGCTGGGACAATTCAACATTAAAGTGTCTGAAAGCCTGAGACAATAAATCACTGCTTGCTGGGACAATTAAACATTAAAGTGTCTGAAAGCCTGAGACAATAAATCACTGCTTGCAGGGACAATTCAACATTAAAGTGTCTGAAAGCCTGAGACAATAAATCACTGCTTGCTGGGACAATTCAACATTAAAGTGTCTGAAAGCCTGAGACAATAAATCACTGCTTGCTGGGACAATTCAACATTAAAGTGTCTGAAAGCCTGAGACAATAAATCACTGCTTGCTGGGACAATTCAACATTAAAGTGTCTGAAAGCCTGAGACAATAAATCACTGCTTGCTGGGACAATTCAACATTAAAGTGTCTGAAAGCCTGAGACAATAAATCACTGCTTGCTGGGACAATTCAACATTAAAGTGTCTGAAAGCCTGAGACAATAAATCACTGCTTGCTGGGACAATTCAACATTAAAGTGTCTGAAAGCCTGAGACAATAAATCACTGCTTGCTGGGACAATTCAACATTAAAGTGTCTGAAAGCCTGAGACAATAAATCACTGCTTGCTGGGACAATTCAACAATAAAGTGTCTGAAAGCCTGAGACAATAAATCACTGCTTGCTGGGACAATTCAACAATAAAGTGTCTGTAAGCCTGAGACAATAAATCACTGCTTGCTGGGACAATTCAACATTAAAGTGTCTGAAAGCCTGAGACAATAAATCACTGCTTGCTGGGACAATTCAACATTAAAGTGTCTGAAAGCCTGAGACAATAAATCACTTCTTGCTGGGACAATTAAACATTAAAGTGTCCGAAAGCCTGAGACAATAAATCACTGCTTGCTGGGACAATTAAAAATTAAAGTGTACGAAAGCCTGAGACAATAAATCACTGCTTGCTGGGACAATTCAACACTAAAGTGTCCGAAAGCCTGAGACAATAAATCACTGCTTGCTGGGACAATTCAACATTAAAGTGTCCGAAAGCCTGAGACAATAAATCACTGCTTGCTGGGACAATTCAACATTAAAGTGTCTGAAAGCCTGAGACAATAAATCACTGCTTGCTGGGACAATTCAACATTAAAGTGTCTGAAAGCCTGAGACAATAAATCACTGCTAGCTGGGACAATTCAACATTAAAGTGTCTGAAAGCCTGAGACAATAAATCACTGCTTGCTGGGACAATTCAACATTAAAGTGTCTGAAAGCCTGAGACAATAAATCACTGCTTGCTGGGACAATTCAACATTAAAGTGTCTGAAAGCCTGAGACAATAAATCACTGCTTGCTGGGACAATTAAACATTAAAGTGTCTGAAAGCCTGAGACAATAAATCACTGCTTGCTGGGACAATTAAACATTAAAGTGTCTGAAAGCCTGAGACAATAAATCACTGCTTGCAGGGACAATTCAACATTAAAGTGTCTGAAAGCCTGAGACAATAAATCACTGCTTGCTTGGACAATTCAACATTAAAGTGTCTGAAAGCCTGAGACAATAAATCACTGCTTGCTGGGACAATTCAACATTAAAGTGTCTGAAAGCCTGAGACAATAAATCACTGCTTGCTGGGACAATTCAACATTAAAGTGTCTGAAAGCCTGAGACAATAAATCACTGCTTGCTGGGACAATTCAACATTAAAGTGTCTGAAAGCCTGAGACAATAAATCACTGCTTGCTGGGACAATTCAACATTAAAGTGTCTGAAAGCCTGTGACAATAAATCACTGCTTGCTGGGACAATTCAACATTAAAGTGTCTGAAAGCCTGAGACAATAAATCACTGCTTGCTGGGACAATTCAACATTAAAGTGTCTGAAAGCCTGAGACAATAAATCACTGCTTGCTGGGACAATTCAACAATAAAGTGTCTGAAAGCCTGAGACAATAAATCACTGCTTGCTGGGACAATTCAACATTAAAGTGTCTGAAAGCCTGAGACAATAAATCACTGCTTGCTGGGACAATTTAACATTAAAGTGTCTGAAAGCCTGAGACAATACATCACTGCTTGCTGGGACAATTAAACATTGAAGTGTCTGAAAGCCTGAGACAATAAATCACTGCTTGCTGGGACAATTCAACATTAAAGTGTCTGAAAGCCTGAGACAATAAATCACTGCTTGCTGGGACAATTCAACATTAAAGTGTCTGAAAGCCTGAGACAATAAATCACTGCTTGCTGGGACAATTCAACAATAAAGTGTCTGAAAGCCTGAGACAATAAATCACTGCTTTCTGGGACAATTCAACATTAAAGTGTCTGAAAGCCTGAGACAATAAATCACTGCTTGCTGGGACAATTTAACATTGAAGTGTCTGAAAGCCTGAGACAATAAATCACTGCTTGCTGGGACAATTCAACATTAAAGTGTCTGAAAGCCTGAGACAATAAATCACTTCTTGCTGGGACAATTAAACATTAAAGTGTCCGAAAGCCTGAGACAATAAATCACTGCTTGCTGGGACAATTCAACCTTAAAGTGTCTGAAAGCCTGAGACAATAAATCACTGCTTGCTGGGACAATTCAACATTAAAGTGTCTGAAAGCCTGAGACAATAAATCACTGCTTGCTGGGACAATTCAACATTAAAGTGTCTGAAAGCCTGAGACAATAAATCACTGCTTGCTGGTACAATTCAACATTAAAGTGTCTGAAAGCCTGAGACAATAAATCACTGCTTGCTGGGAGAATTAAACATTAAAGTGTCTGAAAGCCTGAGACAATAAATCACTGCTTGCTGGGACAATTCAACATTAAAGTGTCTGAAAGCCTGAGACAATAAATCACTGCTTGCGGGGACAATTCAACATTAAAGTGTCTGAAAGCCTGAGACAATAAATCACTGCTTGCTGGGACAATTCAACATTAAAGTGTCTGAAAGCCTGAGACAATAAATCACTGCTTGCTGGGACAATTCAACATTAAAGTGTCTGAAAGCCTGAGACAATAAATCACTGCTTGCTGGGACAATTCAACATTAAAGTGTCTGAAAGTCTGAGACAATAAATCACTGCTTGCTGGGACAATTCAACATTAAAGTGTCTGAAAGCCTGAGACAATAAATCACTGCTTGCTGGGACAATTAAACAATAAAGTGTCTGAAAGCCTGAGACAATAAATCACTGCTTGCAGGGACAATTCAACATTAAAGTGTCTGAAAGCCTGAGACAATAAATCACTGCTTGCTGGGACAATTCAACATTAAAGTGTCTGAAAACCTGAGACAATAAATCACTGCTTGCTGGGACCATTCAACATTAAAGTGTCTGAAAGTCTGAGACAATAAATGCTTGCAGGGACAATTCAACATTGAAGTGTCTGAAAGCCTGAGACAATAAATCACTGCTTGCTGGGACAATTCAACATTAAAGTGTCTGAAAGCCTGAGACAATAAATCACTGCTTGCTGGGACAATTCAACATTAAAGTGTCTGAAAGCCTGAGACAATAAATCACTGCTTGCTGGGACAATTCAACATTAAAGTGTCTGAAAGCCCGAGACAATAAATCAATGCTTGCTGGGACAATTCAACATTAAAGTGTCTGAAAGCCTGAGACAATAAATCACTGCTTGCTGGGACAATTCAACATTAAAGTGTCTGAAAGCCTGAGACAATAAATCACTGCTTGCTGGGACAATTCAACATTAAAGCGTCTGAAAGCCTGAGACAATAAATCACTGCTTGCTGGGACAATTCAACATTAAAGTGTCTGAAAGCCTGAGACAATAAATCACTGCTTGCTGGGACAATTCAACATTAAAGTGTCTGAAAGTCTGAGAAAATAAATCACTGCTTGCTGGGACAATTAAACATTAAAGTGTCTGAAAGCCTGAGACAATAAATCACTGCTTGCTGGGACAATTCAACATGAAAGTGTCTGAAAGCCTGAGACAATAAATCACTGCTTGCTGGGACAATTCAACATTAAAGTGTCTGAAAGCCTGAGACAATAAATCACTGCTTGCTGGGACAATTCAACATTAAAGTGTCTGAAAGCCTGAGACAATAAATCACTGCTTGCTGGGACAATTAAACATTAAAGTGTCTGAAAGCCTGAGACAATAAATCACTGCTTGCTGGGACAATTCAACATTAAAGTGTCTGAAAGCCTGAGACAATAAATCACTGCTTGCTGGGACAATTAAACATTGAAGTGTCTGAAAGCCTGAGAAAATAAATCACTGCTTGCAGGGACAATTCAACATTGAAGTGTCTGAAAGCCTGAGACAATAAATCACTGCTTGCTGGGACAATTCAACATTAAAGTGTCTGAAAGCCTGAGACAATAAATCACTGCTTGCTGGGACAATTCAACATTAAAGTGTCTGAAAGCCTGAGACAATAAGTCACTGCTTGCTGGGACAATTCAACATTAAAGTGTCTGAAAGCCTCAGACAATAAATCACTGCTTGCTGGGACAATTCAACATTAAGGTGTCTGAAAGCCTGAGACAATAAATCACTGCTTGCTGGGACAATTCAACATTAAAGTGTCTGAAAGCCTGAGACAATAAATCACTGCTTGCTGGGACAATTCAACATTAAAGTGTCTGAAAGCCTGAGACAATAAATCACTGCTTGCTGGGACAATTCAGCATTAAAGTGTCTGAAAGCCTGAGACAATAAATCACTGCTTGCTGGGACAATTCAACATTAAAGTGTCTGAAAGCCTGAGACAATAAATCACTGCTTGCTGGGACAATTCAACATGAAAGTGTCTGAAAGCCTGAGACAATAAATCACTGCTTGCTGGGACAATTCAACATTAAAGTGTCTGAAAGCCTGAGACAATAAATCACTGCTTGCTGGGACAATTCAACATTAAAGTGTCTGAAAGCCTGAGACAATAAATCACTGCTTGCTGGGACAATTCAACATTAAAGTGTCTGAAAGCCTGAGACAATAAATCACTGCTTGCTCGGACAATTCAACATTAAAGTGTCTGAAAGCCTGAGACAATAAATCACTGCTTGCTGGGACAATTCAACATTAAAGTGTCTGAAAGCCTGAGACAATAAATCACTGCTTGCTGGGACAATTCAACATTAAAGTGTCTGAAAGCCTGAGACAATAAATCACTGCTTGCTGGGACAATTCAACATTAAAGTGTCTGAAAGCCTGAGACAATAAATCACTGCTTGCTGGGACAATTCAACATTAAAGTGTCTGAAAGCCTGAGACAATAAATCACTGCTTGCTGGGACAATTCAACATTAAAGTGTCTGAAAGCCTGAGACAATAAATCACTGCTTGCAGGGACAATTCAACATTAAAGTGTCTGAAAGCCTGAGACAATAAATCACTGCTTGCTGGGACAATTCAACATTAAAGTGTCTGAAAGCCTGAGACAATAAATCACTGCTTGCTGGGACAATTCAACATTAAAGTGTCTGAAAGCCTGAGACAATAAATCACTGCTTGCTGGGACAATTCAACATTAAAGTGTCTGAAAGCCTGAGACAATAAATCACTGCTTGCTGGGACAATTCAACATTAAAGTGTCTGAAAGCCTGAGACAATAAATCACTGCTTGCTGGGACAATTCAACATTAAAGTGTCTGAAAGCCTGAGACAATAAATCACTGCTTGCTGGGACAATTCAACATTAAAGTGTCTGAAAGCCTGAGACAATAAATCACTGCTTGCTGGGACAATTCAACATTAAAGTGTCTGAAAGCCTGAGACAATAAATCACTGCTTGCTGGGACAATTCAACATTAAAGTGTCTGAAAGCCTGAGACAATAAATCACTGCTTGCTGGGACAATTCAACATTAAAGTGTCTGAAAGCCTGAGACAATAAATCACTGCTTGCTGGGACAATTCAACATTAAAGTGTCTGAAAGTCTGAGACAATAAATCACTGCTTGCTGGGACAATTCAACATTAAAGTGTCTGAAAGCCTGAGACAATAAATCACTGCTTGCTGGGACAATTCAACATTAAAGTGTCTGAAAGCCTGAGACAATAAATCACTGCTTGCTGGGACAATTCAACATTAAAGTGTCTGAAAGCCTGAGACAATAAATCACTGCTTGCTGGGACAATTCAACATTAAAGTGTCTGAAAGCCTGAGACAATAAATCACTGCTTGCTGGGACAATTTAACATTAAAGTGTCTGAAAGCCTGAGACAATAAATCACTGCTTGCTGGGACAATTCAACATTAAAGTGTCTGAAAGCCTGAGACAATAAATCACTGCTTGCTGGGACAATTCAACATTAAAGTGTCTGAAAGCCTGAGACAATAAATCACTGCTTGCTGGGACAATTCAACACTAAAGTGTCTGAAAGCCTGAGATAATAAATCACTTCTTGCTGGGACAATTCAACATTAAAGTGTCTGAAAGCCTGAGACAATAAATCACTGCTTGCTGGGACAATTTAACATTAAAGTGTCTGAAAGCCTGAGACAATAAATCACTGCTTGCTGGGAAAATTCAACATTAAAGTGTCCAAAAGCCTGAGACAATAAATCACTGCTTGCTGGGACAATTCAACATTAAAGTGTCCGAAAGCCTGAGACAATAAATCACTGCTTGCTGGGACAATTCAACATTAAAGTGTCTGAAAGCCTGAGACAATAAATCACTGCTTGCTGGGACAATTCAACATTAAAGTGTCTGAAAGCCTGAGACAATAAATCACTGCTAGCTGGGACAATTCAACATTAAAGTGTCTGAAAGCCTGAGACAATAAATCACTGCTTGCTGGGACAATTCAACATTAAAGTGTCTGAAAGCCTGAGACAATAAATCACTGCTTGCTGGGACAATTCAACATTAAAGTGTCTGAAAGCCTGAGACAATAAATCACTGCTTGCTGGGACAATTCAACATTAAAGTGTCTGAAAGCCTGAGACAATAAATCACTGCTAGCTGGGACAATTCAACATTAAAGTGTCTGAAAGCCTGAGACAATAAATCACTGCCTGCTGGGACAATTCAACATTAAAGTGTCTGAAAGCCTGAGACAATAAATCACTGCTTGCTGGGACAATTCAACATGAAAGTGTCTGAAAGCCTGAGACAATAAATCACTGCTTGCTGGGACAATTCAACATTAAAGTGTCTGAAAGCCTGAGACAATAAATCACTGCTTGCTGGGACAATTCAACATTAAAGTGTCTGAAAGCCTGAGACAATAAATCACTGCTTGCTGGGACAATTCAACATTAAAGTGTCTGAAAGCCTGAGACAATAAATCACTGCTTTCTGGGACAATTCAACATTAAAGTGTCTGAAAGCCTGAGACAATAAATCACTGCTTGCTGGGACAATTCAACATTAAAGTGTCTGAAAGCCTGAGACAATAAATCACTGCTTGCTGGGACAATTCAACATTAAAGTGTCTGAAAGCCTGAGACAATAAATCACTGCTTGCTGGGACAATTTAACTTTAAAGTGTCTGAAAGCCTGAGACAATAAATCACTGCTTGCTGGGACAATTCAACATTAAAGTGTCTGAAAGCCTGAGACAATAAATCACTGCTTGCTGGGACAATTCAACATTAAAGTGTCTGAAAGCCTGAGACAATAAATCACTGCTTGCTGGGACAATTCAACATTAAAGTGTCTGAAAGCCTGAGACAATAAATCACTGCTTGCTGGGACAATTCAACATTAAAGTGTCTGAAAGCCTGAGACAATAAATCACTGCTTGCTGGGACAATTCAACATTAAAGTGTCTGAAAGCCTGAGACAATAAATCACTGCTTGCTGGGACAATTAAACATTAAAGTGTCTGAAAGCCTGAGACAATAAATTACTGCTTGCTGGGACAATTAAACATTAAAGTGTCTGAAAGCCTGAGACAATAAATCACTGCTTGCTGGGACAATTAAACATTGAAGTGTAAATTTTAAAACTTTGAGTGTGATTAGGATTATTTAACGTAGCTTGAACAATTTTTCAGTCATATCGCTACGACATCTGCAGTGAAGCAGTTTATACTTATGTCTAGCACTGGGGCATCATGCCGCAGACATGCAGAATGATGTCCCACTCAGTCACATTGTCCTAACACCAGGCCAACCAGTCCTAACACTATCCTCTTAATGCTGAACGCCAAGCGAGGCAGCTGTTAGTACCATTTTTGTAAGTCATTGGTATGACTCGGCTGGGGATCGAACACACGACCTTGCGCTTTTGCGGCGGACGCTCTAACCACTAGGCCACCGGAGCGGTTTTATAACTTTGAAATATTGTAGTCTGGTTTGGGGTTGATTGCTTCCTTAACAAGAAAAAAATTATATATCAAAGCCAAGAAATGTTTTCATATATTTTTTCAATTTCGATTACTTTTTTTTCCCTTCAAGCCATCGGAAGGACATGCTTTTCTACATACTGTTATGCATACAAACATGTAATTGCCATCAATTGTTATCATATTCAGCTGATCGTACACGCACTCACAAAAAAAGTCTTTATCCATCGAAGTGTTGTCTGTTTCGGGAACGGATTAATCTGATTCCCCATTTAGACGATCTGGTTATCGACAGTCAGAATTACAAGGCTTCCACGGCCGTCTTTTCAACCGTATCGATCGAGAAATCATCCAATCGTTGCAACATTTATAAATATTTATAATCAATTCATTATTTCACAAGCAGCATGTCGGAAGAAAATGGCGGACGTAAGCAATGCCTTTAGGTGTGTCGAATGTGCGCTGGCTGATTGGTTAATCGATCAGTATGATGTACAAGTGGCGATAGGTCAATTGCTGTAGCCGTAGTTACTGTCCACAATTATCTGTTGATTGATATTTTGTAACTACTAAGAGTACCTTGTTGACGGTTCAAACCATGGGGTTTCATTGAAGTAACCAGTTTTCATTCTTTGGCAATATAATGTTCCGTAAAATATTAATGTCAACAACAACATACCAGCCAGAAGAGCTACCTAAAAATTAATGTAGTCAAACTTTGATTATAACGAAATGCACATTAAGCAGTTTTGGATAATATTAACAATTTTACCCGCTGATCCATTTTACTAGTTCATAAACAATATTTTAAACAAGTGCTGAATAATGTGATATCAATGTGTTATTTACAACCTTTTAAAACATATCTATTTATTTAAATTCTTATAGAATATTGACTTTGCCTCTGTCCATCCGTCTGTCTGCCAATGTATAAGCCTCGTTATCTATTGAATACGCTATATTTCAATAAAATCAAGTATAACAATCAATATACTTCTATAAAAAAAAATAATTTAGTATAGCATGCTACTATGCTTACTAACCATTTATTAGATAAAACTTATTATATAATATATGGACACTTTCGAATTCATAAAGCACAGACACACAGACAGACATACAGACAGACACACACACACACACACACACACACACACACATGGTTGACGTTGCTTTCAGTGGGAGTTTAATCGATTTTACCTCTGTAATACAATCTTTACTTCCGCATGTTTGTGATGGAGAATGCATGCCGTTAAAATCCTTTTCAGTTGATGTATCGTCTCAGGCGATAATTCCGAGCTAGGTTCTAGTTAAGTGCACCAATTGTCGGTCGCTAGACATGACACTAAACGTGCTCATTTTATTGATCACGCGTGCTGTTAATGCTACTGAAACAAGATACGCAAATATCACTTATTAGTTTCACAATAATACAAATCTTATTCGCAGATTTGATGCCAAGAAATGTGGTTTAATTGTACCATGAGTCCATAGATTTCAATTTCTCGATACTCCCCTCTCTTAACATTAATCTCGACCCCAAAGTTTAGAAAGGAATCAAAAGACATGATTCCAGCCTTACACTGACGACGTTATTCAACCATATAGTACACGGACTATGCTTCAATATGTTAGAGTTAGAACCAAAACGTACAATATAACACATGTCAGATGATAAGTGGTTTTACAACACTATCAGACCATGTTTAAACTATAATTTCCAATTTCACAAAACATTTAAAAATAACAGACAATTTATAATTAAAAATAAAACTGGCCTAATAATACAAGAAAAAAGCAAATATATCATTAGTGTACAACAGTGATCAGAATAAAAAATTGAACCTGTCATTAAGTATATGTTTCGGTGTACAGATATACCTATATAAATGTGTCACCCCACCCCACCCAACCCCCGATTATGTATTATAATAAGACTGCAGATCCGCTACCGTAATATAAATAATACCGCAGAAGGTTTGCACTAAAGTTTAACGACTTTTGAGCCTCCCGCCAGTAAATGAGGACATTCTAGGTGCGTAAAACAACTCCAGGTTGAAAAGCTAACAACTTTATCAAATATAAAAGATGAATTTAAATTATGTCCTGGACATAAATCTTCAATTTCAAATTTCAGTAGTAGCTTAAACGTAACACTTCAGTTGAATTTGCTAATTACGCAAGCCTTAATAATTTCTCTCTGGCTTGCACCCCAGGACTTTATTCGGCTTTCTTCCTTTCTGTCCTCCTCTCTCCTTATCATTCTTTCGGTGTCGTCGACACACTGAGAATCTCCAACTTAACATGCGTCCAGTCTGAGATTCTTTAATAGCTTGTTTTACCCAGTTCAAAGTCCATCATTTTACTTTTCTCAGGCGGGGGTGGGGGTGGGGGGAAGCAGACAGATGATCCTCTACTTATCCCAAAAATAAGTGTTTTAAATGTGATCGTCTCCGCCAAAGGTGTGTATGTCTGTATTTTTATAAAAAGAATTTCGCGCAAATATTTTTCAAACAATTTTGTGGTTTGTTTTATGACCTAGTGTTTTTAAAAGTGATTCCTGTGAACTAGGTTTGATTCCTAGTCAGGGTTCTCTGCCCTTGAATTTAATAATGACCTTTGCCAAGGGTTTCCTATGTCCTGTATATGTTATCTGTGTTTATGTTCTATTATATGTATGCTATAGATTGTGTTTTAGAAAGCATGTTCGGTCAAATTGTATCCTCAGCTGTCCTATCTTTAAAATTATTGGGCTCTATGCAAGGTCCTGATTAAGTTATTATTTATTTGTAATTTTTAATTTGGATGAAAAACGGTGTATTATATATTAGTTTGAGAAAATAAATCGTGTTTTGAGTGTATGATCATGTATGTTCATGTATGTCGTTTCTCACTTAAATTTAGGGTTTACATACACTGTGGGCTATTCCTGAGCCACATTTTCTTTATTTAACTATGTTTCTTTACAATAAATGCAAGACCTAATTTTTTTTCGTTCTTGCCAAATATAAATTTCTAAAAGATTTTTTTTAAGGGGGGGGGGTATGAAAAGTTTATAATTTTAGATTGTTTGGATGATTGAAATGGAAATGTCACTCAGAGTCCTAACCCCGTATTTATGTATTGTCTGTCACTCAGAGTCCTAACGCCGTATTTATGTATTGTCTGTCACTCAGAGTCCTAACCCCGTGTTTATGTATTGTCTGTCACTCAGAGTCCTAACCCCGTGTTTATGTATTGTCTGTCACTCAGAGTCCTAACCCCGTGTTTATGTATTGTCTGTCACTCAGAGTCCTAACCCCGTGTTTATGTATTGTCTGTCACTCAGAGTCCTAACCCCGTGTTTATGTATTGTCTGTCACTCAGAGTCCTAACCCCGTGTTTATGTATTGTCTGTCACTCAGAGTCCTAACCCCGTGTTTATGTATTGTCTGTCACTCAGAGTCCTAACCCCGTGTTTATGTATTGTCTGTCACTCAGAGTCCTAACCCCGTGTTTATGTATTGTCTGTCACTCAGAGTCCTAACCCCGTGTTTATGTATTGTCTGTCACTCAGAGTCCTAACCCCGTGTTTATGTATTGTCTGTCACTCAGAGTCCTAACCCCGTGTTTATGTAATGTCTGTCACTCAGAGTCCTAACCCCGTGTTTATGTATTGTCTGTCACTCAGAGTCCTAACCCCGTGTTTATGTATTGTCTGTCACTCAGAGTCCTAACCCCGTGTTTATGTAATGTCTGTCACTCAGAGTCCTAACCCCGTGTTTATGTATTGTCTGTCACTCAGAGTCCTAACCCCGTGTTTATGTATTGTCTGTCACTCAGAGTCCTAACCCCGTGTTTATGTATTGTGTCACTCAGAGTCCTAACCCCGTGTTTATGTATTGTCTGTCACTCAGAGTCCTAACCCCGTGTTTATGTATTGTCTGTCACTCAGAGTCCTAACCCCGTGTTTATGTATTGTCTGTCACTCAGAGTCCTAACCCCGTGTTTATGTATTGTCTGTCACTCAGAGTCCTAACCCCGTGTTTATGTATTGTCTGTCACTCAGAGTCCTAACCCCGTGTTTATGTATTGTCTGTCACCCAGAGTCCTAACCCCGTGTTTATGTATTGTCTGTCACTCAGAGTCCTAACATCGTGTTTATGTATTGTCTGTCACTCAGAGTCCTAACCCCGTATTTATGTATTGTCTGTCACTCAGAGTCCTAACCCCGTATTTATGTATTGTCTGTCCATTCCCTGCATGATAGTTTTTCTGGGACACTTTCCCAGACCTGTTTACTTCGCGTAGCACCTTGTAACATATCCCCGGGATGCCTGTTCCCCATATTTTGCTCCCATCATGCAGTATTCCTGTTCCCTCTCTTTAAAAAAGCGAAATTAAATAAACTACGTCGATTAGTCACACACACACACACACACACACACACACACACACACACACACACATATATAAGACTTGAGCCACTTGTTGTGTTAGGATACAAGGCAGATACTACAATGTTGGGTTTGGATAGAAGGAACATAAAATGGATTTGTTTCCATCAACGAATCATACAACATATCCTTTTCATCTTTTTTTTATAAGGTAGACTCATGGATAGGTCAAGATTGTAGATAGGATGCAGGCGTATCTTGTCAGTCTTCCAAAGAAATTATAGCAATTTTGCCAAAACATTACTAATATGCTAGTAGAATCTGTTGTCCCTGAGCATAATACGTCATAATCCATTATTGCTTTGCTTTGTAACCAATAGCAGTAAGCTTAAAAATATAAATTTCAATAAAATGTATTATTTTTTTTAAAAAAAATTAAACAAAGAATGATTCACCGCTCTGGTGGCCTAGTGGTTAGAGCGTCCGCCTCGGATGTAGGCGGTAGCAATATCTACTATTCAGTACTTTGCCCGTCGTACACTCGGCAAATATCATGCTACGTTTTTGCCTAAACTACCGTTTTCTAAACATTCATTATACATTTAATCTCAGAATATTTGCATTGCAGATTACCTGAATCAACATCAAACTGTGCAGGTGACGTTATTGGAAAACATTTGGAGAGTCAAATGGCGGACAAAATCCAAGTATGGCTCTCAAAAGTTCGCGAGTGAAGTTCATCCACAGGCACCAAAGTTATCCGAATGAAAGGTTAAAGTTCATTATTTCTTATAGATTTATTTAAATACATACCTTGAAAATGCGATAATATGAAATTATATGCTTGTCTTGTTAAAAAGTGAGTTATTTAGAGTTTTGCTTCCAACGAAGATTACCTGTTTGGAGATCACTTACCGAATTCATTTAATATTAAATTAATTAAAAATCAATTGCATGAAAATATTAAAAAATAATACTTTGTGGGCGGTATAAATTAAAAGTGAGAACGAATGACTTAAATTTTAAAATACTTAGTTGGAAAAAAGTTGTCTTCTCGAGGCTACCAACTTGCCTAAAATGACATGACTTTCACATCCCAAACAAAGTCTCCGAATTTTAGATTACAAATTTCGTACCCAAACATAATGCATTATTTTATAATAATAAAATATTCATCTAATAATGAGGAAAAGTTCCATTCTAAACTACCTTAAAAGTTTGGAATGGCTAAAGGCAGCCATTTTGAGAATACCCAAAATGAAATTCACAGTCTGAGCCCCGATTGACGTCTAACTTTCACAGAATGCAGACGACTACACTGTGGCATTCGGCAGCTTTTATGGTAACATTATGTAAACAAAATGTCCCTTTAGTCTGTACTGATAAAACATCAGTCTTTCAACGTACGAGAAGCACATATTATATTCGGAAAAGAAAGACCCAGATATCTTCATGTCATGTAATACAATTAATGACATCGCAAAATACATTATTTTCCGACTTTGATGTCAGATAAATGAAAGAAAAAAAAACTAGTACGACAATTTTAATAAAAAAAGAACACATCTCAAACTGCACACATCACATGACCTACGTCACACCACTAAAAATAGAGTAGCCAGCAGTTGGACATAGACCACAATTAATTTTACTATTATGTTCTCTACATATATTTCTCAGCACTGACCATTCCACAGTGTGACAATCAATACAAATCATATGAAAATCTAAAATACCCCCAAAGATGACTTCATGGTGAAATTCTTGTCAGGGGTTGATCGACATTTTTTTGAGCTGCTGCACTGTAAACATAACATCATGTACACAGACCACATATTTCACTTACGGATCATCACCAAGGCCTTATTACTCCATGTGCACTGTCGCCAAATTACACACTGACAACCACTCTCTCTGCTCATATTCTCAAGAATAAACAATTACCTTTAAATCCCTACCAAATATGCATCAATATAACTCTTCTATCATTACCAAAATGAGAGAGGAAAAAATGTTCTAAAAATAGACTGGAACTACATTCGTTTTGGGTACTGAACTGGAAGTATTAATTGTGGTGTGATTCCAGTTGCAGACACAATATGAAGGACGTTGTTTATAGTGGGAATAAAGTCAACATACACTCGGCAATATACGCGTTAAACTTTGTATGCTTGTGATGGAGCATCGATGTATTTATGTTGGATTACGCTCCGATCAGAAAAAGTATTGTCTCCAGCAATATTTCCCATTTATGAGCGAGAGAATTGTACCGTCTGTCGACAGCTAAACGTGACACAAAGCGAACTCCATCTTCGCTAGCAAAGGTTCTGATGAGGTTACCCAAACTACACCTTGGCGGATTGATCAGACATTTTAGTACATCTTGTCTGTGAATTTCAATGGATGCAGTAAATCACTGAAACATCTGACCGGTCCGCTAAGTTGCAAACATAGTTAACATATCGAAACCTTGGCTTGCGAAGATCAGCACACTCATGTTTTTGATCGCTATGTACTGTTAACAAATTTAAAGTATTTGATACACATGAAACTGCAGCAAATATCACCATTCCAATTTCACGACAATACGATTCAATAATGCGATGACATTCAGTTGTATTCCTTATAAAACCATACTTAAGGCTAAAAATTGCAATTTCTTAACACAGGCATGCAGATAAGTCGCAGAAACGTTAATACACGTATTTGCATTATTGCGCATATCGATTAGGCACAATGCTTTTGTGCTGTTTCATACAGGACATGGTATCGATTATGTATCTTGGACTGTTACAAATGGTTCTATAACACTTAGTTCTAATTCTGGTCTCTTCCTTTCAAAAATGGTCAATCTGTATTATATTAGGTACCTCTAGCACCTTTGGGTCATCATCAACGAAATTAATTGTCTACTACGAAAAATACATGTTCGTTATCGACAAGAAATACTGGTAGACGTATTTCTTCAACCGACATTTTTTTGTAACGGACTTGCCTTGAAGTATCATTAGTTAAAGTGTTCAACAATAACTCATTGACTCGAAGAAAATATACAAAGATCTATCATTTGTTCTTTTTGTTTGTTTTGTTTGTGTTTTGTGGTTTTGTTTGTTGTTTGTTTATATTTTTTTACTTTTTATTTTTTTATTTAATTTTTATTGTTGACCATAGTGATCTAATAAACAGCGATTTCTAGAGTCATCTGACTGGCAAATAGATGCTGCAGAATAAATTTAGTCTTCTTATTTCGAATAATATTTGACTTGCCGCAGAATCAATTTAGTCTTCTTATTTCGAATAATATTTGACTTGTCGCTGAGATTTTAATGTAAGACATATACTATGTGCAATATTCTAGCACCATTCTTTATTTCTGCTTTACGACCTTTATTCTGAAGGTTTGATTGTCAGACATGATGTAAACATCTCACAAATATATAGACAGGTGAAACACTTTCCATGTCACAAGTAGTATTTATGTGCGATCGATCCAAATACTAATATGCGTTGTTAGCAGTTCATCGCGAACCCAGCCATCCAACGCTGGCTAAACATTATGTACTTATGTTTTCTGTATATTTTGAAAAGACGAAACCCATACCGGTTCTCTCTGTGGGTCGTCCAACTCCGCGTGGAATGTTTTCAGTATTCTTCTATTTAAGAAGTTTACACCCCTGCTTTCCAACTTTAGAAAAACTCATTGACTGAACTTATTTGTTAAACATTTGTATTGTTGATGTTTCGTCCACCATATTAGCTTACATAAAAAAAATTGTCCTTCACCCAAAGAAAGACACCCCCCCCCTTTCAAAATATCAGCACCACCATCCTCTTTAGAAAATTCAATGGTCAGTGCCTCAGTTCTATAACATGTGGTAAAACATTTGTCAGGTGACATACCATTACATAATAATTGTTATCTTATTGCTTAAATTATGTAGCAAAGATTTGTTTAGTAATTCAGTATAGAGTGGCGATGTTAAAGAAACATATCAATACAATTATGGAGTCTCAATGGAATATGTAGAATATAAAATTAAATGTGTATAAAATTATGTATTGGAATCTATGACACAAATAGGTTATGTAGTATATATTTTATTTGACATAATCAGTTAAATATGTGCACATCATTAAAGCTTTCTCTTCAAGATTCATCTTCACCAAACGCTTTATGTACACGTGCATGATTACATAGGACTGGTTCAAGATAAGTAGCAGGTTTAATAAATGTGAGTAAACTTGTATCTGACTGCTATGCAGGAAGTATTTCGGACAAGAAAATTACAGTGCTGTCTGGTTTGTTGGATCTCTGTGAGCCAGGTGATTCAATAATGGTTGATAAGGGGTTTTTAATAAGTGACTTGACAACTCGAAACGAAATTGCTCCTGTCATTCCTCATTTCAAGTTTTAAAAAATAAACAGTTTACACAAAGGCAGGTTGAGGAGACACGACGGATAACAAATATGAGAATACATGTGGAAAGGGAGATACAACGAATTAAAGTTTTTAAAATCCTTAATGGGGTGATGTCAATTTGTTGCAATTTAACAACGTCGGATGTTTTCCAAATTTGTGCTGCACTAACAACACTCCAGCCATCACTTGTACAGGACTAACTCACTATTTTGCCTGAAATCAACATATAGTAACCCAAACCCAGCAAACATGGTTTATTGAACCCTGCTATGTGTAAATTTTATTTATATTTAAGTAACAATTATTTTGGAAAAGAATATTAAAAATGGATGCAGCACATTGTATACAATTGTCATGCCCATTTTCCTTTACCCCCACCCCCTTCCTTCTTTTGTTTCTAAAGACTCTCTTATGTATTGATGGTCATCTCTCTCTCTCTCTCTCTCTCTCTCTCTCTCTCTCTCTCTCTCTCTCTCTCTCTCTCTCAACATTCAACCTACTTTAATGTACATGTGGCGATCAGGTGATCAATATTTATTCTTTATATGTAAAATTCTGTGCAAGTTACAACAATTTTATCTTGCGCGAAAATAAAATAAAGTATGTATGTACAGAGGTTGATATCAAACTAAGTGAATCGATTAATTTAAAATTGTCCCCATAATGAATGGAGTTACAGTCCTGAATTTAATTCATTTGGTTGGGTAAAGAGAAAGGCCTCTTTTAATTCTGCTTGAGATCATGTCTGGCAGAATGTTTGTCATGTAAAAGGTCTTCAACTTGGGCAACATTCTCTACTTCCTGAGTTTGTTATCAAACCAAATCCTCTCCACATGCATTTTTTTGGGTGTCCCACAAAGTCGCACAACTTACGATTAGCCAAGGCTAACTGTCCTTGTACCTGGTAGTAGTAAGTGTCATTGAATTTTAGTTCAATCTTACCATTTCTAAGACCACATTAGAATTTCACTTTTCTGTGCTGCTTCAAGGGGTGTCAAATGCCTGTATTTGAAGGGGCATTTCACTTCAACGATGCCATTCGTTTCTTTACAATGTTCACAATGAACCAGATAATCTGGACAAGCTGCTAAAAAGGATAATCAATTGACACATTCTGTCTGTGTTCTTTAAGAAATCGTTTCAGCCTTTTTTACAGTATACTTGTTTATATCCACCACTGTCACTTGTTCTTTATCTACATCTGCCATCCTTACTTACTGAACTATCCGGACGTAAGCTGCACCGATACGCCCTCTGGTGAGATAGTAACCGTGAATCCCCCTATACTGGATGTACTAGCATGGAGTCGTCGACTTTATCAGTCTTAATATATTACCTATGTACGTGATCTAATAATGCTCGTTGTATTTCACGTTAGCAACAAGAATATCGTTTTAAATAATTGCACATTCCAATCTAATTCAAAGAAAATACTTTTATTAAGACCGCTTTGAAATTTTCTGACCTGTGTATAAGGTCAAAACCTCAAAAGCGTGGTTTGCGTCATTTTATTGACAGAAGAAACAAAGAAGCTTCTCAAATATTTTGGATTAGTTATATTTGGTTTAACGCGTTTACTATTTAAAAAAATAAAAACATGATAGGATATACATGTGACCAGTTTAATTGGTGGAGAGAGAACTAGGGAAGACATAAGAAGAAATAACCCACCTACCCAAGGGATGCTCACATTTCCACTCTGGTAGAGCAAAGACATGAAATTCACGCAGAGGTGAGATGTGTGAGTTGATCTGCATACGCGAGTGCTTTAGACCACTGGGCCACTCGGGTCCGTTGTAACACAGAATAACTCATATTGAAAACGAGCGTATTCTTTTGTTTGGCTGCATAAGACCAATATTTTTATTCTCAAAAGCACCATTTTCTATTTTTCCCTTGCCCTACTGAAATTATCCGCGTGAGATGGCTTCTAACTGCATTTCTTGCTTCTCTAAAGAACTTGAAAGGATTGAAATTACTTTGAAATCAGTTTTTGATACAAATGTACAGATGCTTTCCACATTCATCCCTCTCCTTGATGAATTCAACTTTTCATATTGGTTAACTGGACCATGGCCAGAAATCATATCTAGGTGTATACTCTAGCAACGAAGGTACTGATCAAGGTCAATGTCCACTTAGGCATTATCGTTATCGAAGCTCGTTTTGTCTATTGATCAATTCATTATGTATCCCCTGTTGCTAGTTTTTATGCTGTGAAAAAGAAGAAATACTTCAACGCGACAAGATGTTATGAAGATATATTTCAGTAAAATTATTTATATCACGGTACAATTTAGGAGGAAAGTAAATTCCGATAGACAATTTTTTTGTCCCTGAAATATAATACATTTGTTTGGACACTTCGAACAATAATTATACTAGCGGATAATTAGTCTGAATTTTTTTTTAAATCAATGACGTATTCGATTATCTTTGAATCGCATTGGTCTTTGCATGGATCTACCTTTATTTTGTCCCAACATCACAAAATGAGTCCACTCAAAATCCAAATGGAAGCTACCAACGTTCCCTCCAAGCGAACGGTATGTGTGCGCGCAGTGCTCGCTGCACTGCGTAAGCATTACGGAGACTAGCAAACTTTAACGTTCGATTGAGCAAAAATTTACAATTCAGCTGCGCGGGGATGCCTGAGCAGCTGCGCGCGCGCTACCTATTATGGTGACGTGGCATTTGTGCATGGGCGCCCGCAGGATTATTTTGCAGGGGGGAGGCAGTTAGTCACGGCGGGGGATGGCGTTAGAAGTTACTATAGTAAACAGTCTGAAACTAGAAATAATATTTACTAATAGTTTTGAACAGAATCTTGTGACATATTTTCAGCTTCATTTGCATGATTAAACTTGTCAAAAAAGAAAAATATATATATATATATATATATATATATATATATATATATATATATATATATATATATATATATATTTTTTTTTTTTTTTTTTTTTGCAGTATGATTTCCCGGGGGAGGGGGAATCACATGTCCCGCCTTGACCTATACTGCGGGCGCCCATGCTAGTGTGTGTGTGTGTGTGTGTGTGTGTGTGTGTGATTTGTTTAGTCATATCGCGCTGATGTCTGCAGCATGGCAGCTAATAGTGGTGTCTAGCACTCGGGCATCATGCCGCAGACATGTAGCATCGTGTTCTACCCAGTCACATGATCCTGACACCAGACCGACCAGCTCTAATACTAATCTCCTAATGCAAAGCTTCACCAGCATTATTTTTAGAGGCTGCACTGTAAACAAAGCAGCATGTAAACATAACACATATTTCACTTTCGGATCATCGCCAAGGTTTTATTTCTCACTGTTCACTGTCGCCGAAATACACACAGACAACCACTCTCTGAGCTCATATTCTCAAGAATAAACAATTACTTTTAAATCCCTACCAAAAATGCATAAATTTAATTCTTCATCACCACCAAAATGAGAACAGAATCTTTTTTTTTTTGTCTAAAAACAGACTGTAAAGACTAATCGTGTCGCGAGTTCCATATACGGGAATATTTCTCAAAGGTAGATTAGTAACCAAAACAGTCACCCGTCTGAATGGAAGATTCCATACACGATCTTCAAATATAATAGAATCAGCCCATCGCTTATATTTGGCAACAATATGTAACGAAAAATCCACAAGCAAGCTTCGTAGCAATGCACTTGACACGACACATCAAATAACAAAGATGCTGTCAAATGGTGTCAGAGAACTGACCCATTGTTAGACGAGTGAACCTTCTCAACCGTGAATATCCGTCCGGTTGCCAATGATATTGTAACACACTGCTGTTACGTGTATCGACTTGCACTCTTTAAAACAAAATGTTTTCTTGATGTGAACTCGGTTAAGGAACGTTATGCTGATGTACCATCCGAGAAAATATTGAACCTTTTGAAAATAAGGTTTTCTTATTTTGGCGCCATATTTTTTGAGGATTTTATATTATTTATCATAATATTTTATTTTATATACAGTTTAAAAAATGTAACATTTGACCTATTATCTCTCATCCTGCAGTACTTCAAGCTTACCTTTTTTTTCGACGATTTTATCCTTGTTCAATCTTTTGCAAATCTTCGTTATTACAAATTGAAAAATTTGCCTTCAAGTGTCACTATAACGCCATGTGTGTGTATAGGTGGCTTTAAAGCCTAAATTAACCGCTCCGGTGGCCTAGTGGTTAGAGAGTCCGCCCCGGAAGCGGGAGGTCGTCGGTTCGATCCCCAGCCGAGTCATATCAAAGACTTACAAAAATGGTACTAACAGCTGCCTCGCTTGAGTGTTAGGACTGGTCGGCTTGGTGTCAGGATAATGTGACTGGGTGAGACATCAGGCTACATGTCTGCGGCATGATGTCTCAGTGCTAGACATCACTATAAACTGCCTCACTGCAGACATCGTAGCGATATGACTGAAAAATTGTTAAAACTACGTTAAAAATCCTAATCAAACAAACAAAAAAGCCTAAATTGATTAATGAAACGATCGATAAATGTAGATGATGGGTTTTTGGTGTAATAATGTTGCCTGCATTATATTGGATTTGTTTGTCAGAGCACTGCAGTTTTTCCCACAAGCAATAAAGATTACAAAAAACAAAAAAACAAAAAAAAAACAACAACGGCGGATGATGTAAGAAAATGAGTTAAACTCAAAACATAAGAAAACTCATTAGTGCTTGAAGCCTAGGTCACGATGACTATTTTATCTAAATATTGTAGTAAATATCCAGAAGTATGTATGTATGTATGTATGTATGTATGTATGTATGTATGTATGTATGTATGTATGTATGTATGTATGTATGTATGTATGTATGTATGTATGTATGTATGTATGTATGCATGCATGCATGCATGCATGTATGTATGTGTGTGTGTGTCTGTGTATGTATGTATGTATGTATGTATGTATGTATGTATGTATGTATGTATGTATGTATGTATGTATGTATGCATGCATGCATGCATGTATGTATGTATGTGTGTGTGTGTCTTTGTATGTATGTATGCATGCATGCATGCATGTATGTATGTGTGTGTGTGTCTTTGTATGTATGTATGCATGCATGCATGCATGTATGTATGTATGTATGTATGTATGTATGTATGTATGTATGTGTGTGTGTGTGTGTGTGTGTGTGTGTGTGTGTGTGTGTGTGTCTGACTGACTGACTTTCTTTATTTCTTCTTCATAAGAGATTTCATTCAGTTAATGTTTCGTAAATACAAAAAAGTTATGAACATAGTTTGTGGTTAAATTACTTACAGTACACTATATAGCAACAAAAGCAAAGAGAACTTAATGTCAAAGCACATACGTGAGAGAACTCGTTGCAAACGAGTTATATACGCAACATAGATTAAGAGAGGGGAAATAATGGAATTGTAATTATTTACATTCAACTAAAACGATTTAAATTAAATATCATGTTCTCATTCACTTAGAGCACATGTGAGTTATTTATTAGATATAAATGAAATGGGTCCATTTCCTTAATTTACTGAATAAGCATACTATGGGATATCATTTACAAGTTCATTTGCTCTTCTGTAAATTGTGTCTATTCCATCAGCCACCACACACATGAATGTCTGCCATGATTGATCATCCATAGAATCAAATATGTCCACTCTCTTGCCCAAAAGGATATGAAGTAGGGTGTCATTGTCCTGACATAAAGGCCAGTGGGAGTCTAGGATGTCGATGGCATCTATTATTTTTTCAAACATAGTGTTACGCTCGTCATTTAGGGCGTTGCAGAATAGTAACATATGCTTGGTTCTGTCTATAATCAATCTCTTGCAAAGTTTACAATTATTTTCCTTCTCTATTGTAATGGTACACATAGTTAAATAAGCAATGTTAGCGAAAGTCCAAGTTTTATTAGGAACACATTTACCAAGTTTCCAAACTGTAAGTGGTTGAAGATTAGTATGGACACTTGCATAATGTAAAAGTTCAGGTCTCATTTCAAGTTTAGATCTCCACAATGATTCTTCGCAGCAGTGAACTGCCATTTCAATATTATTCCTCCATGCCGATTTCGGGGTAGAATGTAGAGTGTTCACGTATAGGTGGAAAAACCCGCTAAGCTGGTATTTCAAAAGAACACGATATATATCTTTAACAAACCCAATGCTCTCGCTCTCATGTATCAAGAAGTCAAGGATTCTTCTATGGAATATAATTTTCCATACAAATGAACCTTTAGCTCTGCAGATTTTATTGAAGAAGCCAAGTTTGATTTTGTCCACATAACCCTCAATGGTCCACAGTCCAAGACTGCTAATTGTTGTTTCTGTACAAGAGCGCTGATCGAGACCTATAATTCTACTTGCCGCCTTTCTTTGACATACTTCAAGATCGTATACCTGTGACTGGCTCAAGCTGGACCACAATTCACATTCATATGTCAATGCAGGTAGTACTATTTTCGACCATATTGTAGCACTATTAACTGGATTCATTCCACCCTTTCCAATGCCAGTCCCTACAATGGAATAAAATACTGACCTTCCTTTATCACAAGCATTTTTTTTACTGCAGTAGTATTGGAGAGATCTGCTGAGAGAGTAACCCCAGCGTAGGTTCTAGAAGAAACTATAGGAATCAATTTATCTCCAAGCATGAACATAGATTTCTGTGTGATTTTCTTCTTCGAAAATATGACAATATTGCTTTTATCAGCATTGTACCGCAGTCTCCACTTCGATGCATAGTCATTGAGGTTACGAAGTAAAACACACATACCATTAAATGACGAAGATAGCAAGGACGTATCATCTGCTAGTAAAACACAGGGGATACTCAGAGTGCCAACTTGTATTCCAGATTTTGTAGATTCCAGCAAGGATATTAGGTCATTTATCATGACTAAGAATAGCCATGCCGATAGCATTCTTCCTTGACCTACTCCTTGATTGACAGCGTATGGTTTCGAATGATATCCGTTGAGCAGAACGTATGTATGTATATGTATGTATGTATGTATGTATGTATGTATGTATGTATGTATGTATGTATGTATGTATGTATGTATGTATGTATGTATGTATGTATGTATGCATGCATGCATGCATGCATGCATGCATGCATGCATGCATGTATGTATGTATGTATGTATGTATGTATACATATGCCTTATTTTTGCTACAAAAATATTATGTCTCGTTTCGAGTTTAAATGTAAAGTTACATTATTATTCGAGCAAAGGTTACAGAAAAAAAACCAAGATGAAAACCTTTTAAGAAAGTATATAAAGTGACAAATGTACGAATGGGCATACAGATAAACATGATGACAAATTGCAGTATCTTTGCTATTTTTTTATAGTTAGTATCCGCTCAAAAACTGAAGTCGTTGACACACTAATTATCAACAACTATATCGCTAAGCTTTCATCACACAGTTTAAATCGCATTAACACTAAATCATTATAATGTCTCAAGTTCTCACGCGATGTAAAATTATCATTTGCCATTCATGTTTTGTCATAGCTTTGCAGCGATGAAAATATAAATGCTTTTTCAAGATAATATAAAGGTTTTGTCAAGAACAAAATAGAAGGAAAATCGAAATGGATCGATTTCTTACCATTTTCTTGTTGTTCAACTATGCCGGTTTAACAACAATTGCTTGTAATTCGTTGTTTTTAATCTGAAAAGTGTATATAACATTTTATCATTATAATATGAAATATTGCAAACTGCATATAATAAATGAATGTACGTAATAAGATGATATTAATTTAAAGAAATAAAAGATGCCCATCCGATTTGCAATGTTATGGTCACCTTCATAACTGTGTGTATATATATATATATATATATATATATATATATATATATATATATATATATATATATATATATATATATATATATATATATATATATATATATATATATATATATATATATATATATATATATATATATATAATGTAATTTATACAGTATAAGCAATAGCGGAAATCAATCGCTAAAATGAAGGCAAAACTGCTACCTTAATAAACGATTTTTGAAATATTCAATATACATTTTTTTTCAGGAAGTGGACGAAGATTAAAGAATGAAGGGCCTTGTATACAAAACATTATAGTTAACATTCAACTTAAGACACACGTGCAATGTTGAAAGAGAACAAGAGAATAACCTTGATAAAATATTGTTATACCCGTTAATTATAATATGAAGTTATTGTCAGATGACTGATGTTTTTGACAGATAACTAAGGTTATTATCAGATGACTATGAGGTTAATATCGGATGACAGTGCAGTAATATATGATTGTGAGGTCAGATGACAGAGGTTATGGCTAGATGCCGTAGGTGACTGATATCAGATGACTTTGAGGTTGTTGTTAGGTGACAGGGGTTATAATCAGATGACTGTGAGGTTATTGTTAGATAATTACAAAGGTATCGTCAGATGACAAATTTAGTAAAGATGTATATCTTATTAATAGTCGTATCTACCTTTAATTTTGCAACCTAACTACAATGTAAATGATTTGATTGAAAAGACAGTAGTCCTAACCGAGTTTAAACTAACTGCAAGCAAAATGTCTTATTGCAAATATATCTTACAAATGAAGATAATAATGGGATATTTCAGTTTCAACAACAATAACGAAAGAAATTCAACTAAAAGAGTTCTTGAAAGCTTCATTGGAACGAAGGTTCTCGTAAAGAGCATACAAAAAATTAATGCATCACCAAAATAGCTATGTAATAAACTAGTAAAGCTTCTGTCACATTTTTCAGCTGATACATAGAACAGAATGACAACTCTTGTAAATTTATCTTAATATATTTTGTTAATTTTCGTTCATAAGTCGAGTCAAACTCAGTATGTGTGACTTTGGATTTTTAACGTAGCTTTCAAAATTATTTGTCACATCGCTACGATGTCTGCATTAGATGTCTATAACTGGGGCATCATGCCGCAGACATGTATCACGATGTCCCACCCATTAACCTGACACCAGGCCGTCATGTCCTAACACTAACCTCTTATTGCTGAGCACCTATCGAGGCAGCTTTTAGTACAATTTTTATACGTCTTTGGTATGACTCGACCCGGGTTCGAACCCGCGACCTCTCGCATCCAAGGCAGACGCTCTAACCACTTGCCTATCGGAGCGGTGAGTCAAACCCAAACTGCAAACTGCAAACAACAATGATCACGATCTGCAGCAGCAAAATGTTGTTATAGATCAGGGTCTATGATGTTTATTCTACTCCAAAAAAACTGCACAGACCCGGATCTGCCGTAGCATATTGTGATGGCAGATCTGGATCTGTGCTGTTTGTAGTTATAATACTCATATAAGCGAATAGATATGGTACGTTTTTTTGTTTGTAGTTATACTACTCATATAAGCGAATACATATGGTACGTGTTTTTGTTTCAACAGTATTGATTTTATTTTAAAATTATTTTTCTTCATTCTGAAACATTTCTCTTTTGTCTTTGTATAGATATTAATTTTTTTTACATAACCTCCCTATAAGAAAAGGAGATAGTTTCGCATTAAATTTCATGCATGTTTTGTGTGTGTGACTCATCTCCTTTTTTTAATTATTCCATGAGACTATTTTGCATTGTGTTAAGTATTATGATCTAAATTTCATGAAGATATTCCTTGGCTTGCTTTGATTGCCCTGTGTAGCTTCTAATGTATTGTCTTTAATGGTGTTTTAGGTCAGAAGACCGGTTGTGCCAATTGTATGTTCTGTAGCACAAGTCTTTAAAGAAATTATTGATTTTCTCAGTCTTAGGAATGCACTGTAATTTCCTCATCGAATACCTCTAAAAGCTGTTATTATTAGTGTTATTATTAGTGTTTGTCTTGAAACTGGAAACGACAATGTAATTTACGTATCGGTGTTAACGTTAGATGCATACGTAAATATATATATATATATATATATATATATATATATATATATATATATATATATATATATATATATATATATATATATATATATATATATATGCAGCGGGAGACGTAGAAGTAAGACGATATGTGCTGCAATTAAGTGGCAGGATGAAAGAGAATTTTTTTGCTGGCTGCAACAACAGGCGAGCTAGAAGGATAAAATTAACCCCAATTATGAGTGATGTCAACCATGTCATCAGGTTATGCAGTTATGGTGGACAATTAAATTTAAAACAACCCTCACTTGATTTCATGATGCGTTTTGTATTATATATCCAAGAGGAACTGCTGCTTGCATTTTCTAAATAACGTTTGGTAGATATTTCTAGAAACGTGTATTCTTCAAGTGGCTTGTACAATTTCATTTTGTTCCATCGAATTTATTAAATTGTAATGTTTTCTATGCTCGGGGGATCGTGTTGTTCTATTCTATGTCTCTGCTCTGATCTATTTTTATTCCATCCATTAATTCCATACACGAACATTTAAGGTCAAAATAAGGTTTCTTATTCAATTCCTGCACAACGTTACATACATTGGTCACTTCTAAGGCACGAGTTACATATTCGACATGTGACATTGGCACAGTTTATGTAATCACGAGGACGGGACACTATTTGAAAGTTTTTCACCCCCCCCCCCCAAAAAAAGTATCCTAACAAATAACTAGGCTTATGAAGCTTCAATGATTAGAAGTGAAAAGGTTATGTCTCAAGTTGGTCTTTCCCAACAAATCTAATGGAAGAAAGCAAATGTTCCAATATCCCACTAAACTGGGCGTCTAAGCGTAAGATCCAGACTTACTTCTTTCGGAGAATTCGATTAGTTGCTACAAAATATCCATTAAATGATCTCTAAGCAGGTACGGTAGTTCAAGTGGAGTCAGACGTTTTTGAGGGATGTGTAGAGGACCTGTTGCTGACCGGGAAATAATCAATTAGTTCGCAGGCTTACTCTGGCATTAAAAGCTTTATGGGTGAGTAGATCTTGGCATAACTGGTATAGCAATATCGGACATACAGAAAATATCACTCCACACGTGATAAATCTGGTCCCTCCCATCAAGCTAACGGAAAGCTCGATGAACTAACTAACCGTGGTTAGATAAAACCATGAAACCAGTGCACCAGCCTTTTGGCATTGTGTCAGGGGCAGGGGCATGTAAAATCATCAACATTCAATTACTTTGACATACGTTTAGTTTTTCTAGTTATTCAGATAAATTCTTTAAAGAAATAGAAACAAAACAAAAAAAAAAAAGAAGAAAAAAAAACCCAAAACAAAACAAACCAACAGACATTCGGAATGGGTGTGGGGGTGGCGAGAAACTAGGAACTGATTTAAGCAGCCTGTGAGAAATGTTGATACTTATTTTTGCACAAACAATTCATGCTGATCATTTTTTTTCATTGCTTATCTTTTAAAAAGACACCGAATATCAAGAAATTATTTTGAGAACTTTTTAGAAATTTGAGAGACATCATGGAAGCTAGATGGCGTCTAGTCCGATTAGTCCGATATTAGAACGGATAAAGAACAGCGAATGATTGGAAGGTATAGTTGGTCTCAAGCCTCTCGAAATATGGCCACTAACTAGATAGTCGATAGAAGAATACCCTTAAAGAGTGCACAGTGAGAAGAAAGTATTTGAAAACAAAATGAAGAATCACTCTCTGTAGTCATTAAACGTTATGAAGAGCACGTGACATTCATGCTCTAGCAAAATTAGGACGTAAAATAACCCCAGAAACATTTGATCAACATACACTACCCTAATTTTAAAGATCACCTCGTGAAACGTTATGAAAAAATTATTTCACTGAGCAGTATACCTCGTTACTAAGATACTCACTTGAAGTAGACAACGTGTATTCAGTGATTTGAGAGATTGTATTAGATTTTGATGTATATACATTTACTCTGATGAACACTGAATTACCGCAAAATGTCTGCTTGGCAATACAAGCACGGATCAAAGGCAGACAGACTAGTTCATGTTCGGCACCTTATTACAAGCAACACAAAGAAAACACATCTAATGTATAGCTAGTAACATTTGGAAATATTTATTTTAATCCCATTCATCACAGTTTACTTTTTTGAAAACAGTATAACTATTTGTGTTAGATCATTCTCAGCATTGCTATTATTTTTGCACTTCAATCATCTGAATTTGTTGACCAGTCAGGTGACCTAAGCGGTTACAGACAGACAGACAGACAGACAGATAGATAGATAGATAGATAGATAGATAGATAGATAGATAGATAGATAGATAGATAGATAGATAATGTATTATAATGGACCTTAGCATTATTTCAGACCACCATATTAGCTCATTGTTACTTATATAGCACACCGCTCCGGTGGCCTGGTGGTTAGAGCGTCAGCCGCGGACTGGTTGGCCTGGTGTTAGGATAATGTGACTGGGTGGGACATCATGCTGCATGTCTGCGGCATGATGCCCCAGTGCTGGACATCACTATAAACTGCCTCACTGCAGACATCGTAGCGATATGACTGAAACGTTGTTAAAGTTACGTTAAAAATCCTAATCAAACAAACAAAACTTATATAACAAAACACTATCTATATCACGCTTTTGCGAGATTATTTCTGTCCATTATTGATAAGTGTTATGTACAAGTGAAACGTAACTCAAGTTCAGACATAGCGTAAGCAGTGTTGATCTATATTAGTTTCTGTCATTAATACGGAGATATCCGCCATGATAGGTTTAATTTCTTTGTTGTTCCTTTCTGATTTTAATCTCCTTAGTTAATGAATAAAGAAATATTAATCAACAGTTTAATCAATTTTGGATGCTACGTTTGGCTAATCAACAATCGTATTACAAATTGAAGATAAATAAACCATTTTTTCTTAAACATGCGTATTTGCCCGAAATGATCGCCTGTTGAAAGGTTATGACCAATGACCGACACATACTTGGAGCGACCGGACATTGATAATAACATATCCAAAATATGATAAGGATATCAAACTGTCTTTGATTTGCTTGTCCATTAACCTGTCAGCAAAGAAATTTTATTTAGCTGACAGATTGTTTCTTTGTCGTTCAATCAATAAAAGCGTCTCCGACCAAGCTTCTTTCAAAGACGACCATGTCATGTTTACAGTTTATTTGTGCAACAATCAAACTGGCTGTCATCCTTTGAGCTTCTTAGTGTTCCAACTGCCTGAAAGCTATACGCTTACAGTTAAGCTGGTCAGACGGGGTTAGAGACAGAAACCTTAATCCCTTAGTGATTTATATTACAAAGAACGGCTTCCGAATAAGGTACTTGTTTGTTATTCTGAAGAGGAGAGGAAATCGAAACAGACAACAACAAAAAACAAGAAATATAACGATTTCCCTACAAAGATAAATGTAAACGTGAGTCGATTTACGATGGTGCAAATGTGTCAACTTTGTGTCGGTGACCATCTGAAGAAAAAAAACAAGAACATGGCACTCAGTTCCAATGTCAGACTGATGCACTCACTGGTAATCTCCATATTTCTCTATGCCTGTGAATCATGGACCATAACAACTGACTTTGAGAAAAGAATACAGGCCACAGAGATGAGATGGTTCTGAAAGATCCTCGGCATCACATTCACAGACCGTGTCGCCACTGAATAAATATGACAGAAGATCTCCTGGTCACAGCGAAAACACGTAAACTGCAGTGGTATGGACATGTCTTACAATTATCAGGACTTGCGAAGACAATCACGCAAGGCACTGCACAAGGAAGAAGAAAGAAAGACAGGCAGAGAAAGAAGTGGGAAGATAACATTCGAGATTGAACAGGCTTGACATTGAAGAGCTCACTGAGAAACACAGAAAATCGAGAGGAATGGAGGAAGCTGGTTGTTTTGTCTTGTGCGGTGCTCCAACGGTCTACCAGATTATGTCACTGATGATGATGATGATGATGATGATGATGATGAGAGAGAGAGAGAGAGAGAGAGAGAGAGAGAGAGAGAGAGAGAGAGAGCGCATAGGCATGCAATAAACATTATTTTATAAATTATTTCAAACGTAATTGCTTTTCGAATTCGTAAACGATCAGAATTCTCTGCAAATTAACTTTTCTTACAGAGGTATAACACTCAAGTTATCAGACGTAACATGGAATTTAAATTCAGTTCGTCTTATTTAATTAGCACTCACGTTTCATTTGGGCGAAACGTAACAATTTTAATTTCCATTAATTGCGGTTTCTTGAAATGAGTCAAGTGCCTCGTTTAAATTAGTTTTTCTTTTGGTAGACCAAAACGTCGGTCAAATGGAATTGAAGATGCGGCTGATACTGGGCTTTCAGTAAATTACATTAAGCATGGTTTATTTATAGCAATCGATTCCAATTAGGCGTCTGTGTGTTGCTACGTATGTTGATGAGCTTTACAGGACACACGGTACTAATGATATGAATAATTGGGAACCAGCCTGGAATTGGGTGAAAATAGAGTATATATGGGTTTTGCTAACTAGGATTGGTTAATAATGTAAGTTATGTTTTAGGTAAAAGAATCTTTTGAGAGTTATTTCTGGTTTAAGTGAACAAAATTAGACACATTGTTTTATTGATGGAATTTCAGTCCTTTAAGACTTGAGTTTGGAACATTCGTTACAAAAATCAGCACTTGACACTTTGGTACGGAAATGAAAGCACATGTTTCAAACACATGCAGGCCAGAACATGCCACGGGTCATATCCTCTCCAATACACAGAAGCTGACATACATGTTTCATTTCTACTGCGAAAAATAGATTTGAGCATGAGCACTCAAGAATTTTAAGTTATTAAATTTTTAGTATCATGGTAACTGAATTAATATCGTGACTACTACAAAGATACAAAGATATATGGAGTCGCGAAGAAAACTGAGTTCTTTTCTAATTAGGACGGAGAGACAAAGAAGTTAAAGATGGTCGGCAAATGCTTGTTGAAATTGAAACGATTTAGAGATAAGCTAATGCTTGAAAGAAGATTTACTCCATAATTTACTCCCAATTTGTCACAACTGTCAGATAAATCAAGGCAAACGTGTCACCAGAAGAGGCGGTCTTTAACAGAATACCTCGGTAAGTCCATCGGCACTTAAACATACACATATGTGTTTTGTCAGCAGAAACAACAAGTTCGATATGGTGTTCGAACACGTTCACCTTCCGACTGAGATATTTTTGTACACCACATCAAAGGAGTTCTCTCCCACTAATCAAGACAAAATATCAATGTGGTTTCGTATTTATTAAACAGCCTCTATTATACTCTTGAAATATGATATGTGATTTTAATTCAAAAGAAGTTGGAATTTATCAGCTCCATTAGGTGCATCAAAAAACTTTCACGCGCGGACTTCAACCAAAACACTTAAATGGTTCCAATCAGCATGTACGATACGAATTTACTATACGTTTCTAAATTCAGATCACCCTAGTAAGGTTAAATATATATTGCCTTCACTAACTGATGTTATTAATATCTCTCTCATCCGGGAAATTCCCATTATTTTTCAAAACTGCCATTGTAAGGCATCTGCAAGAGAGGTGCATTTCTGATGTGAAATCGTGGATGACCTGTAACAAGGTGCAGGTGGATGATGATAAAACTGAGGCCATGCTGATCACAACACAAAGACTTTCTCATTCACATCCTTTACCTCAAACAATGAATATAAGCAACACCAACATTAAATTCATAATCAGACACGGAACTTTGGTGTTACTCTCGACAGTACTCTCACATTGCACCAACATGTCATGAACATAAGCAAGACTGGATATCTTGAGCTGAGACGCTCCATTCGCAAATATATTTCAGTTGATGCCACTAAAACACTTGTGTGTTCATTTATACTTTCAAGACTGGACTTTTGTAACTCAAGTCAGTCTCGTTCGTCTCCACATCTACTTCAGAGACTTCAAAAAAGTTAAAAACACAGCTGCTCGGATCATCCTTAGGGTACTGCGATCAGAGTACACCTCCCCATTGCTCTGTACCCTACACTGGCTATCCTTTCGATCCAGAAACAAACACAAACTGTGTTCTCTGTGCTACACTTCACTGACGGACTCCAGTCCATCATATATATTCGACCTCACCCATGTGTTCACACCAGACAGATACTTACGCTCCTCTTCTGACAATCGTATACTCATTATTCCCACTACGAAAACGAAGTCGTATGGATAATGTTCCTTTGCATACCAGGGCCCAGCAATGTTGAAAGAATTGCCCGTTGAAATTAGATACAAAGCCAGTGATCGCCTTTCAAAAGCGCTCTTAAAACTCACCTTTTTTCGACTGTAAGAACAAACTTAAAGACCTGATAATGTTTCCTACCTTAAATATTACATCATGTTTTTTGTTGTTTGTTTTCATTTTTTTTTATTTCTTTTTTTTGTTTTAATTTTGTTTTTTTTATGTAGTCATATCATTATATATGATATAAAGCGGTTAGACCTTCTAAAGATTAGGCGTTTTAAAAAGTCCTCATTGCTGTTGTTCTTGTTGTTGTTGTTGTTGTTGTTATTATTATTATTATTATTATTATTATTATTATTATTATTATTAATCATGAATGAATCAAGTAGCCTGTTTGAAATCGATATACTTGGAAAATTTAGTTTGCTTATCTCGCATACATAAAATATATTAATATTTTGTTTAGGTCCCGTGTTGAAGTGATATATTAGCCTGAATTTGATACAACCGAGAGCTGACATTGGCTCGAGTGTATTTTAATAGTTAGAGCGTTGACTTAAATATAGCCACAAAACATTCTTGTCCAATGTGTTGTTTTCCAGCCAGTGAGACGAAAGTAATTTGACGTTAAGTAAAGAAACTCCACGAGGATCTGCCATATTAGAACTCTGCAAGGACGTTCCAGATAAGAAACTTTACGATGACTTACCATAAAGAAATTCTATGAGGACGTACCATCTAAAAAACTCTCTTAGGACGTACAAGCCAAGAAACTCGATGAACACGTACCATGTCAGAAATTCTATGAGGACGTACCTTCAAAGAAACTCTATGAGGACGTACCACCTAAAAAGCTCTTTGAGGACGTACGGTCTAAGAAACTCTGTGAGGACGTACCACATACAAAACTCTGTGAGGACGTACCACATACGAAACTCTATGAGGACGTGTTATGTAAGAAATTATTGAACCTTTCTGTTGAATGTGTTTAATACAACAACATTTAGTCATATCTGAAGGATTTTAAATGTGGTACATTGTTTTATATAGATTTTACAGACTTTTAGCATTTTCAGTGTTTTACATTTAATAATTTTGTACTCCATGTTTACATTTATTTGGAAGGATTTATCTCCTGGGATTGTTGTTGTTTTGCAATTCATGTTTACAGTTTTAGAACATCTACCGTTTGTTAGTACCTTAGAAACACTATCGTATAGAGGTGCCATACAGATATCACAAACAAACAAATCGTACCAACAAATATATATTGATTTAAAATGGAAATATCGTGATGTCCCTTGTATTCTGCAACTAAGCAAGGAAAGAAAATGACAATATCACTTTACAAAAGCAATTTCCTAATCAAAACGATTGGGCTTCTTTAGTGCCTCTCTGTTTCTCTTTTTAGCATCACTTGTCAAACATTTCACATAAAGATTGCCACCGCAGGAATCGCTGTCTTCCAAAAATTAATTATCCAACGAAAGTGCCTCAGAAAAAAATTATGTAATGAAAATGACTTTAGAATTAGTCGCAAACTGTAATGTCTCATGTTCTAGACAAGAGAGGACAACAAAAGGACACGTGTCATATTTCCATCCTGTCCATTAATTGTCTGTCTTATTACCACAAGATATGTCTTATTTATCTCTTTACAGAAATTGATATCGATGACTTGATGTTTTTGCTATGCACTAGCTCATTACGAACTTTCAATTATTCCAGTTGTTGTTATGATTATACTAAAAGGAATCCATGAGTTTAGTTTCTGTTCTTTTTAAGAAAATGCTGATGCCGTAAAGAATAGAAAATTTATATCCAAAATTTGATTAATTTAAAGTAATTTGCATACTAGATTTAAAACGTGATATTTTTTAGGTTTCACTGAACTTGCGTTTGCCACTTTGGTCAACAGGTAACACAACACTATCAGATTTAAAAGGGTAATGCTTTCTAAGCAACCTGTGAACAAAATGTCATATAATACCAGTGTGTGTTGCCTGCATTGCGAATAGTTTATCTTCTTTAAAGATATCTTAAATTGAAGGGGAAAAAAACTACAAGATCACCGTACTCGAAATAAAACTTCGTTTTTTAATGCAGAATAGTGGATTAAAGCATACTGAATGTAAGAGAGGCAACAAAACACAAGTCAAGATATTTGCTTAATTGTGCCAGGTATTTATCTCCTGATTGGTCCTGTTAATAAACGTTTATCATCAGTTTCACCAGCATTTGAATTGCCTCTGTGTTATCGCTAAGCAACCGAACTTAAGGTTCAAATGATGTTAGTCTAAACGTCTGCATTATCTTAGCTCGTTTTAGATGTGTATTCAGATTATTTGCTTCACTTTTAAGCATTGTTTCATAATTACGTTCGGTCATCGGTTACCAAAGGTTTTCGTCCTTGAATAGGTGACTTTATAAGTTTCCCTCTTGAAAGAAAATGCTATCTTTATGCTGATGAGATTCAAGCTTCCGCCACGACAAGATAATTTGTTAAAGAAAACTAATCATCTGTTTTCGAAAATCAATAGACATGTCCTTAGAAAGTCTTTGAAAAGATTTTATCTCCAAGGCTAAAACTGCACTAGAAAGCTGCTTAAAAAAATATCAGTTTATAGGAAAATGCCATTTATCAATGTGTTGCATGGGAATAATGTTGTATTTTACCATGGATGGCATGTATAAAATACATATGTTGATGCTTTAAATAAATACAGCATCTATCAATTAGGTATGTATGAATTACCTTCAAGTAATTAACTATGTCATGATCGCATTGTACAGACTACAAATAAAAGAGACGCACAGAATGACGGACGGGCGACATCATGATTATATGGCTCTTTATTAACATTAAAATTTCGTACAGGGAATTGTGAGTTATAAACATAAACTAAACACAATAGTAATAGTAATAATAGTAATAGTAATAGTAATAATAGTAAGATACAATGGATTAGTAGAAAAATAAGATAATACAAGTTTTATCCTACACGAAGGATATATTATTGATAGTCCCGAGTTACCACGGTTTCAAAATGGTCCTTTCAGCTGATGCCATCCAGAACCTGTCTATTGAGTAATTAATGGTCGAAACAATTTTAGCTGAACATATATGTGTACATTCAATAGCGCCTCAATCGAGCTGCACGTGTTAGGTCACGAGACCATTATAATTAAACTTTAGACCAAAAAACTTTTTCCACAACATGCAAATGAGCATTCACAAAGGAGTTTTGCTGTAACCTTTAACCTTTATGGACATATATATGTACATGTTAAACTTAAGAGTTTCTCAGTTATTCGTAGTTATATTCTGTTTGATTCCTATTGCAAATCAGTTTGTCAACTTTCAAAATTCACTTTGGGTATAATTTGCATACAAAGTGTTGTGTATGTGGCGAACGTGACTGCAAATTGAGCTCCAAATTATTTTATACATTAGCTAGAACTTCTATCCTTTGTGATCTGTATCTTCATTTTCAAAAGTGAAATCTCTAAATTTAGCACGAATACATATCCTTCCTACCACATCAAAAGTTGACATCATAGATGCTTAAACACACATAGAGTTTTTTTACTGTTCTGAAGGAGGAACTGAACGGACTTAAAGATAGTTCACATCCCCTCATGAATTGGTGGTCCGTTAAACGCAAATAGCCTCTGAGCAGGGCATTAATAAATTTTAAAATATGCTTTCCTTTACTTCATCATCAGTTTTCACAGATTTCCAGTAATTTGTCTTTTTCATTGATGGACCTCAAAATCATGGGGAGATATAATTTTTTATATACAATACTCTGTAATATGCATGGTTTTTATTACATCTGTGAACTGGAAACCAGTATCAAATCACTGATGATTTCATAGGATCTAATTCGCCAAGGCGAACTTTGTATGGACCTTTCAAACATAGTTCTAAAGAGAGCAAGGAATGTTATATGCGCAGATCTGATGAGGCAAACCCGTGCCTAAATTGAAAATTCATAATAGAAAACAGTACAGCAGTAATGCCAACAATTTACATACTTCAAACAGCTGTGATAAATAACATATTTGGATACAATAGTTGACAATTGAATAAGAAGCTCACAGCAAGAGAAAGTTACAAAATTAAATTTAAACTCAAATTTACAAATGTACTTTCATGTTTGCATGTCAGAAGTTTGCAGACTAGCGTGATGAAATCTAGGAGAGTTGCCATCCATAAGGTATTTAAATTAATTTACATGTCGTCAATCACTGCTTCTCAACTCACGAGTGGTATTTCATTTTCTAGATACTGTGAACTAACCATCAAAGTCTACATGCTTAAAATCATTTTCATTCACAACACAAGCTTGAAGCATCCGATTCACATTTATATTCATATTTTTAAATACTTAAACAATAATAGATTTTTTTTTAAAACTGATATTATAGTCTTAATTATTGTGTCGGCATCCAATCCATTAAAACATCCCTTACTATCAAGGCATGCAGCAACATTCTCCAATCATTAAAATAGCATGTATTGATCTCGCGATGAAATATATCTGGCGTTAACGTAGAAAAAGAAAATATCTTCTATTAATCAATCAATCGTTCGCAAGATAAAGATGTGTTCAGTATAATGATGAATTTCGACGTTTTAAAAGCAATTGTCTTCAATGAAATGAAATATTTCCAGCATCATGTTTTTCTTTATTAAAAGTATTGTTGCTAAATGACAAGGATTATCTTACCGCAGAAGGACGTACATAATGCGGTCACTTTTATTATGAATAAAATATTACTAAATTTCCCAAGGAGAAATTGTTTTGACTATTTGCGAGACAATTGTATATACTCTAGTTAAGAATTCAGGTCCTTAGGGGGACAGTTGCAATTCTGTCCATAAGAAATATAACTGAAGTGTCTCGTAATATACAAAGTAAAGAATAACAGGCATGGATTCTCTATCCTACTAGAGAAACCATGTTGCTAACAATCTTGTTTATCTCAGCATGCACTTTCTGATTTTGCTATCAACATGGTTATTTTTTCAAAACAATCGGAACCGACATATGCCTTCAATTGTTCTTTAGTGAAGAAAAGCACAAACGTATACCATTGAACTCAAGTTGTAAATGTATATTCATGCTTAATTACCTAAGCTTGTATAAGTGAATGTGTTCACCATGAACCCATTAATATAAGCCGAGAGAGTTAGAAATAAGCTATATAGTTGCAAACATAATGAAAAATTGGTGCTTTTTGAATATAATTCAAGCATACAAACATTTCGATAGATATTGCACCTCTGGCATTATATTACATTAACACATGTTTCATTAGGATGGCGGATCTCTCGGGAAGCAGTTAGTTGAGAACCATGTCTGTAAATCTTTTTCCATATAGACAGAAATTTTATTGTATTTATTGAACATTATCATTTTATTAATAAGCAATTTATAATGCTGTCAGTATGCCTAATATATCATGCATCATTCTAAAGTTCTCATCATATTTCATATATCATGTATGATTGTAATATTCTGAACATGCTTCATACCACGTGCATCTTTGTAAAGTTCTCAACTTTCTTCATAGCTCATGTGCCATAAACTTATTCTTGTAGAATGGTATAATGATGGATGTTACACATTACTAATGTACTGAATAATTGCTCTTTTTATGGATATGTTTACGTTTCCCGTCTTTTCTCGGCTTTATTGATCGATATATCTGCCGAGAGCAGCGGTATCAATTGTCTAACACTTGTTCACTAGCCTTTCAGTCCATTCAGACAGGTCAGCAGAAATGAACACAAAACAAACTTCGCAAACAGTTCAATTAAAAGATATTATATGTCATAAGCCCTGCATCCCATAATTTATGTATGAATACACGAGAATATGAAATACAGTCCTATAACTATGATAAAAAGGTTAGAGAGGTGCTGAAAACATTTGTCTTCAACATTTTTATGATCCATTGTCTTTTATAATTTTGTTATGTTTGGAACTCATACTTTGCCTTTTCAAATTAAATTTAAAATTTGGGACCACAATAAAAATAAATGAGGTCATGATGATTGTTTTGTTTTCTCAGCCAATCAGATGAAATTATACGGGAAAAGACGAAAATTATAATACCTTTGAAACTTCAGTCAAACTAATTCACTAAATTTCTTTTACAGTAATGCAATATTAATTTCACTTACTTACAAGGAAATCATGACATTTCCTGCTCATGTACACGAATACAATTTCATCAAAACCGAGCTACGGGCATATCATACTGACAAACCTTCATATTGTAAGAATATGGTAATGTGCATGGGTAGCAGTATATTGTTTCAAAAAGTGACCCTTGTTCGTTTTCTTTTAACTTAAGGATGGGTTAGGAAGCAGAGACGGTCATCCATTACGGTAGACAAATTTTCAAGACGAGTAGAAAATCTCAAATACGGTCTGGATGGCCACTTAATCACACTGTTTAGTACGCTACGTCATTTAAACTTGTCGCATAATGACACTTCAGATCACTCAGAAAATAGATAATATTCATTCATTGTAACGGTATCTTAAGTATGTGCTTGCTTGTGTATGTCTATATTGAACATAAACATAAACAACACTCAAGTATGACGGTATGTTTGTACGTATGGTGTGCGTAAACGGTCATACCATTGTATGCGATAGTATGAATGATTAGGTATTATTACTTTTACTATTTTTATTTCTTACAATCCACGTGTAATGGAATATAAATATATTTGTGCCTTTGTAATTTTATCCTACTTTTATATCTTGCACAGAGTTAGTAAGTGCGTGTTTGATCACTTCAGCGGCGTGTTAAATTGTAAGTGTCGGGTGTTGATCACTTCAGCAGCGTGTTAAATTGTAATTGTCGGGTGTTGGTCACTTTAGCAGCGTGTTAAATTGTAAGTGTCGGGTGTTGGTCACTTCAGCAGCGTGTTAAATGGTAAGTGTCGGGTGTTACATTGTAGATTACTCGGCGTTGGTCACTACAACGTTGGATACCGGTAGTAATCTTGGGTGTTGGATACTATAAAGCTCGGTATCGGATATTTCGTAACTGGATAGTAGACACTCCAAATTGGTGTTGGATAGTAAATGGAAAATGATGCGTGTTGAATGGTAATTGTGATTTTTTTTTATAGTAGTTGAGTGGATGCAAATCGTTGCGTATTGGTTATTCGGTGTAGTCTTAACATAGACTAATATTAAGTAACTATTAGACCCCATAGAAACCCATATGATAACGACATGACGTTAAATTTCAATTAGAACACACAGAGTTATTTTAAATTCCCAGTCGACCCCATAAGGATCCATTATGTTAAACTTTGCAATAAGCTTTATGGGCTCTGCTGAGAAATTACAATTATCATATCATGTTAAACTTATGATTAAGCCCACATCGCTAAGTCATCTATTTTTGATCATTATAATGGCAAAATTGCAAAGTACGCAAGCCAGAAAAAAAAAAAAAAAACGTAAAATGTTCATGTGTGTTTGATATGAAAACAGTTCCAAGCATTTCTTTTTTTAATCTGTATGAGATAGATGAAATCATAAAATAGTATGTACTTTTTAAAGTACATGTTACACCTCCTATATCTTCTATGCTTCATTTTCATTTCTGCAAACGAGTAATTGTTTATATATTGTGTATTTGCTTGTGTTTGCATATATATATATATATATATATATATATATATATATATATATATATATATATATATATATATATATATATATATATATATATATATATATATATATATATATATATACTGGGCCTCAATGTAGATTAGGTTATTATTTGGAGTCATTCTATGAAAATAAAGTCTTAATTATTATTATTAGTAGTAGTAGTAGAAGATATAGTAGTAGTAGTAGTAGTAGTAGTAGTAGTAGTAGTAGTAGTAGTAGTAGTAATTTTCCAGCAAAATGCATGTATCAGTTTTGTTTATTATGTCAGATAGGATGAAATAATCTGATCTACTTGTTTCATTGATAGGTTGCCTTCAAGTTTACATTTTTAAATGTTGAGGTCATAATTAATTCCAGGAGATTTTTTTTTAAAAATTCTGAATTGTTCGTAATGACCTTTGTCAGTTTATTGATTTAATAAATCCGCAATCGATAAAACATATATATAATACTTGACGAATGTTTTAATCTTACTATTTCCGTAAAATTTATTTGTCATATTCTGAAAATCATTTTAAATGAAAGAATCCGAAATGTATTCAATGTATCTTGTTCTCCTTTAATTCGTCTCATGTACATGTTTCTAAAACTAATTTTCGTTTTCTGATTGAACCTGACTGTAACAAAAATACAAAACTTTATAAATTCAATGGGAAGGAATTGGACAACTTTTGTGGCGGTGTCTTCCAAAAAGTCCACGTGGTAGGAGCAAAGTACCAAGAGACCTCTGTTCTACTGCATCCTTTAGACTGGACGTGTCGAAGTAGGTATATTTTGAGAACGTGCAGATCCATTCAAACTGTGCATTTTGACAAGCAAAGGTTTTCAATGCTGCACTTTAATTTGGCATTATTTAAAAAAATGTAAAACACATAAAAATCTGAAGCAGATAGTAAGTTTCATGTATGAGATGGATAAGCAAGGAAGAAATTCAAGACCGGAAAAAGCTTGCGCAGGCGCTCACTAGTTAGTATGTACTTTTGAGAGAGTGACGCAATTAAGGTGAAGTTGTTTGCATTTGAAACATGCACGTTAGAGAAAATGTTGGTATACCTTTATGCTTTTTTGATGTAATGTGGCTGACATCTCTTTGGATATTGTACTTTCGAAAATTGTACATGATCAAAGCTAACTGCTAACTAAAATGACTGCTCTCTTGTGCTAAAACATCAGCCTGAGTTAGTCTAAAGTACACTATCTGTAACACGTATTAAAATAAAGAAAATGAAATTTGTCAAACTAGGCAATATCAGCTTCTGAAAATGCAATGGATGAATTACTACTTATATACAATGTAAAAAAAAATGAATCAACTCTTTTTTAAAACAATTTATCCAGGAAATGAACATGACTATAAGGAGCTAGCACGATTTTTAAAGGCGCACATCCGGAGTAAGGTTAAGCTGTATACTGTATAACCCATATTACACCCATCAATCATACACCAAAATAAAGGGATACTCTATAACACATATTACACCCGTCAATTATACACCAAAATAAAGGGATACTCTATAACCCATATTACACCCATCAATCATACACCAAAATAAAGGGATACTCTATAACCCATATTACACCCATCAATCATACACCAAAATAAAGGGATACTCTATAACCCATATTACACCCATCAATCATACAACAAAATAAAGGGATACTCTATAACCCATATTACACCCATCAATCATACACCAAAATAAAGGGATACTCTATAACCCATATTACACCCATCAATCATACACCAAAATAAAGGGATACTCTATAACCCATATTACACCCATCAATCATATACCAAAATAAAGGGATACTCTATAACCCATATTACACCCATCAATCATACACCAAAATAAAGCGAATCAAAAGTTCTTTGAATAAGACCTAAAATATACAAACTCCTTTTTAATTAGCGAGTAAAACCAGTGAGGACACCCAGATAAATATTTGTTCTTTAAAATTCTTACCCTATGAAAAATACGAAAGTGTGGAGTGCCACCTTATTAAAAATGCTATCATGTCATTTTTATCTTTTAATGAGCACGGTATTACAGAACTAAAGTTTCAAACCCTAGAGACGACGTAAGACATTTAAACTGATGATATTTGTGACTATTCCTCGATGTATTGGAAGATAAATATGACGTATATGGTTCAAGAACAGTCAAAGTACCTTTTCTTCCTCACTCACTGACATGGGCAGACTGACCAACATCAATATGACTAGAAGTTTACAAGGTAGCTCTCACCAAGAAGTCCGTATCTGGTAAATCTTTATATCACCATCAAACGCAGACAGTTTCATTCCACCTTTCCGTTCACGGAAAATATAGATTGCTTAATGTTGTCTCATAATTCATTCTTAAGCAAATACATTGTATGGTCAATAATGTATTATCCCTTTCATTCGGCAAACAAGATCGCTCCTAATACACTGGCGATAAAATTGTATGTATCGATTGGTTCACTTTCTGATTTAGGAATATTTTTTTTCTTCTCAATCCTGATGATCGGTAAATTATCCGTGTTGAAATATGTTTGCTCTATTTTCTCCTTTTATGACATAATAAATTCCTAATTAATTGCTGTTTATAGTGCATTTAACTGTTATCATTATGTTAGATTATGATTGCCACTAGTATGATGCTGATTAAAAACCTCTTTTTATATTAAATAAATATCACAAAGCTTTTTGTTTGGCATATAAATCTCAGCGTACCATTTTTACCATAATCAACATGGTCATGTAAGCGTTTTAAAATGGCACTGAAAATTACACCAAAGGGTTGGAAATGTCATCGACCGAGAGCATTAATTCTAAATGGTGGGTGGTTGGTGTTGTTTTATGCAATTTAATTTTTGAATTTTCCAAGCAATTACAAAAATTTATTAGTCATGAAGTTTTCTTTTTATTAGAAAATCGTGTAGGGCGTGCATGTTGCGATCGACGTGTCGCTCATTAAAAAATAATAAATCTGAAAATGTTTGTGATGAAAATCACTTTCCTGTGTTAGGCAAATCCTTGATTCAATAAATTAACGGCCGCAAGGGCGATTGAAACGGAATAATCGATTTGTAGTTACTCATGAATGATTTGAAATAAATGCAGTATTAGTCTTGCAATCTCCGATCCAACGTGCACCAACTTCAATGCATACGGAGGCCCTGATGAAACTGTATTGTTGTACAACCATTTGATTTAGAATTAATGTTCTATGTTGAAATAGTCTAAGTGCAGTATATTGATAATGTATCTAATCAATACATTGATTTTGTTTCTGTTTATATGAAATGATCCAACCGCGCGGAGTAATTGTTTATGTCACCTTCCGTTCCATGAAAAATTATACTACTCAACAACAGCCTAAGTGAAACTACTTTTTTTTATAAGTCGACAAAATATTATGTTTCAAAAATTGATTTTCTTGTTTTAATTATAGTCGATCGCTTTTTACACAAAAAAAATCTTTTTCTAGCATATAATACTTCAATTTCACTATTATTGATTTGGATTGATCCTAACTTTTGTAGCCACCTCGCTGATTCACAAAATTTCCTTTTATTACCGACGAAAGTGCAGTTGTGAGCTACTTTCTACTTCAGAACCAACCCAGATACAATGATGAAATATTCGCTTGCCCAATCACAGGTACGATCAGAGTATTGCTCTCGGTCTGTACGAGACACTTCCTGTCGGTGGGCCAATGGCATAAATTTCGTACACGTTTCGTCTCATACAATTTTAACACTGGTCATGGTTTCCTCATCAAAACAGTATAGCAATCCATTGGCAAATTAGTATCTATTCTGAATAGCAGACTCTAAACTATTTATCTAGCGGTAAAGATATTTATATAAAAGATAATAAATAATTGCGTTGCATGTAGAAAGTTCGTTTTATTTTGTTTTGGTGTGATTTATTGTTTATTGTTAACCTTGCAGACAATAAAATCTAACTTGAACTTAAATCTATTTTTAACTAGATTTTAAAGACTATGTGAAGTAAGTACAATTTTACTCTAAGTCCGGACGAAAACATACATAGAAAGGGCTACAAGCACATACCAGATAATTGATTATGATAAAGCTTCGGAGATTGTCATCTTTCGATTCGTCTGTGGTGTTTCAAATTATTGTTCTTTCTCCAAATGTTCAGTCTTTAGGGTATTGAAATCATGTGAACATTATGCAATATTTCTCAAGTTTTCAACTCTGCTGGATTTTTGGCAGTTGTAAAGACACGTTACTATGAAATTTCCTAACCTTAGTTGGATTTTTGGCAGTTGTAAAGACACGTTACCATGAATTTTCCTAACCTTAGCTGGATTTGTGGCTGTTGTGAAGACACGTTTCCAAGAATTTTCCTAACCTTAGTTTGATTTGTGGCTATTGTGAAGACACGTTTCCATGAATTTTCCAAACCTTAGTTGGATTTATGGCTGTTGATAAGACACGTTTCCATGAATTTTCCTAACATTCGAATTAATCCTGAATAGAAACTAAGGTTAATTACAAGATGATCTACAAATTCATATAAAAACGAAAGCAAATTTTAAATTTAATTGGCTAAATAAAAGATTTATTTTCAATATGTATTCTGTATTTCAAAAAGTAAAATAACCGTTTACATTAAATCTAAAAGAAAGTAATACAAACCATGTCGAATTAAATGAAAAATGAGAGAAGAAAACAGAAAATAATAAAATGAATACAGTAGTAAATACAAGTAATGCCAATACAAAAATGAAGAAACTTTCTGATTAATTCCAATAGTACGATGAATAATCACATCTCATCTACATTGAAAAAAGGACATTAAATCTTGCACAATATTAACAATACCGGACATTCTATATTTTGACATTTATTATAAATAGTTACATTTCACCAAATATTGAGGTGTGGTTATGACGTTTATCGTGTAATTCAATGTTCACCATCAGATGTATCTAATAATTAGTAAGTAAGAATGTGATTACACAGGTATAGTATAGTTAGCGAAAACAGATCAAAACAAGACAAGGTTGTCTATTTAAAAAAAAACAGGTTCAACGCGTTGAAATCATAAAATATGAAGCAGTTATATTTCTAAAGCAGTATATGATACATTTGTTGCATTAAATCAGTTTGTAAGTCAGGAAAATTACCATTAAGTGAAAGTATAAGACAATTATTTAAAGAAACTGGCAGAACTATAGCAGCTATAGCCACAGCAATTTGTAGAATAATAATTACAATTGTTGTTTTGTCTATAATTAAATTTGCTTAAAATTTATTAAGCAGGATAAAAGTCAAAAGTGGCAGAATTGCTCTGTCAAGGCGGTGTAAACAAAACAAAGGGAGAGAATAAACAAATATCACATATAAAGAAGGCATTTTAAATTAATTTGGCCACTACTTTAACAAATTAAATATAGCATCTCCCGCATCAATTAGAATAAATATAATTGATGGATTTTTTAAAAATCGTGATAAATATTTCTTTAATGTTTCTAAATCGTCATGTGTCAGTCAAAGGAAGATCGGAGTATTAGATCGTAAGTTGTACATTTGCTGAAGGCGTAATTCCAATAAACATTTGACGTTACATAATTTTTACTCTGTTTTTCTTTTGAGTTAGTTCTCGAGAATTCTTTAGCATTATTTCAGTGTATTTTGACTGCCGTTTTTTACTACATCGATATTGATGGTATGTTTATTTCAAGCTACAACGTGTCACCATAAATCGATAAGCTGTTGTTGTATGTATCCTTCTTTATGAAAATGTGAGTCGGTAACAAATCCAGTCCTTGAGTTTAATCATGTCTTCATATGAGTTTCCGGCCCTCAAGTGGTCTTAGAAAATGCAATCTGGCCCTTAGCCCGAAACGGTTGTTCACCCCAGATATAATATAAATAAATAAATATATTTATTTATTTATTGCTTCCTCCATTTATGACCGCTCCGGTGTCCTAGTGGTTAGAGCGTCCGCCTTGGCAGGTCGTGTGTTTGAGATTCCGGCTGAGTCATGCCATAGACTTACAAAAGTGGTACTAACATCTGCCTTGCTTGGCGCTCGGCATTAAGAGGTTAGTACTAGGACTGGTCGGCCTGGTGTCAAGGTAATGTGACTGGGTGGGACAACATGCTACATGTCTACCGCATGATGCCCCAGTGCTAGATATCACTATACACTGCAATAGTACAGACATCGTAGCGATACGACTGAATTTGTTTAAAGCTACGTTAAAAATCCAAATCTCTCTCTCTCTCTCTCTCTCTCTCTCTCTCTCTCTCTCTCTCTCTCTCTCTCTCTCTCTCTCTCTCACACACACACACACACACACACATTTATTTCTATCCCATTACATATAGTACAAACTTGTTATCATTCAACCATGTATGTGTGTGCGTGCATGTGTGTATGCGTGCGTGCGTGCGCGAAATATGTCTGCAGTCGTGTTTATCATAGCTAAACATATCCTCCTCTATCGCTATTCCATTCGCAATTTCGAGTTTCCTGGTGAATAAATAGCTCACTTGAAATTTAGTGGATTTTAGTAAATATCTCCCCGTAAACTTGGAAAGTAGTTCCATGTCAGATACGACTGATACAGAGTCACCGCGGAAGCTATGAGAAAGGTTTCATGTGGGTTGACAATAGAAAAAAGAACTTTAAAAAAATATTGATTTGAAAGAATAAGCAGAATGATCTTACAAAAGCAATAGCAGTGCATACGCAAAAGGATGACATGCAAATTACAGAGAAAGAGAGTTGCGAAATACGATCCTCACTCACTGGCTAGTTATGCGAGGTTTTACGCATGTTTTATTTTTTTTTGGTTAAATTCTGCATAATCTGGTTTTGAATAATTATTTTGTTTCTTCTGGTAGTCTCCAACTACAGATACGACAGAAAATTGCGTCTTAAAGACGTCGTTTTCCCGAGGGGGGGGGGGGGCGGGGAAATTGGAGAAAAAATTATATATATATATATATATATATATATATATATATATATATATATATATATATATATATATATCGATAATTAAACGTCCATAATATCAGTCGTTCATTCATTGATACATTTGTTAACACAATCATTCAAACAAAAGTAGACTTTATTAAACCACTATATCATAAAATGTATTTTATTCTGATTTAACGTTTCGCACCGATCTGTGCGGACGATGTAAGAGAGATAACTCTTACTGACTAGTATCTGAAAAAATTTGATATAAATTGTTTTAGTGTCGAAGCACATTTTGTTTTGGTTTCATGGGGGATTTCTCTTTTGTTTTCGTTTCTTTTAGGGTATGATATCTCTAGTGGCATCGTCTTGTGCCCCAATAATAATAATAATAATAATAATAATAATAATAATATAACGATACACATTTAAAGGGCTTCATGACGGAAAACAGCTGACGTATATCAAATGTTTCAGTGTATGCTAGTCGAATTAAATGAAAGCATTGCCTGTGAAAAAAGATACAAAGGAAAGCATAAACGTAAAATTAATAAATACACGTCGAACAGCTGAATTGTCATCAAAGTTTTTTTAAGGGTAAAAACTAATGTTCAGGCGGACAGACAAACAAATGAAAATATGACTAGAATATTATCGTTTGGTTCTTGAATTGTATGTCATCATATCGGTTCCGTTTCCTTATTTCATATGAAAAGGTGATCCGTTACTAGAAAATACGTTTAACTATGAAAAAACATTGCAACATGAAGTGTGGAAGAAATCATTAGCATCTACAGTGTAAGGGAGAAAACTCCAAATTATCATATTATGACGTAAGGGAGATAGGCTAAATAGTACATTTGATTTCATTTGCTGTAACGAAAGGCGACTTATTTAAACTTTAAAATAATATTAAAGGTAAACGCCAGGGATACCGTCCATCAGTAGAATATTAAAGGCTCCTTCTAACGAAACCAGAACTGACGCTTATCATCATCAGAGAGAGAGAGAGAGAGAGAGAGAGAGAGAGAGAGAGAGAGAGAGAGAGAGAGCGCAAACGCAAAAGAATCGCATCGTTTTCTTTTGTGTCCCTCCCCTCACATTACACCTATGCAAATAACGACATATTCATAGTGTCGGTTAAATCATTTATTCTTTCATCTGACGATGTCTCTAATTTTGGAAAAGAGATAATTTCTTAGTACATGTATTGATGACATATTTGATTCTTTTGTGATTATCATAACATTAATCATAATAAATAGCTATTATGCAAAGTGCACAAATGATTTAATGTAATAACTGACTTATGGCGTACAATTAATCAAATAAATGTGTGTGTGTGTGTGTGTGAGAGAGAGAGAGAGAGAGAGAGAGAGAGAGAGAGAGAGAGAGAGAGAGAGAGAGAGAGAGAGAGAGAGAGAGAGAGAGAGGGAGGATCCGTGTCTAAAACATACAAATAATATGATATGTAACCAATGCATGGTCTGAAATACATCAACAAATGATGAGAATAGTTGTACTTTAGTGTTGGTATAAAAGCAGCTAAACACATTTTTCGTGATGCTGTATGAGCCTCAAATCAATGAATAAATCATTTGCATACCAATCACTGCCGGAAGATCTGATTGCATTTAGGTGTTGTGTAAGTAGATCAGAAAGATAGTAAAGTTAAAGTTAAATGAATATCTACTGTGTGGTGCAATGAAGAAAAACTGCAATTCAACTACCATTTGCATTTTTGTATGAAAAGAATATAAAAATACAGTTTGTGACCATGATTATTTGATTGTAGTGTGTATAGGTCATGTTAATAACTTTACAACCACCCACTTTATGTTCCGATGATGTTATACAAACATGATTCGGACTCGCGCACCTTTTAAAATGTGAAGTTTAGTTTTATTACACATATATAAGATAATATAAAAAGTCTGCCATTTGCTAAGGCTACAATGTCAGGTTTTTATTCCATTTACATTGCTGATTATTGTTCCTTGAATTTGGCAACACGAAGTAACAACTATGTGATCCTTACATCCACGTATTGGTTTATTTTCTTCTGTATTGGCATAGCCTTTGATAAAACCAACCGGCACAACAGAGTATAAGCTTCCCCCGAATTTCATTAATTTTGGGAACGTTTTTCGCGAAGGCACCCATGGAACTTCAATAATGTATCATGAATGTCAGATGCTCGCAGTTTCCCAATTCGATGTTCAATAATCACACGTTCCCGTGGGTGGACGTCACCAACAATGTGACTGGTAAGCTAGGTCAAATCCGCTTTAGTGTCAAACCTGCACAGATCCCTATCAGGTCTTGCCTGGTTGAGTGTACTGGGCATTCGTAGTAAGCGTTCTTTCGAGGTGATCAGGTAAAATCAATAACTGTTTCTTAAGTTGATCTTCCTGCTTTATAAACAATATGTCCACATATTGTTCCATCTGGCCTCGTTTGCAACGCTAGAGACGAGTCAAACAGTGGTTTTAGTCAACCACCTCATGGTAAATAATCAACAGCTTCAAGTGGCGATTCAAAACACAAAGATGTTTAAGTACTGGCACTTATGCTACCCAAAAAGTCTCATGTCATGTTGAAAATTCAGATTACCAATGCCGGATTCCCTTTTGCATGAGGTCATTGATGCAAGTTCATTATGTATCAAGAAATATCGGAAAGGAATCAATGACTGTCGTCGTCATGGCAATGTTAATAGTGCCAAGAGTATCGAAAAAGTACTTGATTACTCTCAATCAGTGGAATAACGTGCGCTGCGATGTCATGAACACCATGATGCCATTGGTAACAAATCCAACCTTGTCATAGGCTCCTTAATCGTTATCGTCGTCCGCTATCAGTTTTCGGTCAATAGCTGATGATCTTTGGTGCTGCGATCTTCTCTCACAGGCTCAACCCACTTCTACGTGAAATCAGATGCATCTTTGATATTTATACATTGTTGTTTTCATCTCAAATCTTTTGCGCAGACAATCGTAATCCGCCTCGAACTGCCAATATACTTATGAAATATGAATGGCACCTAACAAATGATCTTTCTAATTCTCGCAGGAAAGTTAATTACAAACTGATGCCTGTACACCTTTTGTATATCGAGTCGTCCATTTTGACGTACCCATGGGGAGATGACAATCATATCATTTGACTTGACCTTTCCTATCTTCATGTATGTATGTATGTATGTATGTATGTATGTATGTATGTATGTATGTATGTATGTATGTATGTATGTATGTATGTATGTATGTATGTATGTATCTGGAGATCAGTGTGTTGCTCAGCATGACAAGCAGACGGAAATTTCACACCAGACAAAAGAAACAAGATACCAAAAAAGAGAACTCCAGCTCTTCGATTCGCAAGCTGGAATGTGCGCACCATGTGCACAGGCATCTCTGACGACCTCAGGGAAGTGGACGACACCAGGAAGACGGCCATCATCGATAGAGAACTCACCAGACTAAATATCAGCATAGCTGCCCTTCAGATAACCAGGCTCGCCTCTAGTGGCTTCCTCAGAAAGGAAATCTACACCTTCTGGAAGGGTCGAGAACCGGATGAGCCCTGTCAGTACGGAGTGGGCTTCGCCATCAAAACCAATCTTCTGGCCTTGGATGAACCTTCCACAGGGGGCACTGAGCGTCTCGTGTCCATCCGCCTCACCACTGATGCAGGTCCTGTCAACATCATTAGTATCAAACTCCCCCATCCTCACGTTTTCATAAGACACAAAGGATCAGTTCTATGGGCAGCTGGAACAACAGATCAAATGATGCCCCAAACACGAACCACTATTCCTCCTCGGCGACTTTAATGCTAGAGTAGGTGAGCATCATGAGTCATGGCCTACCTGCCTCGGATATCATAGTACTGGAAAGACCAACGAAAACGGTCAGATTGCTGAAGCTGTGCACCTACCATGGCCTGTGCATCATAAACACATTCTTCAAGTGTTAGCCACAACACAAAGTCTCATGGAAACACCCCAGGTCCCATCGCTGGCACCAACTCGACTTGGTCATCACCAGACGCTCTACCCTTAACAGTATCCTCTCCACCAGAACCTGCCGCAGTGCAGATTGCGACTCCGAACATGCCCTCGTGAGCAGCAGGGCGCTATTACAGCCAAACACACTACACAACTCAAAACCAAAAGGACACCCTCGCATAAACACTGCGGTCCCCTCCAAGGTAGAGCGATATGTGTCCGCCTTGGACAAGGCTCTATAGGACCTGCATGAGCACGATGTCACTGCCAAGTGGAACGCCATGAAGGGTGCCATCTACAGTACAGCCATGTCCACGTTTATCAAGAAGAAACGACCCAGTCAGGACTGGTTCAACGCACACCTATCAAGGATGGAACCACTAATCGAGGAGAAGCGAAAAGCCTTCATAGCCTACAAAAATACCCTAATGAACGGACGCTTACTGCTCTTAAAAGTGCCAGAAGCAACACCCAAAGCATCGCTAGACAGTGCGCGAACGATTACTGGCAACAACTGTGTGAAGGAATCCAGCGCAGTGCCGAGTCCGAAAACGCCTAAGGTATGTACAGTGGCATCAAGAAGGCTCTATGCCCTACAGTGAAAGGGGTCGCTATCTTGAAATCTCTGATGGGAGAGGATATCACAGACCGTGGGTAACATATGGCCAGAGCTATACTCCCGAGAAACGTCACTCACAGATGCAGGACTCAGCAGCATAAAGAATCTTCCCACGATGGAGAAGCTCAACAAAGTGCCATTCTTATAGGAACTAAGCAAAGCAATTGATTTCCTCACAAACGACAAAGCACCAGGTAGCGACAGCATCCCGCCCGAAGCTATCAAACGTGGGAAACCGACATTGCTTCAACCACTGCATGAGCTACATTTCCTCTGCTGGGAGGAAGAAGCAGTCCTCCAAGACATGCGCGACGCCACAATTGTGACCCTTTACAAAAACAAGGGCGACCGCGGTGACTGTAATAATTACAGAAGGATCTCGCTCCTGAGCATCGTTTGTCACATGTACGCCTGCATCATACTCAGCAGGCTGCAGTTTCTGGCGGATTGTGTGTACCCAGAATCCCAGTGCGGCTTTAGAGCAGACTGCTCGACGACAGACATAATCTTCTCCCTACGACAACTCCAAGAGAAGAGCAGATAGCAAGGTAAACCACTCTACATGATGTTCATCGACATCACCAAGGCATTTGCCACTTAGTCGGCAGGAATGGCCTTTATGGAAGTTCTCAGTAACATTGGTTGCCCCCCCCCCCAACCCCCAACCCCCCTCAACTCAGCAACATTATAATCTTTTTTCCATGCAGATATGAAGGGAACAGTCCTGTATGATGGATATTCTTCGCAATTAACAGCGGCATGAAGCAGGGATGCGTGCTGGCGCGAACCCCTTTCGGGACCTTCTTATCCCAGCTTATGTCCTACGCCTTTGACACGTCCACTGATGGCATATATCTACACACCAGGTCCGACGGAAAACTGTTGAACCTGTCACAACTGCGCTCAAAGACCAAAGCGAGGGCTGTGCTCATCAGGGAGATGCCTTTTGCAGCTGACGCGGCTCCTCTGACCCACATCGAGGAAGCCCTGCAGAGACTGGGAGACCGTTTATCTGATGCCTGCATGCATTTTCGGCTCAATATCGGCTTGAAAAAGAGAAAGGTCAGCGCGCAAGACACCACCATTGCCCTTTCCGTCAATGTTGCAGGTGTCACCCAGGAATCAGCCAACAACTTTACCTACCTGGGGTCAACCATGAGCAACACTCTCTCACTTGATAAAGAGCTGGACAGAAGGCTTGGAAAGGCAAACATCATCATGTCACGACTAACGAAGAGGGCGTGGGAAAACAACGCGCTGACAGAGCACACCAAGGTCCAAGTTTACCAGGCATGCATTGTCAGCACCCTTCTATATGGAAATGAGACCTGGAGTACCTATAAGAGGCAACAGCACAAGCTCAAATCCTTCCATATACGGTGCCTTAAACGCTTCCTGAAAATCAGCTGGCATGACCGTATCCCAGACAGCGATATCATGCAGCGTGCAAATACTCCCAGCATGTACTCCCTGCTGAGCAAATGTCGCCTTCGATGGCTAGGACACGTCCGACACATGGAAGATCCGAGATTACTGAAGGACATTCTATATGGACAGCTGGCTACTGGCACGAGAAAAGTCGGCAATCCCTCACTCAAGTTTCAAGAATGTGTGCATGAGGTACATGAAGGCTTGCGATATTTCACCCGATGGCTGAGAAGTGCTGGCCGAGGACCCAGGCACCTGGAGATTGACGGTAAGCAATTGCATATCAGTCGGCGATGCGAGGAAGAGCCAGTTGGTGGCAGAGAAAGGTGAGAGAAAGAAGAACACGGCAGCAACCACAGTAACTCAGGCTTCCCAGTATGTATGATTGGTTGTATGTATGTATTGTTGTATGTATGGCTGTATGTATGCATGGTTAAATTTGTTATCGATGATAAAACGATTTCCTAAAACCGCGATTAGAGTCTCTACGGATTAATTTTATATCGAAAGAAAATATTTAGAATTGCTGACTCAGTTCTATATAAGGACTGCTTACGATGATTCATGAAACGAATGGGGAAAAAACAACAAAAATGAGATAATTATTCGGAATCTGACGACGTTGAAATCAAGGATATTTTTTAAAAAATAATCAAATATCAAAATTGTCATCTTCTCCGTCAGTGTGTGATCCTGTGTCAAGACTTAAGACAGTTTATCGTAACTAATCGGTAGGTTTTGGTAAAACAACTCGTGTAATCGAATTATTTCGACAGAGTTCGTCAAACTGTTGATATGATCGTTTTAATTCGTACACACAGACTCACACGAGAGATGAAGGAAAGAAATGTTAAATTATGCACTTATCATTAAAACAAAATTCTAAGGAAAGAAGATAAATGGACTCCTGAACGAATGGGTTAAAATATATCCCAAGTATCATCATTTGGGATGAAAGATGCACAATATCTAAAGGTCTATTAAACATATTTCTTGATTGGTTCTTGACAAAATACTGCTGTGATTGTGTGCGGCTGTCATGGTCAACCACCAATATTTGTTGGATCGTCTCCACACAAATGACTGAAAAGATGCATAGATTATTTGGAATCAATAACTGATGATCACAGAGCGCTTGATCCAGAATTAAGAGAGCTTTAGAAATTAACCAGACTACATCCGAATAAAATTCAATGTGAAATAATGCGTGAAGTAATTTCAGAAACACATATTAACGATTTTTGAAATTTAGAGAGACCAAATGATTTGATAGTTGCATGTAGAAAGATAGTTCGTGATACACTTCAACAACAATCATTTTCGTTACGTAAGGAAATTTTTCAAAATATACCCGTACCATTATGTTATTGCCCAGCAAATATACAAAAACAAAATATTGAAGCTGATATTCCTGAATCGTCAGAGAAACGAAATCTTGTGATATCTGATATTGTTTTAATTCTTGTCAGTGATATTTAGAGCGCATTAGAGGATTGACAAAACTCCAGTGACGCTAGGATATGCAGTGACAATCCATTTATCTCAAGGATTAACCATCTCTGATAACATTGTTTGAATAGTCGATGATCGTATCAAATGGTCAAATTTAGGTTATCTCACAGTATCTCGAGCTAGAAGAATATCTCAGCTGCGGAGGATTACTATAAATTTCACAGAAACTGCTTACACCAATAACGATGTTGTTAGCGATGATATGGTAAGAAGAAAAAAAAATAATTAGTTATAAACAACGAGACAAAAAAAATAAACCCAACTTTGAATTTATCATGACATTTAAACAAGGACATAATAACCACTGTACAAGTTGTAACACAATAATGTTGTGGCAATATTCAAATAATGATCCAGGACAATTTACCGTAGATAGAATTTATAGTAGTCTTGGTCACACACGTGAAAATGTGATGCTGACCTGTCTTGAGTGTAATCGAGGTCGATGTGCTAATTAAGTGAAGACGGTGGTAATTGTTTATCTTCAGGAATTATTTGTAATTGTTCACGTACAAATCCTCGTTGAGGAGCAGTTGAATATAATCTATAATTTGCAGTTCTACCCGTAGATCTTACATTTTAAATTGTATGTGTAGGTTTTAAGAGTAGGGTGGGAGTTTGTAAACTCCCACGTGCACGGGCCTAGGAAAAATTAATCGCATTACCTCCTTATTTTGTTTCTTATCAGAATGTCGCATAGGTTCTTGTTCTTCCGATATGCCGTTATGAGCTTTTGATGATAAATTCGAGGAAAGTCCTTCTGAATTTTAACGAATCCTTCTCTAATCAATTTTGCTGCAAGAGTTGCTTTAGTATTGTATGTGATAACGAATGGTATAATGTCTATCACTTCTTCGTGCAAATTAAGGCCGAAAGGGGTAATCGTTCCTAGTTTTTTTATCCAATAGGCCTCTCTTTTGGTAAGATTTTCCTTATTTACTACCATTTCAATGGGAAGGATGGAACAGTCATCCAACGAGTGTCCCTCGCTATTAAAATGATTGGAAATGGATTTATTTGCCTTATGAATTATGTCAAAGCGGTGTCTGGTAAAACGATCTCTAAGTGTCAGAGTGCTTTGTCCCACATATTGTTTACTGCATAGATTACACGTAATCAAGTAAATGATGTTGCTAGAATTACAAGATAAGTTCTGTTTGATTAAAAATGTTTGATTATTCGTATGGCTGGTCTTATGGCTGGTATGGTAGATCTTATATTTCAAATTGTATGTGTAGTTACACTCCAAATAAGAACAGTTACTCTCTTTTGTCACCTTCAAGGTCACCGGGTCATATAAACATCTTAGTCATATTACCTAATACTGAATGTTTTGAAAAATCATGTCGTTGTATTTGTACATGGGTTTTATGTGATTGCATTGGTATGTTTCATATACATTGTACGAGCAATCTCATTATTCAAATGCAGCTATCATAGGTGGAAGTCTTGCAACCCATTCGCGAGATCGCATATCTTTCTTAACTTTGTTAATCGATATTTCCTTTGCATATTGATATCCAAATAAACGCTCAGTCAGTGTTCGATTAAATCTTTCAGCGATTGCTCATCATGATGAATTGCAGTATATCCTAATCTGATTCTGACGTTATGTCTTATGCGCGTCCTGAATTTGTTTAGAATCTTTAGATGGTAGTGGATAAATTTGCCATATTGCCTGCCATGCTAACTACTTTTCAGCAACATAACACGTAAGATATGCTGTATTGACGAGTTTACTAATCGCTGCTATACGTCTCTAATGTCCTCTTGGGCCATAATAAATCGATTCCATTATTTTATAATCGGTTGATTAATTACCTGCCCCTAATGATGCTTTACCTTCATCGCGAATCATACCAACCACTTAACGAATGATTCTCTAAAAGATTTATTTTTATGGAATGTTTCGAGTGTATAAACTTCACATTTGCAATTATGTCGTTGTTGAAATCTTTATCTGTATATGCTACACCATGAACCTGATAAACTTGATTAATAGAATTTACTGGATACTCGTCAGGTCTTGGTTGATCTCGTTCATCAAGTCGGGTTCCAGGACCACTATAATTATATCCAAGAGGTTGTTTTTCATCTTGATATTTAGCCCATGGGATTCCTGGAAAATCTGACATAACTGTAGCAATATCACTGCCATCTTTATATCGAAATTGAGGTAAAAACGAAAGAAACACGCTGTCATATATTGCACATTTTCCACCATTTGCTATTTTTTCATGTTTGTTTCTTCTTACTGTGACTAAATCATTGGTTGGAGTGTTAACTCGACAACATTAACAATATAGATTCATATATTTATAAAATGGATGTTTATGATTTCTCAGCGGCACGAAAACAAGAACCAGTCAAACATCATCAACGATATCAAATTCTCTCAGAATGATGATAATAGGTCCGTCTGGAAGTGGAAAGACACAATTATTACTCAATTGGATAATGAGATGACTCAAGTGGGATACATTATACATAGTGGCACCATCTGTAGATGTTCAGAGATACTACGATGTTTTTTTTAAAGATTTAATGAGAACGCAAAATTATTAAATAAAGAAGGTGATGTTATTATAAATTATATCACATATATTGATGAAGCGCAGTGTTGATGAACTTGATATATTTATTGATAATTTATTTCTTTGTTTATGATGATTCAATGCCTACCAAACAATTAAAGGCATACAACCTAAGTTAAAACGAATGAAATTATTTTGTTCTTTTTTCAGTTCGTGATTACTTATTTAGTTGAAAAATTACGATTCAGGCTGTTACTGAGGCCGAAATCAGGTTAGTATCGGTAAATTTTGTGATAAAATACGCGATTTTCAATTATTGTCTGCAGACAAAAATTCGCTATTTGCCACGCCTATATTCATGTAACCTCTGTGTTGACCTCTCCCGAAGATTAAGAATTTTAGCCATGCGAAAACACGTGTTTACAAAAATAATGTCGTGTCCGCAACTAGATCGAAGCCAACACTTAGATTCTGAAAGGAGGAGGGAAAAAAAGCTGTTTGGGCAAATTATGTCAGCACACGCATATGTATTGGTGACCAGCATGAACGATGGAATAAAAAGAAGTCCACTTTGAGCCTAGAAAATAATCCAGAGGTCGCCAAATTCTTGCTGGATACTGGTGAGTCTCAATTTTGCAATGAACAGTCAAGCTTTTATACCGCTGTTTTATTTTTGTATTGTTAACTCTTTATCAAACCTCTTAAAATAACATATTTTATATAAACTGGCATTATTCCATTTAGCTTGAAATAAAATGCCACAGCCCTGCAACAATATCGCTGAAATCAGCATGTACATGACATACAGCAGCTGTTTATTGAGGCTACCGAAGGGGTATTAATGATCATCTTCATTTTCGCATGCAACCATAAGACTATTTAGGGGCAAGTAGACACTACTGTTTTTTTTAAATACAAATTATTTATATTGTAAAAAGTAATGGCTGTAAATAAAAGTAATGCAATACAGTTAAGTATATTTTGAGCATGACCAAATTAAATAGCACACTATGTGTGCATAAATGCCCGTGGGGATGTGGCATCATTCCTTACCCCACAGGAAAAATTAAATAACTTTCTTTTGAAAGATAAAACAGTGAATAATGTCCCACCGGGGCCGGTTCACTTTAATTTAACATTCATTCATTCACTATTATTTGTAAAATATATATAAATTTTTGTGTCTAATGAAATATTTATTTTCCCTTGCTATATTAGTTATGAATTTAATGCCAGTGCAAGGAAAACATCAGAAACAGAGGATTGTCAAAGAAGATATGGCCACAACTTCCACACCTGGGCCAACAATTCATCGGATACAAATTCCTGCTGTCTCTGATATAACCACATCAGAATCAGATATGGCATATATGTAAGTATTACTACATTTTATTAAATTTTATGTATTTTTACTAGTTTACAAATATTTTGGTAGATGCACCTGGAAATGTATCATTCTATACTAGTTTAATATTTTGCAGTTGGAAAAGATTGTACATTTTGTTAAAATATGATTTGTTTTATTTAGAATAATATTTTTGTTGTAAATTGTTGGCACATGTCATTTTTTTTATTGATATGTTCCTCATCATGCTGTTTGTATTTTAGTTAGTCTCAAGTGAGAATAGTCTTTGACTAAATGAGTCACCCCTTTAAATAAATAAATAAATTATTATTATTATTATTATTATTATTATTATTATTATTATTATTATTATTATTATTATTATTTCTTGAGGCATTATCATTCCCATTATAATAACCAAGATAAATGATAATGCTTTCTTTTGATACAAAACTAAAGATTTCCAAGTTCAACATTAGTATTTACACATTTCAAAAAAAATTTATTTTAAGGGATTCAGTCTTGTCTGAAGTTGAAAAACTTAAGGAGAAGGAAAGTGTTATGATGGAAAAGTCTAAACGTTTTATCAACCCATTTGAGAAAGTATACTAACAAAAATAATTGTGATACATACAAAAAAGGAGAATATTCGTGTTAAGTATACTAAAAAGCAACCATATATATACATGTATAGTATTGTATTGGTATTTGTAGATGGTATTTGTGTATAAACCAGAAAATTGCTCCCACAAAAGCTTTCTTTGCAGTGTATGAACATACAAGTTAAAAATGTGTAATTACAATATATCTTAAATATAGTATTGATGCGTAATTGAAAAAATGAAGATATACTGGTTATCATTGTAAGAATATGAATACATTGTATTATAAATATAAACCACACTAAGGCCATAGTTATGGTTTGTCCGTTTAGTACACTTGGAGAGGGCAGGGGGGGGGGGGGGGTTTACCCAAATGCATATGCTTGTGTATGGGGGTGGGAGGTCTGCTGATTATGTATTTACACATATACCTCGATAGTAATTTGTCTAATATGTAACCTGCTTGACTGGGTTCAGTTGGTGTTTGAGTTTTAGTGGACAATCAACAAACTTTTTAAAGTTACACAGCTTATTTATTTGATGCAGCCAGACATTCAACAATGGTGGACTATCTGTTATATTAAATACATAATATTATTAATCCTTGATCTTTTCTGTGTGGATTAAATATAGGCTGTTCTACAGAATGGGGAGGGCAATTGCATGTACGCAGATAGGGTGTGTGTAAAAAAATAAAGTATGCATGTGTACAGGGAGGAAGGGGTCAAGCTTTACCCGATTTTTGTGCACATGCCCATTGTTGGAATCAGATTTTGTTTCCGGAATTTTTACTTTTTTGCTTGCAGTCTAATTCATATCGGTCTGAGCTATACACAAACAGATAAACATTTTCAGAAGTAGGATAAATTGGGGATTGGAAGTTTTTTGTTTGTTAACATAATAATTCATTTACGTTAAAATATTAATGCTTTACCTGAAAGTTGATAAACCATCTGTTTGTGGTACAATTTAATCTTTTACAGAAGAAATTTTTTAAAATAAATTTCATAAACCAATTTTGGTTAGAATTAGTCTGATGTAATTAGAAAATTCTGTAAATAATCTAAACATTTTTATGATATATGGGTTAGATACAGGTTTGCTATATTTACATTTTCATCTGTAGCAAAATGATTTGTTACATGTAATTGAATGCAGTTTTTATTTGGACTTTTGAGAATTAAAAAAAATATAAAATGACATTGTCAGTGAAATGTTTGCATTTTCTTGTCAGATATCAAAGGTCATTCAACAAAAAAGTGAGAGATGGTCTGCAAACCCAAAGAAAGCTGATATTGAAAATGAGGTTAGATGATAGAGTTGGAATGAACCAGCCAGTTGGTTTGGTCATAAATGATCATAGGTGAATATCTGATGTACTTGCTCCAATACCACCACCACATACAGAAGAGATTGGTACAAAACAGATATCTCATTTTAAGTTAAAATGATTTAGGCCTTTTAGTCAGGTAACACCTATTGATATCAAATTGTTATGGAGAGACTATACTAGTGATTGTATGATAACAAATGATCCCTACCATGGACCCATATAGAATTTGACTTTCTTGAAGTGTCTACTATGAGCCAAAGTCCAGCATCTGTTTGATTTCCAAGATTCAGTTTATCTTCAGACCACTGTTGAATATGTTCTTAATGCTTTTAAAAAAACATGCATTTGAACCACAAGATGTAGGACCTTTTCAAACTTTTCATACCCATTGCATTTATACTTGTCTTATATGTATGTTTAGATTGAAGTAAATGCAGTGTATTTTGGCCATATGATGTATTAAAAAAAAGAACAGCAGAAACTATTCATTGTAAATCATTTAATCTTATAGGAGTAACAAGATTAAAATCGTGTAATTGCAAGTCGGTATTATTGCATAATAAAGTACCTTTTAATAATTTTAATGTCTACATGTTTTGTGTAAAATTGCAGTCAGAAAGATTTCTAGGATACTTTGAAGAAGAAAAAATGTACATTGGAGCAAATTACTTCAATCCATGTATGTATGTATGTATGTATGTATGTATGTATGTATGTATGTATGTATGTATGTATGTATGTATTTTCATGAAAATGAATTAAATCAGAAAACAGCATTGAGCTTAACAACATTGTTTCGAATTCCACAGCATAGTATTGTCCCATATTTCTTATTTCATTATTAAATATTTAGGCTAAATTTTCTAACACAAAATAATTAGACTTTGTTTTAATTAAATTATATATTTTCCTGAATTTATTTGCCCAATTTTTTAAGAATACAATGTAATGAAGTGGTTTATTACAGGTGCAGCGATGTCTGCTATTACCGGTTCACATACAGTTTCAAACTAATTTTATAAAGAAAAAAATGCTGTTAACTTCTGGGGTTTTTTTGTTATAAAAAAAGAAATCAATTAAAAATGATACTTATTATATTTGTTAACAACAAATTACTATTTACATACTGGTGTTGACCGTTCCAGTGGCCTAGTGGTAGGAGCATCCACCTCAGATGCAATAGGTTGTGGAGGCCTTGATCCCTGGCAAGGTCATACCAAAGACATAAAAATGGTATTAACAGCTGCCTCATTTGGTGCTCAGCATTAAGAGGTTAGTGTATGGACTGGTCGTCCTACTGTCAGGATAATGTAACTGGGTGGGATGTCATGCTACATGTCTGTGGCATGATGCCTCAGTGCTAAATATCACTATAAACTGCCACACTGCAAACATCGTAGCAATATGACTGAAATTGGTATATTTTCATCACTGTACAGTAGGCCCAATTTCATGAACTCAGCAGTGATATATTGCTGCAAACAGGGTTAAAGGTCAGTTAGCAATTAAAACACCCCTGTGAATGTGTAAGAGTTTGTTTGTCTGCATAGGCTAATTGGTATCAACATTGCATAAATACATGTAGCCTTGGATTACAACACTGCCAGAACCTAATGGGTACATCGAGGAAGGTATAAAGTACAACCAGTCATTTTACGTCTAAAAAATCAAGAGGTCAAAGTCTCCTCGCCTGGTAACATGACCCCTGCATTCCTGAATTTGATATGTATATCTGAGCCAGTTTTGCATTGTACTTAGTACATTATATATACTATTCAGTATATATATATATATATATATATATATATATATATATATATATATATATATATATATATATATATATATATATATATATATATATATATATGTGTGTGTGTGTGTGTGTGTGTGTGTGTGTGTGTGTGTGTGTGTGAATGAGTACCTAGCTACCCTAATTTTAAAAGAAATGCAATAGGAAACATACATGGGGGTGGGCTTAATTTCAATATTTGTTTCTCTGCAGTAGTTTGTTTAGGTGATGTACTAAAGTTTGGCATTGAGTAATTGGTTATCACTTGAGTCAAAAGCATAGAAACCAAGCACAGGATACTAAAACATCAATGTAATTTCTATAGAACTGTCTAGTATTTTGGAATAGGATGTCTGTAATCATTTATAGTAATGGTACACTAGTTTCTCATATAAAAGTCTCTGGGAGACAAAGAAAAAGGAAGAATGGAGGCAGAAGTGTGATGGACTGAATGGAATTGGACTACCAGTCCAGAGAAATATCATACAGACGAGTAGGAACACAGGACAAGAGGAAAATCTATTACACTAAGTCAGATGATAAAATAGGTCATAACTTGGTCGAGTTAAAGACGAGTGATAGGGTTTTAATTTGAATTTCATTTGAGAGATGACTGTTATTTAATGAGATTAAATTGTTGTTTATTTGACTTTCACATTTTGTGTATTCATTAATTTAACTGTTGGCACCACTGACTGGGGGCTCTGAGCATTGCATCTGTCTATCACTACTTCAATTCCTCACAAAAACATGCCAAGGGGGTCTTTTGTAATAATTTAAATAATATTGGGAGCACCCCACCCAACCTAAATAACATGGAAAACCTCTATATATGCCATAATTATTCTTAGATGATATCCTTCAGTTTTTTATGCCTGACTGTACATGTACTCTTGAATTAAAGTTATACCTTTACGTGCACATTTGTACTTATATAAGTTTTGTACATTTCATAATATATAATAGTTAGTTTTACAGTGTATGCAGTTGTGTACATTCATCTGGGTATTCATATAAAGGATATAATTATTTCTATGGTAAATGAACACATTTTAAAAAACTGAAAATTTGATGCTTTTAAATGGTGTCAAGTATATTTGATTTAGTTGTAATAAGATGGCTGATGATCCACATATGTGATATAAGCATTCAAGGTTGCTTTAGATGAACTAGTATTTTAGTCTTAAAAACCTTATTCTGTTTCCAGAGCCATTTTGTATTACATGGTATTGTAATTAATGAGCAGTGTCTGGATAGAATAGTATCCTAGTGTTCGTAGTTCTGTTGATATTTGCAAACCAATCTGTATTCATGAAACACTGCAACAAGTTTTGCTTTCTCAACTCAATATGAATATGCATTATTTATCATTTAACTTAATGTGTTACTGTATATGCACGATTAAAATCATGTTCACTAGTGTACTTTTGTTTTTTCTATTCTTTGCATCCCAAGACAATGCAAGTCAACTTCAATTCATCCTATGTTTTTAATAAATAGTCTCCTCACAGTTGCTTTCAAAACATAGCCATACATATAATCATTCTTTAGTGGGTAGGTAGCTAAAAAAATGTTTAACAAAACTTGTTCATGCAAAATAAAAATTGCATACTACAAAAGAAATGTTTTATACAACAGAAAATCAACATAAATTATATTATTCACACATCATATATTTGGATAGATCATCCAAGTCTTCCTTTTGTAAAGCCATGGTACTGGCCAAAATTATTTATCCATTATACCCCATACACAACAGCTTGGAATGACATGTCTGTTGCCAGTACTTAGGTATCCGTTAAGTCCATAAAATAAAACTGCCTATTAGCAGTATGCCTTTTCCCCTGGTTGTAATCATTATCTTCTTCTGCTGCCAGGACATCTTGAATATACCTCTGTGCAACAAGGAGCACGACTTCATCTAAAACAACCAGGTCGAAGTCCTGCAGAATTTTTTTTTTAAAATTGTCAGTAAAAAAAATTCCAAATAAAATAAATCCATTAAATATTATGTGGGAAAATATTAATTTTTGTGTTATGCAATGAAGCAAACGTGTAAATATACAAACAAATGCGCAAATCACATCGACTATCGGATACGTGAACGTAATGTGGTAATGCAACTTCCCAAAAAGATCAACTTTATTCTGAGCCAAAGAAGCGACTTTAGCGAGACCTTTTAATAGCGGTTCTGATTACAATGATACAAATTATCATATTTTTAGTTGGTTTATCTTACAGCGTAACAGAATCACACAAACACGAGAAGTAAACACTTTCAAGAATGGCCCCTTAGGAACCCCTTATTGTCAGGATTTTCCATCATATTGACTTTTTTGCCTACTTCTTGTAATTTATCATATATAATGAGAAATCTATAAGCAATACATATATTGTGGGTGACTATAAAGAACTAAGGAGAAGGAAAGACGAAGGATAAGGCAATTATTACATCAAAAGAGAATCACAGGCTTACCTCGACTTCCATTATTTGTTGACGCGCGTCACTTGACACTGCGACTTCGGAGAATATCGGTAAATTCCGTTTCTGCATAATTAATTAGCAATCCGTACAGAAAATCGTTATAATTTCATTGATTAAACTTACAGATGTACATTTTTTGAAACTGAATTACCTGTAATTACTCAATATTTCTACTATACTTTTCATAATATCATGCATTTGCAAGAACAAAAAAGGCGAAAAACTTAGGTTGTATGCCTTTAAATCCAACAAGATTTTCTCGAGGCCGACATAAAAATACAGATATAATTTATGTTACACAGTTCCACGCAGATGCCTAAAGTGATTAGAGATAACTGTAATATTTGTAGCCATATTTAATGGAGTCGATACACACACACACTTAGAAATATTAATCAGACTTGGTCTTCTGGAGATATGGATATATAGTTTAAGAACTTCTTTTTACGTGCGCAAGCGACCCCACACGGATTTATAACGATAAATTTACACGATCCTAGGTCTCGATAACATGTTTGGTTCAGAAATTGATATGATAATTATCTAATTTCAGCAACTGACAGGGCGCGACCTCAATGAAACGTCTGGAGGTTAAACAAAATATACTAACCAATCTGAACAAAAAAGAACGACTGCATAAAGTAAGAAATTAAACTAACCCATCTAGAGAAACTCTGGGTCAGTTGGAGATTTCGGTTTAGCGTTATTGACCTTATATTTTTCATTTTAATAAGAAGCTTTATTTTTAAGCAGATGACGTTTCAGCACAAAGGTCTGACCGCCCTCTCTTCTGCTCGTTTCATGATTCTAAAATATCTATGAATAAATATCTATTAAATACGTTACTGAATGTCAATACTCTCAGACTTCTATCTTCAAGAAAAATGTTTCCTTCTAAATGTTTTGATGATAAAGGGCCAGAGTTGGTTTTATCTGAAACCCAGTAAATGAATTTGGGTTTGTGCTATACACAATCAGCGAACGTGGGTAGCAAAATAATGTATGTCCTGATAACTTTCATATACCCATCTCCACCAACTAAGCCACCTCCCTCTCTATACCATATATGCATCAACAGGTGACGCAATATCATTCAGTATGTTGAGAAAATTGGGTTTGTGGTGTACTTGTTTGAACCCAAATTCATGAGGGATGGACTTTTAGTCCCAAAACTGGGCAATGATAAGAGAACATTTTAATGCTATTTAAATTTTTCGAGCAAACATTAAACTTCTCATGCAGCAAATCATATTCAAAAGTAAACATGTCATGTATCTTGTATGTAACAATGACGGGTTTTATATTTACATCTTAGGGAAATAGTACAATTAGGCTGTGAGAAATTGCAACCCGACCACCATTTGCTGTTCATATAGAAATTTTACAAATCTAAAACATTTATACCAAGATATATACATGTAATACCCATTATGTATATAATTACAAACACACGTATCTGACGTCTGCTGCACTATCAATTTTGATAGGAATATGATTGGAAAAAAAAACATACGTCACGTAATAAGCACAGGTACTCGGATATTAAATTATTGTTATTATTTGTTCTAAAAACAAACAACTCTAACACTGATCAAGAAAAACATGTTCCCTGATCAGTTCAATAAATTATTTTACGTTTCGACCACTCGGAACACATTAAATCTCACTAAAGCGCTTTAGAGCCGTTATCTAAACAAAACTAAAAGAGTAGCGTAAAAAGTACACGTTTACCATGTAGTAACACACAGAAGGAAACTTATGTTATGTAAAACTTTCATATTGTTGATACCCTCATACTAACAGACTATCCGTTTAAGTCGTGCACAAATATCACTATGTGATGTTTCCAATCAGTGATTTATGAAACTGCTCGATGACGTTATTGGACATATTGATACTTAGATTACGTCATATGAGGCTTACAGGTATAGCAGCATAAGCGGGATGGTTTACAATTTCCTACAGTAATTTGTGATTTTGAGCTTTCTGCTTGATTCTATATTATTTGTTTGATTAGGATTTTTAACGTAGCTTTACAAAATTAAAGCACTGGGGCATCATGTCCCACCCAATCACATTATCCTGACACCAGGCTGGACAGTCCGAACAGTAACCTCTTAATGCTGAGCGCCAAGCGAGGCACCTGTTAGTGACACTTTTGTAAGTGTCTGATATGACTCGGCTGAGGATCGAACCCACGACATCCCGCTTCCGCGGCGGACGCTCTAACCACTAGGCTACTGGAGCGGTTATTCCATATTATAATAAACGAGTAAAAAAAATTGCTTTAAAGGTGTTATGCGTTGTAGTTCCAGAGTTCTAGTTTTAGAATCGCAAGACTGCCTCATGGTTCTAAAGCAACAACTCTGGAAGTAAAGTATATACGACCTTTCAACAAGGTGTGTATGTGTGATTTGGGTTTTTAACGTAGTTTTAATATTTTCTGTCATATAGCTACGATGTATGCACTGTGGCAGTTGATAGTGATGTCTAGTACTCGGGCAGCATGCCGCAGACATGTAGCAATATGTCCCACTAAGTCAATTTATCCAGACACCAGGCCGACCAGTCCTAACATTAACGTATTAAAGCATTTTGTATGACTCAGGCAGGCTTCGAACTCGCAATTCCGAGGCGGACGCTCTGACCACTAGGCCACCCGAGCTGTCTCAAACAAGGTACTAATTGTATAGTAGTAAAGTTATTAGTACTAGCGTAGAAGGTAAGATCAGTATGTTAAAGAGGCCCACGGCTATCATGATAGGTAATCAATGGCAGATCAGTGGAAATCCAATAATTAACCTTCAATTTCGATGGGTTGCACGTGAACCAGAATGATACAAATTACACCACTATCTTACTTTGTTTCCATTTTTTATCTCTTGAAAATTTTATAATTTTCCCTTTACAAAAAAGTAATTAGGACGAGTTTTAATATGTACTCAGCTGTTTTGTTTTCAGTTACTACGATTGTCCATTGCGGCCGGGTCAGTGACCCGCTAATGCACGGTATTGATGTTTCACATTTCTTAAACAACTGACAATTTGATTTGCTCTGTGCGTGGAGGTGTGTTAGTTTTAACCAATACAATTTGGTTTAACGTATAGCTGACGTCATGACCTTTCTCACAGTATTCGCATTACGACTATGCAAGTCACTACGAAGAACAAGCTTGTGCTACATGTCCTCAGTGGGCGATCATCATCATCATCAGTCCCTTGACCTAGTGTGGTCGTTGAGGCACTGTGCTGCTGAACATCTGACCAGTTCCCTCCACTTGTCTCGATCATGTGCTAATGTCTGCGTCTCAGCAAAACTTTTCCTGGTCGATTATGTGATGTTGTCACTCCACTTTTTTCTCTGTCTACCTCTCCTTCTTCCACCTTGGAACTACCCTGCAGTACTGTTATGGATAGACTGTTGGCTCTAGTGACATAGCCATACTATTTCAGCTTTCTCGTTTTGACAGTGATGAGGAGGTCTTCATAATGACCTACGTTGTGCCTGGTAGTTGTGATGTGGTCCATGTAAGAGATGCCAAGGATGGTTCTGTACCATCTCAGTTCATGTGCCTGAATTCTTCGTTGCAATTCTGCTGTCAGCGTCCAGACCTCACATGAATACAGAAAGACTGAGATGACTAGTGCTCTCAATAGTCTGATTTTAGTTTTCAGACAGATATTCTTGTCTCTCCAGATGGGTCTTAGCTCTGACATAGCTGCCGATGTTTGTGTTTCTCGTGACAAAATTTCTGCTCTTGATCCCTCTTCCGTGATTATGGAACCAATATATTTGAATATTTGTTTCCAGTTCCTGTCCTCTGATTTTAATTTTGGTTGAGATTTGTTTGCCACTATTTGTCATCAGCTTTGTCTTCTTGGCACTTATCTCCATCTCAAGTCTGGAAGATATTTCATCCAGGTTCTCCACTAAGGTGGCAAGCTCAGCTTCACTACCTGCCATCACATCAATTTCGTCTACAAAGCAGAGGTTGGTGACGTTACGCCCTCCAATGCTGACTGTCTCACAGTGGTTTTCCAGGGCTTCGCTCATGATGCGCTCTAAGTAAATGTTGAAAAGCCCAACTGTTGTCTTGAACCAGTCCCCCACAGAACCTTGAGCAGTTACTGCACTGGTAGCCTTGGCGTACAGCTGTTTGATGGTGTTGGTCAACTTTTGACCCATGTTGAACTTCTTCATTGTGTCCCACTATGTCCAAATCCTTTTTGAAATTTATGAACACATGATAGATCTCTTTTTGATGTTGTGAGTACTTTTCACACAAAACCCTAAGATTGAATATTTGTCTTGTTGTGCTTCTTCCACTCCGGAACCCTGCCTGTTCTTCAGCGGTTATTTCTTCTGCTTGTGGGTTCAGTCTGTTCAAGATTATCTTCAGCATCACCGTACTAGCATGGCTGATCAAAATGATAGTTCTGTCATTTTGACACAGCTGGAGATTGCCTTTTTGGGGGAGTGTTGTAATCAGTGATTGGGCCCACTGTGTTGGCCATTCGCCTCAGAATTAAATTGCATCAGATTTTTGTTAGTAGCTCTATCACTGATTCCCTACCAGTCTTGATAAGTTCAGCTGGAATGTTGTCTACTCCAGCTTCCGTACCATTCTTCAGTGCTCTTATTGCTGACTCCACCTCTTGGTAGAGAATGGGGAAATCATCATCATTTGTGAAGTTTGGAACTTCAAGCACTTCTGGGTCTCCTGTGGACGGATGGTTGTATAGTTCTTTACAAAACTCAGTCCATATTTATGCAATACCACTTGCTTCTGTGAGGCATTTTCCATTTTCATCTTGAATGGTACTGAATACTGGTTGCTTCTGTCTGGTGAGGTCTTTCACAATTTGGAATGTCTTGTTACTGTTATTCTTTATCAGATTGCTCTCTATTTCTGTGCACTTTTGTCCAATCCAATCCCCTTTTGCTTTCAAGTTTTTTTCCCTGATATTCTTGTTTATTTCTCGATACTCCACAGCCCAATTGTGTGTGTCTGGTGTTTTTGAGGTCTCTTCGGGCATCACACAAATTAAGAATCTCTTCTGTAGCCCAGGTTTTTTTCTTTGGGCGATGGAGGCCAATGATGTCTTTGGCAGCTGTTGTCATGACTGTGTTGAAAGTGTCTGCCATCAGTTCAACATCAACATCCCTCACAAGGAGTGGAACAAATTTTCCTCCAATTGTTGTTTGGAATGACTTGCAGATGTTAGGGTCCTTCAGTTGTTCAAGATTGAATTTGAGCCTGATTTTCTTTGGCTTGTTAATTTTCTTCAACCTTTCTCGGAAGTTTATAATGACGAGGTCGTGATCACTCCCAACATCAGCACCTGGGAACGTTCTTGGTTTTGCTCTATTGATGCCAGATCGGTAACGGTTTTGAACCAGTCAATCTGGTTATGATGAGTTCCATTTGGTGCGTGCCATATCCAGCATCGTGAAGCTTTATGTTGGTCCATGGTGTTGGCTAGTACCAAGTTGTTGTAGCCTGCGAACTCGAGAAGCCGTCTCCCTCTTTCATTGGTAAGCTCATTGCAAGAAGATCCACAATGATCATCCCGGTCTTTTATAGCAGCTTTACCAACTTTGGCATTCCAGTCTCCTTGGATAATGAGGATGTCTTTTTTACTTACCATGTTTATTATACCCTGGAGTTTGTTGTAAAACTCCTCTATTTCTTCATCATCATGGTCAGTAGTTGGTGCGTAGACTTAGATAAGTGTGTTGTTAAAGGGAGATGCTTTTTTGACGGATGGAGCTGATTCTTCTAGATATGGGGCGACATTCAAGCACAGATCCCTTGATGGCTTTGTTTACAAGGAAGCCTACTCCATTTATGGACTTGTCCAACTCTCCACTATAGTATAATATATGCCCATCTTCAGTTTGGTGTTCTCATTGGGCTTTCCGTCTTACTTCAGAGTCCCAGTATGTGCCATATGTAGTGTTCCATCTCATGTGTCAACTCTTGGAGTCTTCCAGTTTGCACCAGAGTTCTAATGTTCCAGGTGGCGATGGCAACGTTGTCTCTCGCTCTGATTTTATGCAAAGTACCAGTAGCACACTTGTCACCTCCGTCCTGGTGGACAACGGCAGGCGCGGTCCTTGTTGACCTGGGCGACGACCGATCCGGTATGATAACTTCATATTTGTCCAGCATTATCAGTGTGTCTTGGGCAAACGTCGTCTGGCGGAGCCCATCCCTCTCCAGACCAAGGAGTTGCCAGAAGGGGATGTAGTACATCATCCAACAGCATCTTGGCGGGCGATACAGCACTATAATTCAACTACATCATCAAGAACAAGCAAGAACAAATAAATGGGTAAGTTTTTTTTTCTTTATATTCCATTATTTACGGATATTTTAAGGAGTGCGCTGTCAGATAAATAAAACTATTTTTTCTGCTTTAATTGAGCCCCAAATGATGTTTATTGCAATCATTAATATGCCGCACTTTGAATTAAGGATTCCAAGATAATCGAGCGCCCGGTGTAAAATGGCCGCCATGGCTCATCACAAGTGTACGGGTAGATCAGTGATAATAGGTTGTTACGTTACACATTTTTAATGAATATGTAATTCAGCATTCATTCAGTGGAAATTTGCACAACTATTAAAAAGTATGTTATAAATAGCGTTGTTGTTTCTAAACTGTAATTGCGGATGCGACTTTGCCGGGAAAATGCAATACATGTTTCAAAATAAAATTGACATTACCATGAATAATCAATCTGAACAAATGTTCTTCTATTGTGTGCTCTGTTATTATGATATTTACTGTCAATTTAATTAATATAATCAGTTATTCATTATTTTTATAGTTATAAAACCCGGCATATATACCAGTTTAATTATTTGAAGGTTTAATACCATTTTGCACCCCATTGATTTTATCTAAATTCACGGCAATAGTACGTCTTAATAAGCATTACTGGTTTATTAATGAATTTTCATTGAGTAAGATATAAACAAAATTGAAAATTACCTTGTATTTAGAGCATTTGCAACTAAAATAATTATTAGGACTCTGCATTTGTCCCCATCCTAGTCCCTCATTTTTTCTTAAATGACTAAAACAATGTTAAAGCCATTTAGGAATTGATGAAACATATGAATAACAACATCAATTTCATGACATTCATAAATTCAATTATCGACAAAACTCAAATGACACTTTAAACATATATTGACTAATTTCATCGTTGAATTAATATTTCAGCTACATTGTCTTTCAGATGTGTATGCACAGCTCATGTTTTTAGAAGTTGATATTCAGTTTGAAGACGCTATTAATTCCAAACTGGCCATTTCAGTCTTTGGAAAGTTTGCTCACGCTTGATCCACCTGTGTCGTCTGTAACTTTGGATTATTTTAAGAATCTCACAACAGTTTTTATACTGTCAAAAACGTAATACGTAATAGCTTATCCATACTGTCAAAAACGTAATACGTAATAGCTTATCCATACTGTCAAAAACGCAATACGTAATAGCTTTTGTCTTACACATACATGTATATATGCATATGTTTAAGATTTTAACTGGCATCATCAGATTTTATGACCTTTTGAAAAATACAAGATCGTAAATTAGTTCACATACATTTTCTAAATTGAGTGAACTAGCATATGCATCTTTTTATGTTTGTGTTAAGAAATATCAGTATAATGAGTTGTACTATTCAAAGAAAAATATTAAATTACAAGAAATGTTATGTTTATATTTTTGGACTATCTTCCCTTAAATTTCTGAGAAAAGTGAAATCGTTTTTCAGTTAATTATATAGGTAATGTATATATTTTTTAACCATGTTTATGGTGTTTTATTATTTAGGTAAGCAGTAGATGTAGTGTTTATTCTGACTAACAGTGTCTTTCTACTTTCTGGTCATGGACATTTGAACTTTGAATTTTTTATAGAACGAAAAATGCCTAATGTGGCATTTTTAAGACTATATTGTCTATTTGTTTACAATGCTGTACATCATGAAAGTAATATTTCCTTTAGCAGTGAGTGCATAGATGAAACTGTAAAGATAACCTACAAAGGTGAGACAATTAGTGAAATATTTTGATTGATGAACATGAGAAAATGCTGTATGTTTTGAAAGATTTCATCATTTTTAAGATTTTTAACACCGTTTGTAAATAAAAGTAAAATTACCAGAGTTGTACTTTTTGCTCAGATATAAAGTACTGCATATCAAGATTTAAGAGAAATTTATAGACTTTGCATAAAGTACAGAGCTCTAACAAAGCAACACAAAAAAGCTAAGTTTTGCATATTCCTGACAAGATTTTTTAAAAATGAAATGTCATTTTTAGGACGCATTATCTAAAAAGGTACAGGAGATAATACCACGATTTTTTCACAAGTGTTTTAGAATGTTACATAGTTTGAAGTACTTGATCTATTTGAAAACATTTTTTCAAATAAAAGAAATGTTTAAATCTGAAATGGGCTTTGTATTCTGTTTTACTTATGGCTATGGGCCTCTCTAATTACGTGTCATGGGGTTTAAATACAAAAAAAAAAGAAAGTAATATTCTCTAGTTTATTGTGAAACTTTTCTGTGTAATCAACAATGAGACCATGAATGTGAAAATAATAAGAATATGAATATGAATGTGAAAATAATAAGAATATGAATATGAATGGGAAAATAACATTTCAAAGAAATCCAAACTGGTGCCCGTAATTCCGAATATAGTACCAAAGGCAGTATTATAGAACCAATTTAATATGGAAACAATTTCTTTTAGCGTCATAACAATCAACCCCGTGACTATCAAAATTTTCCGGTTATTCCTTGTCTCGTATGCAAGTAAATAAAAGGGTTGCCAAGGCAGCAGGCTACAAATAAACTTTGGGTTAGGTAAATCGCGTAGATGTGATATTCTTGGGGACGTTGCGAACGTAAACATTTATTTTTTTTAAATACAGAATCAGTATGCGTCATCCCGCGTGAAATGCAAGCCTAAAATATGTCCAAAGTAAAGGGTACACAACTACGTTGTATTTTAACGTAAACTTCGCACTTCATTCATCGAGATGGTTATCTTGACCTTTGATCTACTTACCCCAAAATTGACAGGTGCTTTATTTTAATATCGTGCAAGCCAGCCACAATGTGCTATGGTACGTGACACTGGACATAAATGTTTATTTTGTTTTGAAACCCTTTTCCTTCTTAAGAGTCTATATGATGATGACCTTTGAGATTTTATCCCCCCCCCCCCACCTTATCTATAGTATATTCCTCATCTCAAACGCAAGCAGTCTACAAAAATTAATCGAAAAATGTTGTACAGAACTAACGTACTTCTGTAAAAACACATCTTAATATGTTTAGTTTACTTCTATATCTTAGAACTTTAGTCAAGATTGTGGATAAAGTACTCCAAATATTGTGCGGAAACCATATTTTTCCGTAGTCTTTGATATGACTCGGCCGGGGATCGAATCCACGACCTCCCGCTTCCGCGGCGGACGCTCTAACCAGTAGGCCACCGGAGCGGTCAGGTTAACAGGAGTGAACTCCGTTGCCCAGATTTAAACCGAGAGCCGCCTCAGGCTTGCGTGGACAGGATTCTAATCAGTATCTCGTGGAGATGAATGATTGTTGTTATTGTAGGGTTCAACGCCATTTTTCAGCACAATATTGGCTATACATGGCGGCCAGTATTAATGGTGGAGGAAGAACCCGAGAAAACCCCAGAAAGAACCAACGACCCACGAGAAGCTACTTTCAAGCTTTCTCGCATACCCACATTGGCCGAATCCAAGACTCGAACCCACGCAGACAGAGGTAAGATGGCAGTGATCCGTAACGGAGAGTGCTTTAGACCACTCGGGGACCCGGTGATGAATGGCAGTATCCAATTGGGTTCAAGATAAGTTGTAACCAATATGAAAGCTTTAGTCAGACCCTTTAAAGCGATTACGGTCAACGATTCCCACATATTTTCTTTTTCATACAAAAAGGTTTATTATTTCGGCGTCTACTGAAATTCAGTGCTAATTTATATATATATATATATATATATATATATATATATATATATATATATATATATATATATATATATATATATATATATGTCAAGTGTCATAAATTACAAATCAGCGTTGTCTGATCGATTATCCTTGTTTTTATTTACACAAGATAAGTGAGGAAAGGTTGTGTACGCCACTGGTCATTCATACGTTATCCAACTCTCAATCAGTAAGGGTCAAAGCCAATCGTAATGCCCATGTGTCCCTTAAAAAGTTCGGTGGGTTTCTTTTTTAAAACTTTTTCTAAACACTTAAGAATTTACAAAACAAACATTTTTGGCATATTTTTCAATAATTGCTTCTTAAATGTCAAATCAAGCCGAAAAAAGTGATACTGCGCCTTTGATCTGAACTCAATAGAGCATCAAAATAAAGCATTTGTTAATTTGTATTTTATCGAGACCGTGAAAGGTAGGTAACTCAAAAACATGATATATCGAAATGCTCGTATGATTACCTCTACAACTGTTGCTCAAAAGAATCTTATAAGAAAACAATACATGTATAATATACGCACGCAAAAAAGTTATTTTTAAACAATAAAAAAAACTCGAGCTTGGAAACTTGCAATATTTCCATGATCATGAATTATTTTGCATATATGAATAATGCTCAGTAGGAAATGAGTCAATTAACAATATGATAAAAGGTTCGAATCCCGACAGTTCTACTGTCTTATTTAAAACCTGTCACTATGAATATATGTATTAGTTAAATTAATCATTACTATTATTTCAGTATTGTTATTTAAAATGCAGCTTACACAACGCTAGTTATGTCTTATGTCTGACCAGATTAAGACTGAGGGACCCAAAGCTAATATATTTACCGTCGTTCAGCTGCTACTTAAATAATAATAATAATAATAATAATAATAATAATAATAATAATAATAATAATAATAATAATGAGGACTTTGTATATCGCCTAATCTTTCGAAGCTCTAAGCGCTTTACACCATCAATAATGATATGACTAAACTACAGAACAACAAATGACAAAAACAATGAAATTGGAAAACATAAAAATATGCTGAAAATAAATAAGATACAAAACATGATTAGGTCGCCAAGTTTGTCGGTGCAGTAGAAACAGGTGAGTCTTAAGAGCACTCTTAAAAGGGACTACTGTGTCTTTGTCTAATTTCAATGGGCAATTCGTTCCACGTCGCCGGGCCCTGGTGTGCAAACGAACGTTGTCCATATGATTTTGTTTTCACCTTGGGAACAATGAGTATACGATTATCAGAAGATAAGCGTAAGGATCTAGCTCGTGTATACACATGGGTGAGGCTGGATAGGTATGTTGGACTAGAGTCTCATTGAAACATAGCACAGAAAACAAATTTTGTATTTGATTCTGTATCGAATTGATAGCCAATGTAGGGTACAGAGCAGTGGTGAGGTGTGCTCTGATCGAGGTACTCTAAAGATGATCCGTGCAGCTGTGTTTTGAACATTTTAAAGTTTCTGGAGTAAATATTGTGACGAATCAGACAGAATTGAGTTACAATAGTCCAGTCTTGAAAGTACTAATGAACACACAAGTGTTTTAGTGGCATCAACTGAAAGATATTTACGAATGGAACTGATGCGTCTCAATTCAAGATATGCAGCCTTGCATATGTCCATGACATGTTGGTGCAATGTGAGAGTAATATCTAGAGTAAAGCCTAGGTTCCGTACTGACTGTGAGAATTTAATGTTGGTGCTGCTGATATTTATTATTAGAGGTAAAGGATGTGAATGAGAAAGTCTTTATGTTTTGATCAGAATAGCCTCACTTTTATCATCATTCATCTGCAGCTTGTTACATGTCATCCATGATTTCACATCAGAAATGCACTTTTCTACTCCATGGATGGTAGCATCAACTTCAGTTGGGTGGCTAGACTTGTATATTTGGGTGTCATCAGCATACAATTGGTGCGACACTGGGTGATGATCTATGACACTTGAGAGCGGCTGAGTATACAGAATGAAGAGAACAGGTCCAAGAACAGATCTCTGTGGAACACCACAACATATGTCAACTGGGCTGGAGTGTATTCCATTTGCAGATATAATTTGTGTCCTGTTGACTAAGTAGGACTTGAACCACTGTAAGGCTATATTCTGAATGCCAAATACATGCTGGAGACGGTGAAGTAATATATCATGGTCTATTGTGTCAAATGTTGCAGATATATCCAGGAGAGTGAAGACCGTAATCTTTCCACTATCCAAAGCTGAGAGAATGTTACTAGATACTTTCAGAAGAGTGGCAAGCGCGATATGCAGACTGTACATTGCTAAAAAAAACTGTTTGAATTCAAATGAGATACAAGTTGAGTTAGAACAACCTTTTCTAACATCTTTTATATGAATGGGAGATTAGAAACTGGATGAAAGATCTTTAAATCGTTATGGTCCAGTGTTGGTTTTTTCAGCAGTGGCTTTACGATGGCAGTTTTGAAAAATGATGGGAATTCTCCTGATGAGAGAGAGAGATATTAATAACATCAGTTTGTGAAGGCAATATTGGGTCTAAGCACTCAAGCAGCAGTGATGTCGGAATTGGATCAAGTCCACAAGACTTTGGTCCACTTTTCATCACGATTGTCCGTACTAAATCAACAGGAACAGGTTCAAATGCTCCTAACGGTTGTCGCTGAAATTCTGCATCATAACTGTATGGTGATGAATCAGTTGAAATTGTACTGTCAAGCGAATCTCTAATGTTTGTACTTTGTCATCGAAGAAATTTGCAAATTGGTCTGGTAGAGAGAAGGTTGTTGGAAGTCATGTACATTTGTTTCTCGACATTAGTTTGTTAGTTATCTCGAAGAGCTCTTTGCAGCTGGAACTCTCTGTGATCTTAGTACTGTAATGGGATGATTTGGCTAAATGGACTATGTTTGTGACGTTCTTCTTTGCGGCTTCGTAGATTTGTTTATGAATAGTGAGTCCGGTGGAAAGCCAAAGCCTCTCTATTTTCGGCGATGTCGTTTAGCAGTGCGAAGCTGGTCCCTAACAATGCTATACCATGGAGAACACTTTTTTTAATTGATACTCTGCATTTGGTGGCTGGGGAATGTTTTTCAAGCAATGAACGCAGGCAGTTATCAAGTTGTTCCGCTGTTGGATGTAAGAAAGTTGTTAGGTTTTCTTGGATGTCATGCATGAATTTGGTTCTATTTATCATACGGAGGTTTCTCTTAGTAGCAAATAGAGGTGGAGGGTTAGGGACTGATACGTCGAGATGGCATACAATGCAGAGGTGATCCGATGCGAGTTCGTGGGATACAAGGGTGGATTGCAGAATATTATCACCAGGTCTATAAAGAAATCAGTCTAAAATGTGACCAAGTTTATGGGTAGGTTTGTTAACTGACTGTTTAAGATTGAAAACATGAATGGAATCTAGGAGTTTTGACATGTATGATTTACCAGGACAGTCAAAGTGAAAGTTGAAATCTCCAAGAATAATTAGGTTGCCACCTATCGAATTTCCATACTCTAGAAGATTTGGAAACTGCTCCAAAGAGAGAGATTCAGTCAGCTTGTTTTTTGTACTAGGAGGAGGACGGTAGAGACAGAAAAATGGACTGACCTTTGTTCCAGTGTGAGCGTTGTTTGGACTAGTTCAAACGATGTGTGGCAGAAATTGAAGGTTGTGTTGTACTTAAGGCATTTGATCATGGAATTCTTTGTAATTACAGCAATTCCACCTCCCCGAAAGAAATACGGAATGGAAGCTATTATGAAGGGCCTTGAAAAGATAAGGACCTAAGGTCATTGACGTATTCACCACTGAACCGGACCTGTGTGCACGCCATGGCATACTGGATGTGATTGATACTCTAATCCGAAATACGAATGTGCGATACATATCACGCAATATGCGACCAGTCATTGCGAAGATCTGCATCCGGAATGAATACTAACTAAATCCGGCTTTGTTCTTGCCACAAGAATACTCCACCCCCACCACTTTAACCTAAGTTTGGTTTGGCTTTATTTTGCTTTTTATTGAAATCAGTAACTATCCTTATGGGCTCAGATACACTGACGCGTATCGAACCAGGTACTAAATATAACCTACGTCGTTCTTGCAATTGTAGGTTTAACGTCATTTGTGAGCATGTAATTAAAAAGAGGCGGCCAGTACATCTGATAGAGATAACCCTGGTAGAACCAGAGAGAAACGACGAAGTTACCAGTATTTAATGATGGTAATTTCAGCTTTCTCAATGAGAGGGTATTGGAAACTTATCTGCCTAATTACAGTCTAATTATCCCCGACTTGGTGTTATGATCAGTTAAAATGTATAGTCACTCTTTATGTTGAACAAGAACCTTGACGACACCAAAGGAACGACTTGTGTTATTCTTCTTAAATTATATGCAAAGGTAACTAGAACCATGTCAAACATGCAAAATAACGGCAGAATGGAATCAACTATCTTCAAACACAGTCTTAAATTTAAATATAAATAATCTAAAACTTCTTCAATCTGGGGGTGGGGAGGGTGTGGGTGCCCACATGTTACTAACTAGACTACATGCAGAGTACAATATGAAGTTTGCTTTGATTGGCATTTAACGCCATTTTCATCACAAGATCCCCCTCCCCGCCCCACAAGAAAATGTTTTCTTTTGCACTGGTTTTTAAACTAGGTTAGGTAGACGTGTTTCTTTTTTATAAACACTAAATATTATTCTGATTAGTATATATAATGATAATGACGACAGCGCTTTAAGTACTGGACAAAACAAAACTGTCTGAATTAGATGCACAATTCAATTTCGGATTTTTTTTGCAGGAAACAAGTTCTTAGGTCAGCAACGAAAAACAGGGACAGTCGGTCGACCGGAAACGCGTATTTGTTTTGGTCATATCAATTGTGAGTAAACTGTATAATATAGGATCCTGAGTGACCGCGCATGTCCCAGATATGTTAATTGGAATACAACATAAACCCCCTAGTAAATTAAGTAGGATGCATCATATGCCCCAAATAAATTAATTGGGGGGGAGGGGGGCTGCATATGCCCCAAATAAGTTAACTGGGGACAGCATATGCCCCAAATATTTTAACTGGGTAACCGCGTATGACCTAAGCAAGTTAAATGGGTAACCGCGTATGCCCCAATTAATATAAATGGGGGACTGCATATGCCCTAAAAATGTTAGCTGGATTAGTATACATTAAAGGGGACAAAAGCCCGGACCTGCATAATTTTATTGTAAATAGAAGAATATTTAGTAGTTTGTGTATTTAATCTATCCCAACTATTTGTTTATTTGCATCTTTATGTATTTGCACTTCAATTTTAAAAAAGAATACTGTCCTGTTTTGCGAGATCACACGGAAAGACCTTGCTGCGAATTTGTTAGCTCCCTTCCAAATACACAGGATGTGACGTCATTTGAGACGATTAACGTATACAAGTTATATTCAGTTTGTGCAGCGAAGTGTCAAGTAGTTGAATCAAATATACAAGTTAAGTTTATCTAAATGTGCCTAACAAATTAATCTTTTAGTAAGAAAAAGAAAAACTTGAAACATATAGAATACTTTCTTCTTCTTCTATTACACCACTTGGCAGCTCCCGTACTGCACAAAGAACCCATATGAAAGGGTATCTTAAACAATTTAGGAAAATCTTTAAAAGTACAAACAAACAAACAAATAAATAAATAAACTCGAGTCTGGAGAAGTACAATGTATTTTTTTAAAATTGTATGGACCTCCACTCGAGCACAGTCGAATTCAATATGAAATAAATAGACAATGCGAAGAACGACACGGAAAAAAATACAAGTTATAAAACAATCAGTTTTTCCCTTCCCCCCCCCCCCCCAAACAAAGATAGTACACTGTACTTTGTTCAAAACTAAAAATAAAAAAAATGTATATAATTTTTTAATTTTCAAAAAAATATATATATCAAATGCCTATAGCACCAACATAAATAGCGTACCTAGGTCGACAAAATGAACTGGGGAATGAATTTTGAGATTATATGAATAAAACCTACTCGGATGATCAACCCAGGAAACACTAAAGATACAATACCCCTCAAAGTTTAACTGCATAAACGGAAATTTTAGAAAGAGGAGACAAATATATATTTAAAAACCCACCAAACTACATATCGGGAGGAACACACCAACGCATGAAGTGTTCCTTTGTTTAAGAAAATGTGGGCTGGGATCTGTATGGTGCCTGCCCCCCCCCCCCAAAAAAAAAAGTTGTGTGAATAATATAATTTCCAGACAGAAGATTAGTATTTTCACATTCCCAAAGGACCCTAAAAGGAGAGCTGTGTGGGCGATCAAATTAAAGAGAAGGCTTTATGGTAACTCAACACACCAGGTTGTGCCAGAGACATTTCGAGTTTGAATGTTTCTCAAAAGACCCAAGAGCAGCGCCATTTTTGTCAAAATCTGACGAGTCCTGTTCATCTTTGTCCCACGAATCTATCATGTAAGGTTGGATGTTAATGGTATATTCTACTTCGGTAATGTTGTTGTTGTAGGGTTTAACGTCATTTTTTCCAGCACACGATAGGCTATAAATGGAGGCTAGTATTAATGATGGAGGAAGAACCCGAGAAAAACCCCAGAAAACACACCGACCCACGAGAAGCTACTGGCACGCTTTCTCACATACCACATAGGCCGAATCTAAGACTCGAACCCGCGTAGACAGAGATGAGATGGCAGTGATCCGTAACGGAGAGCGCTTTAGACCACTCGGCCACTTGGGCTATCTGGCTGATCCCGAGTATGCGTCAATGCTGTTTTTTTTTTAATCGAGTTCAAGTATCATTCATTATTAGGTTGGAGCTCTTTCATATATAAAACTTCACATCATGTTCTTTTTTCCCCAATTAAAATATATTAAATAATTTTGAAGAGCAGATCAAAAGGGACAGATGTCTCTTCTGTTTCGTTAAGTACAGAAGTTGAGTTGATCAAATGGAAAACTTGAAAAGTTACAAATTTTTTAATTTTAACAAGTTATTAAGTTAAAGAAAGACATCAATAAATAAAGCCTTAACAACCATGTGGCGACATTTCACAATTATTATATAGGATCTTTCTACCTGTTCTCTATGGGACGAGTTCTCCATAATTCATTATTAACAATGCCGGTGTATACAGTCTGAAATGACGTCACTTCCGCTATTTGTGAAAATATATTTTTTTTAAAAAACGGTTATTGAAAAAAAAATCAGAAGATACAGCTTCCTGGTTCGTATCCAAGGGTTGCGGATCCATTATCCACGCATTTTTGCCAGGATTGGTTGCGTCGGTATGAGCTAAGAAAAAGCACTTAGCTCCTATTTTTTTGGCAATGTGATGAAAGTACCATTTAACAAAACAAATCCTCAGTCCTATAATGTAATTTAATTTAAAAGTTAATTAAATCATGTAATTTATTCAATTATGCATAAGGAAACTTCAGAAGCGCACTGAGTAATGGCACCAACGTTTACGAAATGTTTAAGAGAGGGGGGGGTACCTATAAAAGGAAAATAAGAGGCAATAATTGGTAGTTACTAAGTATAACAACGAACAACAAACGGAATGAAAAATGTAGCGACAAACCTAGCCATGACAACAGTATTACTGAACACATTATTTTTTTGGGCAGCTATAGAAAATCTGTTATAACTCTTGATCTTCATTACATAAAACTGACGCAGGATCTTGAATGGTAAAAGAGGCCAAAGAATAGCGTCTTGTGATATAGATTTTACATCTGATGCATTCAAGTACGATTTTACATCATGGCGGACGTATCCATGCACAACATGCTGACAACTCGTACTCTTAAACTTAATTAAGATTATCTGACAAGTACAGCTTTTAAACGGATTATTGTCTGACTGCACGTATGAATATAATAACAAATCATATTTGGTAATAATTCATTTAAACGTAATATTTACTAATAACATGAATTGTGAGACGTAATAATTATGTCAGATGGTTGTTATAGTCCGTAATTCTAATTTAGTAATAAAAAGAAAACTGGTGCACCAAATGAAGGTCATGACAACTTAAACCAACAGAATGACATCTTATTCCCAACTCATACAAGACTATGCACTAAACGGTTTGTGATATCACATACACAAACTTAAACTGGTGCACCAAATGAAGGTCATGACAACTTAAACCAACAGAATGACATCTTATTCCCAACTCATACAAGACTATGCACTAAACGGTTTGTGATATCACATACAAAATTCACGCCAATTAAATCAATCTTATTACATGTAAATAACAAGCATTTTAATCAAAATGACGATGTAACTGAATGGAAACTCTAGTATATAAATGAACGTTGAATTAAACACCCGTTGTAAATAACCTGAAGTTATTAATAGCATAAAAACGGACAATTAAACGACTTGTGATGCAACCTAATGGTTGTTGTTGCTGTTGTTATAGGGTTTTACGCCATTTTTCAGCACACGATAGGCTATTCATGGCGGCCAGTATTATTGGTGGAGGAAGAATCCGGAAAACCCCGGAAAGAACCACCGACCCACCAGAAGCTATTGGCAAACTTTCTCACATAACTACATTAGCCTAATCTTTGACTCGAACCAACGCAGACAGAAGTGAGATGGCAGTGATCCGTAACGGAAAGCGCTTTAGACCACTCGGGACTTCTCAACTTCATGGACATGATTGCATATATATTTACAACGTTACGTGCAGTCTCTTTTTCATACAGCAATAAACATTTTTATATGAATGACCATTATATCAATCACGTCAGAATGAACACAGGAATAAATAAATATTTACATTTGAAAGATTATTCATCCCAAATGAAAAACTATTACTGAATTCTGAAACGGCTCAAACGCCATATGCATACTTAAATAGATAATAAAGGAATATAAAGATGAGACTGCCAGAAAAATAACAAGTTCGTAATTACATGTACTCTATCTTCATCAATGTATTTTGTATAGACCACTCCAACAACTGAAGTAACCACCTACGGAAAGGGAGGTAGATATCTGAAGCTTACTTGAAATTCGAATAACAAAACAAAAAAACTAGAAAATAAAAATAAAAAAAACATTAAATAATGAAAGGTAAATAATGGAATGCACAAGCTCTGCAAATATTTTGCTAAACAACGTCTACTTGCAGAAAAATACCTCGAAAATTATTTTGAAAATAATAACGTCATCCATTCACAGATGTATCAAAAATGATTTTATCTCCATAGGATCAGGAGTGAGATCCGTTTCAGGCGATATCCGTTTCTTCTTATGTAGATGAGACAATGATGTCTCATAGGCTACGCCAGTGAATGGAAATAACAAACCGAACTGCACACCGTTGGAAGTAACCGGACAACGTAGTTCCTCGATGGAATAACCACACATGTATCTCTTTTTATGAACGACAATACTCGTACCATTGTACTGCAAATCATTTTTGGCTAAATTCCGGAGTCCAACAATTGAAAAGTCGCAAGGAATGTCGAAGTTTACGGGATAATAGTATTTATCAACATAATGGAATGTACTATCGTCTACCATAAAGACGATAATTGGATTTTGCAAAACTTCATTTGTAACGATGCTCTGTATTGAAGGATAAGTATAGCGCGATTCTGCTATTACCGACGGACTGCCTTTGTTTTCTACAGCCAAGAAAAACTCACTCGCTACTAATTTATTGTCACTAACCCCTTGACCCAATCCTCTCCCATCGTCATGTGACATCTTCCTATCCAGCATGATCTCAAGCCACCCAGGCTTTAGACTGGCAACGCCATGAGGCTGTGCTGAATGGAGAACCAGTCTTTTGTTTTCGTCCTCAAGAATTGCCATACTGGTGAGAGGATAGTAGTTGGTTTCTATGGGTTTCGACGGTCTGGTTCTTCGACCCATCATCTGAAAACCATTCGAATCAGTATAAAATAGGTCTCCATTCTGTACGTCTGACTCAAATCTCATAATTATTTCCTGATCCCTCAATCCGGCACCATTTATATCAATCTCATTCTTAATATGGAGGCATCTTCCCTGCGGTCCTGAGGAATTGTACAAACGAACGCTGTGATAAAATCCAGGAAATTTCAAACTGATCTCGGATACAAACTTGCCTTTTGTCACTAGTATCTGTGGTTTGGATGTTAGGAATTCTCTAGCCTCACCTGCTGGACCAAATAAATATGCTCCGCTTGTCCCCGACTTGTAGCTAAGACAACTAGTTCTGAAATTTGTAACTCTGCCGTTCAAATCTCGTATACTTCTTAACCACCCAGTCCTTGAATCGAATTCCACGGTAAGATATGTATTTTGTAAGACTATCATTTTCTCATTTTCGTTCGGGCTTTGAACATCGCTTAGGTCATTTCCGGAAGTTGATGGCATAATCTCGAAGACTTCAACTGCATACGGCGACATTTTTATTGAGAATGAAAGTTGAAATCCATTATTCCCGCTGTATTTTGATATCTGATAGAACTTCCTGTCCCCATGCGGACATACAAGTTTAACATTTTCCCTGTCAACAATGAGGGTTACAATTTCCGTTCGGGCCTTGCCAAGGGGGTTGATAAATACCAAACGTGTCCCATTGTCTTTTACCTTTACTATTTGTTTCACAGTGACGCCAGAGGATGATGGTCGCATCAACTCTTCCTTTAAGTTGTTAATTTCGGTTACTGTTCCTCTCGACAAAACTGTTACCACAGTCATCTTTAACGCAGTGATAGCTCCATAGTGCGCGTTATGCAATCTGATTTCATAATCTTTCACTACATGAGGCAGGGATGTTCCAGTTATGCCATCGTGATGAAGGAAAACCCCGAGGTTCCTTCTCGCTCCACGTAAATGCTTTGTTACCTCAGAATATAGCTTGTACTCTTTCCCGATCGTTTTGCACAAAGAATACGCAAACACATGAAATGCATCGGCTGCTCTTAGTATGGGTTCAACTTCTCTGGCTATTCGTTTATTAAATGGACGGGTTGTGAAATAACCAGTCCAGTAGTCGTTATTCTTGTCTGAGTAAGGAAAGAAATCACCACTCAAAACCGGAAAACTAAAACTCTTATCCTTCACCGAAAAGGATTCTTCATTTCGTCGTACATCAGAAAAATATTCAGCCAAGGTTCCAAACTTTATACTGACCTTCCATTCTTTCTTAGCATTCATGTAGTCCATCAGTTTCTTGAAATTTGTATACACAACATCCCAGTCCTGGGGAGACTGGTATGAAAAATCCTCCCCAAGTCCCATGTACAGAGTGTCGTAATTGTAGAGATCGGCCGTTATACGGTATTGCTCATACAACGCCGTGGCTTTTGCTTCCAAATTCTGTTCCGTTACAGGAGGTGCTTGATCCGTTCTAAAGAAAGCATACTGGTGACATATATCTGCATCAGGTCCGCATACATCATTAATCCAATAATTTTCGTACGGCATCAAATAAGAAAGAATATCTGTTCTTCCATCATGATCCCAATATTGTCTCCATTTATACTCCAAGCTTCTTTTCTTCATGAGAGTACCCTTAATTGCTTGATGGATTCTTAGAATTACCATATTTTCAATACCGCTTAGTTTCCATAGATACGGCATGCTTGCCGAATAACCAAACGGGTCATTTGACCAGCTGTTCTTGGGAATAACATTTAAATTTTCTAAAACCCACTGATGTCCCTCGATCAGTTGATCTATTACAGACACATAATGCGTGCATGCCTCGTCAGGCATTACCCATCCGCCAAGAACTATTTCAAGTTGCCCACGTGCGATGATATCCCTCACCTGTTGTTTCAGAGCGTCGTCTCTTTCTTCGAACCATAGGTCTAGAAAAATCGTCTCTGCCCATTGGAATGTTAGATTTCTGTACTGATTCAATTTTTGCACCATTCCGGTCAATATGTGCTGAGTCGCGCCGGTATGGTACTCTTGTATGGTCCGACCGTAGCCAGGATCGGCGTGTGAAAAAGGGACCAAAATAATTTTGAGTGGTCTTAGGCCAGGGCTGTATGCAACTTGCTTATTTTTAACTGGAATACTATACCGACCGTTTGGCAGAAGTGTATAATTCGTCTCATCTGGGAGATCAAAAGTGGATATAACCTTAGTTCCTGGGTCAAATCGATCAGGGATTTCACATTTGTCTCCATGTGTCACATGCTTGCCTTTATCATCTACAACACTATCTACCATTACTTTCTTATGATTATTAAACCATCTGAGTCCCTCCCTTGCCGCCGGAACCGAGATGCTCTTAGCCTTGATGTTCATCCAGATGTAGAAAACCAAGAAGGGAATTGTTATAAGAAACACGTACTTCCACATTCTAGATCTAATTCGGAACATTCTGAACAGATTCATACTGGAACGATCCTTCAGTTACAGACAGAATTAGCAGGTAATCTTAAATTTTAGCTCTTTACAATTCGACTGCCAACCTCTAGATATCCTATATTTTACTGTTATCCACCTTTTGCGCTGATACCCAGATTAATGGTTCTGGTAAATAAAATTCCAAAACTTATTCAAAGATTTACTGAGCCTGAATATCCCAATTCGTCGCCTCAATAATAGCCGTGACAAAACGGTACCTTCATTCGTCCAGTTTTTTTAACCCAGTTTAATTCAATCCGTGTTCCGCAAAGAAAATGTACCTTTACTGTCTAAAGAAATTCCTTAATATCAGGCGCATTATATAACAGCTGGCGTCTGCTCCGTATTAAAATATACTCCAATGTCCGTCATTAATACAAACATATAAATTCGTCCAGGCTAGCAGGTGTGACGATGTGGGATCAATACTTTGTATCACCTGAAGAAGAAAAAAAAATATGTTCGAGACAGTCTCATCACGAAACCTGTGACCAATGCGAAATATTACAAGAATTTTGGATTATTAAACACAAACCCTAATGTTGATCTTGCCACCCAAGTGTAATATTGTCCGCTAATACATCTATTTCATTATTCGTAATACAGTGTTTCTTGCCATTTGCTTAAGTCACGTGTCCAGCTATTTGTAAATACCTGTGCCGCGTTAATTAATAAACCTTGCATGTCTAAACGTGCCAATACCGTGATCCTCTATTTGATAATAGGCCTATCCAGCGTTGTTGTTTTGGGCTACTACATCATGTTTCAATTCGCAATTATGGATCGGACACTGACAAATAATACTCCTGGTCTATTCTTGACCACGTGATTGCGGGAATAACGTCGATTTATAAAACATAGCGCCCACAGAAAACCCAATACGTGAAAAAAACGCATCCTCTTTTCATGCCTAAGTTTCACTACTTCATAAAATCCCTCGAATTTTCATTAAACAATTTCATGTTCGCATTGGTAGGGATGTTCCACAACCTGGCCATCTTTTTTTTAAAAATCAGTTCTAGAATAAATAGGGCCTCAAATTACTGAAGTTCTCACTTAATTCGTCGCAACCATAATATACGTTTAATTAATTTCAAAGCCCATAAAAGTACCTAATTCACTTCAATAGCATACACGCATATGATCTTTTAAATTCAAAATTATATACCTGGCAATCCCAGGAAACTGGGATAATGTCTTTATCGCCGCACGCAACATACAAAAAAGAAATCAGCTCATTTGAAACGATTCTAATTCTTTTCCCAAATACATATGATGCCAAAAGTCTATGTAATATTTTAAAATAAGCATCTAACTTGAGGCTTGGGCATTCCGTATATTACATTGATCAAATACATATGATGCCAAAAGTCTATGTAATATTTTAAAATAAGCATCTAACTTGAGGCTTGGGCATTCGGTAGCCTAAATTGATGGCAAAAAAAATTGCTGCCAGCCATTATGTTTAAATTTACAGAATTCAAACTTCCGTTTGCTTCTAGACGTTGCCATATCAGCGGTTCTAATTAATTCTTCAGCTACAATTGTTTTGACACAACAATGCTAATGAAACGGGATTTCTGAGCGAGATTCATATTTTATTCCAAATTTATCTTTCTGTGTCCTAACAGTTTTAATGAATATTTGTTTGTTGTTATGGTTTAACGATATTTTTCAGCACAAGATAGGCTATACATGGCGGCCAGTATTAATGGTGGAGAAAGAACCCGGAAAATCCCGGAGAGAACCACCGACCCACGAGAAGCTACTGGCAAGCTTTCTCGCATACCCACATTGGCCGAATCCGAGACTCGAACCCACGCTGACAGAGGTGAGATGGCAGTGATCCGTAACGGACAGCGCTTTATACCACTCGATGCCCGTATTAATGACTGGTATACACATAAAACCATTCAAGTCTTTAGCATGTGCATACTGATGTTTAGCTGTTATGATGCTTCTTTTATTTAGGCTCTTTAGTTATTTCTTTTGTTTGGAAAACTATCTTCAGAATTACAAGAGATTGATCACTCCTATACTATTCTGGTTCAACACTAACTTTCCATAATTGTTAAGAAATCTTCTGGCATAAGAAAGAAAACCCAGTATCTCTCATTCTATTGGATTAACTTTTTTTTCTCCATATATACCCGAAGATCCCTCTATTTAGGTTTCCCCCAAAAACCCCATTTTTAATTTTACCGCCAGTTTTCAAACCAAAATTTTTTTTTCTCACTCAGTCTGACCCCCAAATTTAACACCAGGGAGACTGTGTTTACTCTGTCTTGCACCCACAGGGGATACACTGGTAAGTGTTACGAGTTCTGGCAAAAGATTGTAAAAATGGAAATGAAACTTATAGTTTTACGAATCAAATCCAAAATTAATCCATCAATTGAATTGCACAAGTCCCAGCAATGAAATGCTCTAGAGATTCAAGTTCGAGTCCTGTTGGAAAATCCAAGATGTCAGACGATGATGTATGATGAAGTCTGTTTTGTGTTTATCTACAGTTCCTTGTAGAAACGAAATATTTGACACTGCGGTGTCGGAAATCCGAAAAAGATTTTGATAAATCGTGTCCAAGAATTATGTATGAGCACATCAAATATTTCCAGAGATACGAATTAATCCTTTAAAATCAAAATTAATTGAAGAATTGTTATCATGGATTCAAAAACTGGCTACAACAAAAGAAAATGACTTATCAGCATCTGTAAAAGCCTAGAACTAACTATATTTCACTAAAACAAAGATTATATCGTATTCTAATACGCAGTTAAGAAAAAAATCCCCAAATTGCGAAATCACTATGCTGGGGGTGGGTCACGTGATAGCTTATATCACGTACTCCTAACATGACCCTGACGAAAACCAATCATTTTTACTTTATGAATAAAAGTTGTTTACTTCTTCACTAATCCCATCTTGATCTTGACAACATCCAATCATATTAAAAAAAATTAAAAACTTGTTTACGTGGTTTCCACTAAACTTGAATCAAGGTCAGGATCTAGGTCAACATTATTTATTTACCAAATCGATCAAAAGATTTTCTGGGGGTGGGGACACCATCTCTAGTGAATAATAGTCGCCTAATGGTCAGAGCGTGCGCCGCTGAGACGGGAGGTCGTGGGTTAGATCCCGTCTGAGTCATACCAAAGACTTACAAAAATGGTACAAACAGCTGCTTCGCTTGGCGTTCAGTTTTAAGTGGTTAGTGTTAGTACTGGTCGGCCTGGTGTCAGGATAATGTGACTGATTGGGGCATCATGCTACATATCTGCGGCATGACGCCACAGTGCTAGACATCACTGTAACTGCCTCACTGCAGACATGGTAGCAATATGACTGAATTTTTTTAAAAAAAGCTACGTTAAGAAGCCTAATCACACACACAATACAATAGCATGTAATGAAAATTAAAAAAGAATTTAAAACTGACAAACAATATTAAATTAAAACAGATATACGTAAGAATATATACATACAATTATAATGTAAATTTGCCCAGAGCTAGAGAAGTACCCACATACACACGATGTCTCCACCATACGATTGAAATATCCACAATTAAAACAAAACTATCTTTACAATGCAATCATCTTTTATTTACATTTATATATGTATGAAGCCTGCGTAAAGAGAGTGTACTAAATACATTTTGTTCGTACGAACATGTAATATTCTCTTTTCTCGAGCTCTCTTGTTTTAAGGGTTTAACACCATTTTTCAGCACACGATTGGCTATACATGGCGGCCAGTATTACTGGTGGAGGAAGAACCCGGGAAAACCCCCGGAAAGAACCACCGACCCTGTAACAACAGCCGACATTTCGTTGAAGCATGATTAAGAAAGATTTTGAAATGCTTATTCTTATTTGTGTGTGGAGACCATACAGACATTTTATATGGCTGATTTTGTATTTTAATAAAACCATGAGCACTCATAACGTTTAATAATACTGTTATATAGTGTACAATATTAAAAATACCGCTTGCTAGTCAACTTGGTCATTATCTGGTTTTCACACCGAGACAACGTTGTGTATTAGCGCAGCAAGATCAAAGACAAATTTAAAAAAAAAAGAAAACTGACGCTTTGTTTAAAAAATAAATGTAAAAATATACAGATGCAAGAATGAACAAGAAATGAAAACCATAAAAGAAGAGATGTTTAGAAGCAAAGTGCAGAATAGGACCAGTGAATATATTAGGAAACAGAAGGTATCGCATTAACTTGTGTGAGAAAAAATTAAACAGAGGATGATGCCACTTTTGCTTTACCTATAGAAATGATGGAAAGCAGTATCAAGACTAATTATCAAAGTAAAATAGACTAGTGCAAAAATAAAATAAATGATTTTTAAATTCCCATTATATGTGTTGGAAAGACCAAACGATAAAACGAAACAATGTTTTCTAAATTTTCGCGGACGTGTAATTCACAACTAAATATTTATATAAATCGATCTAATTATCAATAGCGAGATACCTGCTCGTGAAGCCGTACCTAGGTCTACCTTGTTGCTAAAACCTAAAAATAAGACTAAACTGCTTTACGGACCAAAAACTTAGTTTCCAAGCAGTAAATCTAAGGCGTAAATCGCTTTGTTAATATAGTCTACATAAAGACCCACTGCAAATAAAATTTTTATAAACATTTAATGGACATCCTTGTTAGGGAGGGGGCCAGTGGTCTAAAGCGCTGTCCTTTACGGATCACTGACATCTCACCTCTGTCTGCGTAGGTTCGAGTCTAAGATTCGGCTAATGTAGTTATCTGAGAAAGCTTGCCAGAAGCTTCTCATGGGTCGGTGGTTTTTTCAGGGTATTCTCTCGGGTTCTTCCTCCACCAATAATACTGGTCGCCATGTATAGCTTAACATGTGCTGAAAAAAATGGAGCTAAACCCTACAACAACAACAACAACCATCCTTGTTGGATCATACATTTTGTCTGTATATCATCTGTTTATTATGTATGCAACTATGTTATGTGTCAATGTAATTTCATTGTATCGCTGCTTGTGTTGTTTGCTGATTACACACACACACACACACACACACACACACACACACACACACACACATATATATATGGCTCGCATTTGCTGCATGTACATATATATATATATATATATATATATATATATATATATATATATATATATATATATATAGAGAGAGAGAGAGAGAGAGAGAGAGAGAGAGAGAGAGAGAGAGAGAGAGAGAATTTGCTGCATGTACATTCAAGTCAAACTGTGTGATATACTTTTAATTTGGAGTTTCAGGGCAAAACAACTCAAGGAGGTTATTTTAAAGCAGCTTGAGTTAAGTCCCTTGCCATACTACATGGAAGCTGGCTCATGCTGGCATGGTCCTAGAATTTGAACAGGCACCCTTTTAGTCACAAGATTAACAGACATGAAATAGAAAGAGACTTGTAATCCCTACTGTATTCCAATGACATCTTTAGATGAATAAGGAGAAATGACGCAAAACCCAATTTTCATACAGCATCAATGATCCTGATATCTGACATTTTGGCATCAGGATTCGACAATCAAGTGGTAGGTGCAACTGCTAAAGTGCAGACTACCTATGAAGTTTTATGAAAACTGGACCCACGAACATTAAGTGGATTTTTTTAAAATTAAAAAAAACATCACACAACTGCGATGTCGGCTCCTGTGAGTCTGACCTTTCCCTTATGGGTCTCAAGCGGTAAATTCCCCTAAGTTTTTTTAAAAAAATATCTGAAGTTTGATGAACACTTAGTGCCATGGACACTTTAGCCAATCGAGCAGAAAGGAAAAATGGTTAATTATTTTTTATTGTAACCTTGATTACAATCTCAACTATGGATGAGGCAATTAGAGTTTAAGAAAAGGAAAGAAGAAGAAAAACATCAAAAAAGCATAAGGTTATCATGAGGAACTACAAGGTACGTATATGATCCACTTCCCATCAATCAGTATTGTTTGATTTCTACACGAAAGTATCCAAATTACTAAAAGGTTCTAGCCACTACGTGTGTACCCAATCCAACAGTCCCGATCGGCGCCCTTCATCAAAAGCAAGCAGAAAAAAAAAAAGACAGACACGGGAAAGTGTGTGATTTGGATCATTAACGTTGCTTAAAAAATATATGACTACGATGTCTGCAGTGTGGCATCATGCAGCAGACATGTAGCACGATGTCCCATCCAGTCACATTATCCTGACACCAGGCCGACCAGTCCTAACACTAACCTCTTATTGCTGTGCACCTAGCGAGGCAGCTGTTAGTACCATTTTTGTAAGTTTCTGTTATGACTCGGTCGGATTTCGAAACCGAGACCGCTCGCATCAGAGGCAGAAGCTCTAACCACAACGCGGCTGGTGTGGTAAGCAGGAAAGGAAATGGAAGCAACGGAAACGTGAACTGTCGGCGACTTGATGTAAAATGGTTCGCAAGTGAGTCACCTGAGGGACGGAACTCCCTCCACGAGCAAATCAAATGCTGCCGAGCTTCTGCAAAGATAATGAGAGATGTTTTAATTTAATTTCGCTCATATATTTATCTCATTGACTAGATGAATGGGATGGAGGAACTGACGAACAAAGACGGAATTCGTGAACGAGACATGAAATATTTTCTATTTTTGATAACAGCTCCTCAACCCTATACCCAAATCCAAATTATTTTTACATTCCAGGCATTCATGTAACTGTTTATCACGTATGTTATGACTCAGTTTATACGGATGAATACTATCTTACATACTTTGTATTAAGAAATATTCCTGACAAATCGCATCTATTTCGACCCAATACAATGTATATTTAATATGAAAAAGTACGGGCAAGAGGATGTAGAATAGGTTCATTTCGCCTTCTTGCATGTCTAAAATGAGAATAATGTTGACAAATCTTTTTTTCCGCGGGGTGCATTCACTGATATGTATTGCAATGTGAATTAAATATACAATTAAAATTCACTTTCTATCTGTTGTCTTAATATTAATAATGAATGCATTTATGTTTGGGATACTTAAACTTACACTGCACTGTATTACCATAATGTTAAAGGCTAGAGAGGAGGCGCGTTTTTATGCTTACCTTTAACGTCATTTAATTAAACTGTACCTTATCGAACCGAGTTCACTGCGTTTTAATTCGGCTTCGCTTGGGGTGTCACTATAAAGCAGAAGATGAAACAAATGGATTTCCTTTCTTGTTTAACATAGACGAATACTGAATCAATTCAAAGAATACTGTAACTCTAATACACACAATGGTGTTACTAACCTTCACCTAGAACTAACCTACATTAAAGAAAAGCCACTCAAGTCATAAACCGGTTATGCAGGACGGGTAGGAACTATATGAGAGAGAGAGAGAGAGAGAGAGAGAGAGAGAGAGAGAGAGAGAGAGAGAGAGAGAGAGATATATTTTCTATATCGCTACGCTGTTTGCAGTGTGGCAGTTTATAGTGATGCACTGGGACATCATATCGCAGACATTTTTCGATATCGTTAATTGTGGGGTTTAACGTTATTTTTCATCACACGAAAGACTTTGGTGATGAAACAAGAGATAATGAAGAATCGACATGTGTGGAGCCTACTGCCAAGCTTATTTCCATACCCATGTCAGTTGAGCCAAACAATACTCGAACCCACGCGGTTTAGTTGTTATACATAAAAAAAATTATTGAACTCATTCGCCAAGAAGTATCGTAATTACATACATCCTTACAACAAATAATATGGGCCCCGATCAAAGCTCCCTCTAAGCTGCGCGCAGCTGCTCAAGCATCCCCGCGCAGCTGAATTGTCAATTTTTGCTCAATCCAACGTTAAATTTTGCTCGTCTCCGTAATGCTTGCGCAGTGCAGCGAGCACTGCGCGCACATCTACCATTCGTTTAGAGGGAACGTTGGCCCCGAGTGGTCTAAAGCGCTTTCCGTTACGGATCACTGCCATCTCACCTCTGTCGGCGTGGGTTTGAGTCTAGGATTCGGCTAATGTAGTTATGTGAGAAAGCTTGCCAGTAGCTTCTCGTGGAATGGTGGTTCTTTCTGTGGATTTTCCCAGAGTTCTTCCTCCACCAATAATACTGGCCGCCATGTATAGCCTATCGTGTGCTGAAAAATGGCGTTAAACTCTACAACAACAACAAATAATAAGTTCTGCATTTCACTATATCAGCTTTTAAAAGTATCAAGATTTCATAGTTGCATGGTTCAGTGGTTTGTTCGCCTTTCACCACCATATATATATATATATATATATATATATATATATATATATATATATATATATATATATATATATATATATATATATATATATATATATATAACTTGACTCAGTAGCAAGATACCTTGGATTGCTTCTATGATACGGCGAAAACGAGGCCAGGTAAACACCATTCCATGGACGAAATTGATTGAAAAACTAAAGATGGCGGAGATCATAGTTAGTAATATAAAAATACGTTACAATAAAGAAATAGCATTAAATCAGTTATTTCCATCAATGTCGCCACCTGATTTAAGGTTTTATCAGCCATACCTATGCCAATAAAAGTAGTGATTGCGAAAATTGTATGTTTGTACTGTGTGTGTGTGTGTGTGTGTGTGTGAGAGAGAGAGAGAGAGAGAGAGAGAGAGAGAGAGAGAGAGAGAGAGAGAGAGAGTTCATTTGAATGAGTGTTTGGTTATGTTTTACCGTTGCTTTACATTAAATTCAACCATTTCAGATATATCGATTTTCCTGTCATGCAGCATACATTTATTAGACGGGGCTGTTGGATTTGGCTGGTTGTGCAACAGATGACTATTAATGCAATGTATGTTTTGGAGTTTTACTGTGTAACCATTAATATCTTGCTCTCACGAAAATCTGGAAATCGGAATGGTTTAAGAATTGATACAAGTACTACATGAAATAGAATATGCTTACAGAATATACTCATTCAAATAAATTGACACAGAAATTACTAGATGTATGCAGCTTTTAACTGACCAACGTGGCAGAAGAAAAATTGCACTTATGTTGTTGTTATAGGGTTTAACATGGCGACCAGTATTAATGGTAGTAAAAAAAAAAAACAACCCGGAAAGACTCACAGACCCACAAGAAGCTACCAGCGAACGGTCTCACATACACACATTGGCCGAGCCCGAGACTCGAACCCACTGCAATTCTATAACGCAGGTGCTAGCTTTACCAGGTCATTGCTAAACAATGACGATCGAAAAGATTTTTTTTTTAACATAATTCATCTTGGAACTTAATAATATTTCCTCTTTTCCCTCAGGATCTGATGATAGTTTGAAATCACGATAAATATTACTTGATGTAAAGCAAGATCAGGAGTTTTCGCCAATGTTATCAACGTAAAGTGTGTGTGTGTGACTGTGTGTGTGTGTGTGATGGAATTTCAACATTGTTTTATTACATTTTAGTCATATCGGTACAATGTCTACAGTATGGAGTTTATAGTGATATCTTTCACTGGGGCGTTATGCAACATACATGTAGCACGATGTCCCACCACTTTTAATGCCAAGCGCCATGTGAGGCAGCAGCTAATACCATTTTTAGAAGTCTTTGGTATGACTTCTGGGGTTCGACACCCACGAATTCCTCCATCCCATGGGTACACTTTAACCACTTAGGCTACCGGAGATGCGCACAGACCACCAAATACAGCTAGAACTTTTAAAAACAAAAACGAATATATGTTCCTACTCGTGCAAATTTATAAACTTGTACCAAAATAAGTTACAATATAAATGTATTCACTGAAATATTTCAGCATTATAGTACATAGGCATCATGCCACAGACATGTGGCATCATGTCCAACCCAGTCATATTATCCTGATCAGGCCGACCAGTCCTAACAATAACCTCTTAATGCTAATCGCAAAGCGAGGCAGATGCTTGAACCATTTTTATAAGACTTTGGTATGACCCGGCCAAGGTTCGATCCCGCATCCGAGGCTGACGCTCTAACCACTAGGCCACCAGAACGGCCCTCTTCCTCGACTGTTAACTGTAATTAAAAAAGAGCTGATAACTATGTTCAGTGTTTCCCTTAGGAATGTAAGATAGAAAATAAAAATTTCATTATTGTCAAAAGTGAGGGTCAGATTTAGCATTTTTTAAAAATCCAACAAAACGTATCGTCAGAACTGGGCAGGGGGGGGGGGGCAAATTAAAATGGGAATATCTGATGCACAAATGAGGGTAAAATGCAATATAGTAATTTTATATATTGTATACTTCATTCATTGCTGGTTTGATTTGTTAGCTGGTATTGCTGATAGTGTGTACTTTGGACTAATTCAAGTTGATTTTGTCAAGCACATTGAAGCAGGATTTTGCTTAGCTGTGTGCATAGGCGATATACAATTTCCGCAAGTACTATATATGTTTAGAAATTTCTGACACAGTGCGTGAAAGTAGCATCACGATATGCCAACATTATCTCCACTGTGCATGTTGCAATTGCAAACAACTTCGACCTAAACCTGTCATTCTCTCGTGTGTACATGTACGTATTATCTGTAGTGCGCCTCCATATCTAATGTAAACCAAATGACCGATGTGCGGATGAGCTACACATTTCTTGATACTGATGTTGTAGTTGGTTTAACGCCATTTAGTAGCACATAATATATTATACACGGCGACCATTACATCTAGAGGAGGAAAAAAATCCAGAATAGTCACCAACCACAGACAGTCATTGGCTAGCTTTCTCATATACCCAAGTTGGCAGAGCCAGTGACTCGAAGCCACGCAGACACGTGTGAGATGTCAGTAATCTGTATTAAAGGCAAGCACCTTAGACCACTCAGCCAACTGGGTCACCTTAATGTATTGATATAAACTAAATATATTTATTGGAGAAAACTATCAGCGAAACTTTATACCTAATGCTGCATTCATGTTGTAGATGTTTTACTGAGGGAATGAGTCAAAAAGGGCACGCAACTACACAGACCAACAAGTATATCCCGGGTTCTTCCTCCGCCATTTATACTGGCCGCCATGTATAGCCTATCCTGTGTTGAAAAATGGCGTTAAATCGTATAGAAACAGCAACTTTTTTTTTAAAAAAAATTGCTGACGCATGCATGGAAAGCAGCTAGCATCACACCATAACTAAAACATTGCATGAAATGCTTTTAAGGTGGCAGGGGCTATTTCCTTATATTGAACCCTGTCAAATGTCTCACCCTAAGGCTATGGTGTTAATTTTTGGACTATTAAAGTGTAATAATTAAAGATATGGATATATTTGTGAATCTGATTTTACCGACTTGTGTTGTTCTTGAAACTGATATGAGGCATGTACACCTTACGTACACTGCACAGAATGTATCCAGTGAAATACAAACTGTCGACTAGGAATCAGAGCTAGCCACTTGTAGCAATAAGTTCATTGCTGCTTCATTGTAAGTGGTATCTCTCAAAAACTCACTGGATGACAAGTATTTTGAATTGCATCAAGCTATTATTATTATTAAGTACATAATGTTTTAAAAACTATCACTCAGTAAAAAAGAGCTTGTCTTTGCACTGTGAACATCACGTATTCTCAAAAATGGCATTTGGACACGAAAAAATGCAGGTATACATTTGGGGATTAGGCGCATTTTTTATTCTATAAATATTCACTGACTTGTCCGGTCACGTTAATGATATTCTTATGTTTTACTTTATTTATCAGTTGATTAAATATAGTACCGTTTATACTCTGTTTTAATGTAATTAAAATAAGGTTTTGGTCCAATTAAATTCAAGATTAGTTTTTAAACACTAATTAAATTGCTACATGAACCTTATAATCTACTCAGATCATCTATATAGACTCCACTTAACTGCACATCGGTTAACTGCACACTCCGGATAACTGCACGTAATCACGCCGGTCCCGATTTTTCCCAACGCTTAAAAATGAACTATACCGTACTCCGGTTAACTGCACACTCCGGTTAACTGCACGGTCTCGTGACTAGCCCGATGGTGTGCAGTTAACCGGGGTTGACTATTACCAACACGCTTACTAAAGTAGACTACCTCAAGTGATTTTAGCTTCATCATCCTGATATTCTAATTGAATCATCTATATATTAACAACACGCCGACTAAAGTAGACTACTTCAAGTGATTTCTGCTTCATATTCCTTACAAAATTTATGTAAAGTCCCAAATATTAACAAATGCGTCAAAGACGAAAAATTATTAATTAAAATTGCATTAAAGTATAATCCAGTTATTTCAACTTAAGTTTAATATAAACATCACATCAAATTCCATTTGCAAAACTAAAATAATTATTCTTAATATTGCTCAAATGTTATTTTTGCTAAAGCATTTGGGACTAAAACCTTTTAACAAATTTTCATAACTTCAAAAATAGGGTCAGCTACCAGAACCATATCAGGTATTTAAACTCACTCATTAATATAGTCTGTTTTTGTCTGACTTATTTGTTTCAGATAGAATGTCTACATCTTATATAGTGTGACCATTAGAATGGACAACCCAAAACCAAATTTGTCACTTTCCTTGGATAGAGACCTAAATATGAGTGCAACATCTGCAATGGTCAGGTAAATATTATATTGAAATATAAATATTTAAACTATACAATTAACTATTGTTGACAATGTGTATAAGTAATGATTGTGTTGTGTTTCTGCTACAGAAAGGCGAGATAAATCGAGGATTTACTCTGAATTATATATGTGAACAGAATGAAGTAGGTTCCAAACATCTCCCAAATGAAGAGTTTTTTTTTGGGAAAGATTCTAAAGCAAAGAAACTTCCTTGCAAACAGCAACATTAACAAAATCTTGCTTTTTCTTCTTGACAAGAAATGTTTTTCATGGACACAAAATGTGAGATTCCAATTATTACTTTAAGTCAAAAATGGATACTCTGCCGATAAAATGACAGATCTCCCACACCCCTTATATTTTTCTTCCTACCAGTAAGTATAAGAGCAATTAATATCATACATGGTAAAATTTCTTTTTTCATGTATGAACTACATTTATTGTCTAATTAGAAGATTTGTTAAGATTAATATATTCTAGCATACACCAAATGGTATACACAAGTGTTAATTCTTAACTTGATTTCTACACACATGGCTAGTGTAGTAATCAGTTAAACTTAAGTGAAATTGGTTTTTCACTAGGTACAATCAGACATTATAAACTTACATTAAATTATAATTTCCAATTACAGCACAGCAGTTTAGGTTGGTAGGGGTAATTCAAATCATAAAATGAAAGTATGGAGGTATCAATATCAATTCATACTTTTCTATCATAGTTTACCATCCTCACCATTATCCTGTGGATGAAAATCAACACAATACTGGGAAACCTTGAATCTGTATTTAAAAACCAGAATAATGAAGGAAATAATGTGAAGTGTGTACATGTCCTTATAATACCTAACACATGTATTTCTGATTTGCAAAAGCTGCCACTATTGTACAGAATTGTATGATAAAAGTACATGCATGAATACAGTTCCAGGTGAATGGGATTGAAAACAAAACATAATCTTAAGTACTGAGGTTCAAATATAGGTTTCTCTTCAATAGGTGATGCCCACTCAAGGGGCTTAAAAAATACAGGCTTTATCTAAATACAATTAGGCATTAAGGGGCTTATGATCTGTAAGTGGAGAACATACATGAATGTGAATTGAATTCACATGGCAGTTTAGGTAGGTGGGGGTACTTTGTCATATATTGTTGCCCAATCATGTACACTAATTACAACTTCTAGTTCTGCATATGAAATTTAAGAAAATTAATCTACTTTAAGACTTTCATTTGGGTAATATGATATCTTCTCTGGGAAAAAATAGTTTAATAATCAGTAAGGAGTGTAAAAAGGCACCATTTGGTCTCATATCTCATTATTAGCACATAGCATATGTTTTGAAAATACTGCTACAGTTGCACTCAGTCTACTCACTAACTTACTAAAGCCATTTCACTGCTCCTGTGGCCTAGTGCTTAGAGAGAGCATCCACCTCTGATGCAGGAAATCACACGTCAGATCCCCAGCAGAGTCCTACCAAAGACTTATAAGAATAGTACTAACAATTGCCTCACTTGGCTCTGCAATAAGAGGTTAGTTTTACAACTGGATATGGCATGATGCCCATGTGCTAGACATCACCAAAAAATTGTCATGGTGCAGACATCTTAGCGATGTGGTTGAAATTTTACATTAAAAATTATAAAAAAAACATGCACACAGTCTAAAGCCATTTAATAAATGTAAAAAGGTAAAAACACAAAAGAATGCACTCCATCTATAAAGTGGAAAAATCCAAAATCAATGACAAATGAAGCCACATTGTCACTCAAGATGCTGCTAACTTTATAATCCATGTCCCATATGAATATTTTTATGTATAAAATTAATGAAAAATTTTATAATTCATAACATGGGCAATCTAAATTTAATTTTTATGGAGACTGAATGAACAAACTTGTACTCGAAACAGCTTTGATTGTACCAAAGGTAACCATATTGCACTGGTTCTCATGTCTGTATATTCAAATTTCAGCCTAGTGAGCAAGAAACAGAGCAGCCTATCACCATCTTTAGAGAGTGTACTTGCTTATACCAGACCCTGGCTATTGGGATTGAGTAGCAGCTAAGTTTATTGTCCAGTAAGCCTGGCATACAAGCCTTTTCTTACAGCAGTTTCATTAGGTTGTTAATCACATACCGGTGCAATGTATATTTTGTTTAAATATGCCAATAGGAATTCTATAAAGGAATACATATTGACTAGTCCATGTGATACCAATCTAGGCATTGTTCAAAACTTTTTAGAACTATTTGTATGCCAAGAGTAAATCCATAGCAGCTACATCACCAGATTTTTTCCAACAACTTTATTCATAAGGAATTAGACATACAAGATTTATCTCAACCTGATGCAAGTCTATGCTAAACAAATGTACAAGGGAAGGAACTTACATGATACCAACCTGTCCAGCCTTATGAGCACAAGCCATTTTCGCCATTGTCATCTGTGGCAACTTGTCCCAGATTTCCTGATTTTTTGCAAGAGCATGCATAAACAAAATTATGCAATCAACAACACACACCAAAATCTTCTATACATCAATGAAAGTGCCCATTTCATGAATGAATGACAAGTAGCTGTGCATGAAAGACAAACTGACTGGCTCATCCCAAAAATAGGGTGAAAGATATGATTGAATCATAATGGGGAGTAAAATTTACAATGATTGGATCAGAAGGTTTAATGTATATTAATGAAAATAGAGGTAATCTATACATAGTCATCAACAGGTGACCAAAGAGTGTAGCAACTGATTATCTGTGACTCATGATGATGGTCCAACCTGAGTGAACACAAGAACAAGTCTAAAACATGGGCCTACCATTGAAAGAAAAGAACATATTTGATACTTTTTCGTTCACTATCCAGCACTAAGTAGGCCTATTAAAGCAAAATCTAATTACTGTTTAACAATAATATTTCTGCCATAAATAGATTACCTGACCTACTTATCTTTCATAAAAGCACCCCTCTATGCATCATCCTTTTTGCTTTGATTGTGTAAAGTGTCTATGTCATTATGTAGACTTGATTATGCAAATGATATTAAATATTAACTGCTTTTCTAAAGTCTTTTTTTGCAAATATAGAATAACCAAAGCCTATTCAATCATGGTTATTGAATGATCTGCACTGTAGATGTCATTCAATAAAACCTTCCCCAAAAATTCTTTTTAATCTTATTGATGCTTTCAAAATGGTTTCCAGGTACTAATCTGGTCCAAAAAGAAGAAAATGGGTCTATCAAAACAAATAACAGGGGACTACAATTCATTTCAATACAAGCTTTTTCCATTGTGACATCACATCAAATGACATTCAATCCTGTTTGTACTAGATCACACCTTTATACAATTTATGTTTTGTAGGTACAAGTCAATGCTAGGTTCTGCTCTTTCAGAGATGGCTTATATGCTCAGAAAAATTATTCTCCATTTCAGTAAATAGGAAATTAATGCAACATCAACAATGTTTACAAAACCTTACCTCCATAGTACAAGAAGCTCGGCATTAACAGGTTAGTGTTAGGACTGTGACTGGGTGGGATATCACTATAAACCATCACAATGAAGACATCATAGCGATATGACTGAAGCTACATTTTTAAAAAATCCAAAACAAAGTGGGTGGCCTGGAGTTAGGATAATGTAACTGGGTCGGACATAATGCACCATGTCTGCATCATAATACCCCAGTCCAGAGGCGTAGCGAGGGGGGGGGGCAGGGGGGTACATATGTCCCCGGGCGCCAAGGTACAGGGGCGCCAAAATGAGGCTTGCAACGTTACATTATAATAAGAAAACAAGGGTAATAAATCTGTCACAAGATCGCTGGGGCGCCAATTTTATAGTTTGTCCCCGGGCGCAAAATATCATCGCTACGCCTCTGCCCCAGTATAAGATATCACTTCAAATGATCACACTGCACACCTTGTAGCAATATGACTGAAAAATGTATAAAGCTTGATTTAAAAAATCGAAAACACACAGGTTGGCCTGGTGTGAGGATAATGTGACTGGGTGGGACATGACATCAAATGCCTAGTATGTAACATTACTATAAACTGCCACAATGCAGACATCATAGTGATATGACTACAATTTTTAAAACTTTAAAATCTAAATCACAAATACACACCATTAAATTAACAAGGATGCAAACCCGGTATTTAACACCACTGACTGGCAAAGCAAGCACCCTTCTGGCATTGCAAATCACTGCAGAAACCAATAAAAAGAAAAACACCATCAGCTAAAGATGGGATTTCTTTTAGCAGCAGAACCTGTAACAAAGTAATATTATTACAGGTTAGACCCCCCCCCCCCTTCCCATCCCTTGATTAATTGGCAGACACTCCTAATTTTCTTTGTAACCAACCCTTGCTTATGGCAGAAACAAGTCCAAGTAAACAGTTTTGGAATGAATGGTATTGGTTTTGGAATGAATGGTACTGGTTTGGGGGTTCCTCTGCTAAAAACAACTCCTATCAATCATGATTGCTTATAAATTATAAACATAATTAACTTACGTATATATCCCACAGTAAGTTCCAAAGGTGATTTGGATTTGAAAGACATTCTTACTTCTGCTGTATATTATATATTATATATAACTTGTGGACACACGGCGACCAACGTTCCCTCTAAGCTGCGCGCGCTGCTCGGGCATCCCTGCGCAGCTGAATTGTCAATTTTTGCTCATTCCAACGTTAAATTGCTCGTTCTGTTATGCTTGCGCAGAGCAGCGCGCGCACACCTACCATTCGCTTAGAGGGAACGTTGACGGCGACACGGTCACGGGTGGATACAATGGAGCGAGTTTTTGTATTCATATCCCCATTGTATGTTAACCACGATTCCACGTTTCAAATTACAACCAAATTGTATGCCCTAATCACCAAAGTTATACTCACATTTACGGACAGTCATGGAAATGAAGAAACATTCCTAATTGTTCATATTATTGTCCCAGAAACAATGCCTTCTTCCAATCATCAGCGTGACAGACTCCCTGTTTACTTACTGTTTCAACGTGTCACTAAGACTAAAGTAGTTCGATATTTACTGCAGGTATCCTCCAGGCATAACAGAACGACACTGTCTAGATTCCTGTACCTATTATTTGATTTTACTACGAGCGGTGCGCAGTCATAACGGATCAGTGGGGGAGAAAAAAAATAGCCCCCCCCTCTCTCTCTCTCTCTCTCTCTCTCTCTCTCTCTCTCTCTCTCATACATTATTTTCTTACAGCAGTTCACATACGCACAACTATTTATATTTTCGCAATAGTGTAACCATGCTAAATATAACTCCGCTGACTAACAACGTGGTCTTTATATATGTGTTTTTATTGCTGATTTTCTTTTAAGCCCCTTAAAGCACCATGCAATTGTGTACACACTTATATACAACAAGTGGTGGGTGGTTGTTTTATTGTTCGTCCATTGGTTGATATATATATATATATATATATATATATATATATATATATATATATATATATATATATATATATATATATATATTGCTTGAAAATGAACAGGCGCCTCAACATCTCAGTCTATTTATATTCTCGAGATGGAATTTCCAAGAGTCCTAAGTTCGAATGAGAATTTATTCAGAAAAAGGTTTTGTAAAATCTGGGGCTAATTCCACAGCTGAAACGTGCAATATATTTGACTGGCCTTTTGTCAGGAATTTTAGTAGTGTTACTTTTTAAAAAAAAATAAATGAAACGTTTCGTCAACAAATTTTACTCTGAAAATTGATACACAGGTTACATGTTCGAACACTGTATGAAACTAGAAAAGTGAAGGCCGCAAAAATTATAGGCTTATATTTTTTGTACATAAACGATAAATACTCTAGCAGCAGAGGGGGCGATCAGACCAATTTTAGAAGTGTCCAATTTCAAAATAAAAAAGTACAATAAAAGTAAACAGACCAATTTTAAAAGTGTCCAATTTGGAAATAAGAACGTACAAAAGAGGTAAACAGGAAGGTTATGTTTACAAAATTGAAATTAAAAATGACGCCAAACTTACTGCTTTTACGTAGACATTTCATTGAGGTCGCGCCACCTCTGCTGCTGAACATTTTAACAAAGTTGATAAAATAATTTCTAACCGAATATTTTGTCAAGTACGATTCGATATCTTGATCGAGGGTCATGTAGATCTAGTGTTATAAATCCATACGGAATGTACTGCACGTCAGCAAAGAAATTTTTAATTCATCTAAGTGCATATCAGCTAAAACAACAGATGAAGTTGTTTTACAAAAAGAAACATCTACCACTACAACGACGTATTTTTTTTTTTGTCCAAAACAATCAGTATTAGATAACGGGACCGTAAGGCATTTATATTTAACCCGGTGAACTTGAAGGTGGCAAAAAAAGAGCGAATAATCCTTTTTGCAGTGCAACTACACTTACAACTTCCAGCATGGAAAGATATAAGGGTAGGCCTGCAATGTACAGATAAAATTCAACTGTTCCTCAACGTGGATTTGTGCGTGAACAATTACAAATAACTCATGAATATACACAAGTATTTTTTTAAGGATCTTATTTCCGTTGATGTTGGTGTCAGTAGTTTCTGTACATTTTACGATAAATCCTCAGCAGCTGCGATTTTTTTCTGACTCGAGACATTGCGAGATAAACTAAATTTAACCACTCAGTTCTGTCATCAACAATCCAAACATTTTGATCAGAAACAGTTAATCTCAGAGATGAATGAATTGTCATTGCGTATGCTAATTTCCATAGACTTTTATTCATAGCTAATGCGTTTTCAACAACACAGACAGGAACTAAAACAATATCGTTTAACACAAGATTTTTTTTCTTTGACGATCCCGGAATTTCAACCTCTATATTTTGACGTCGAGTATCTGCTGGGTGATGACAGAATAGCGCAGGTAGATCTGGAAATTTTTCTTTATGTAACAAAAAATAATTGTTGTTGAAGTGTATCCCAAAATATTTATTGTCCTACCTGCAACTATCAAATCGTATGATCTCTATCAGTTCCAAAAATAATTTTAGTATTTTTTTTTCAGCATTATTTTGCAATGAAATTTTTGTTGGTTTCAGTCTGATTAATTCCATAAACTTTCTTAATTTGGAGAATACGATCGATGCTCGTCAGTTATTTCTTCAAAATAATCTACAAAACACTTTAGCCATTCATGAGGAGACAATCCAGGACGAGGTGGCGGTTGCCCATGACGGTTGCACATTAACACAGGACTATTTTCGCTAACCATCAATACCGTAACAATACAATTGGTACCCACTTCATTTCCTAAAAGGAAATGTTTGCCAAACCAGGCATAATTAATTGGATGAAGGTCATTAGCAAACTCTAATGATTCAATGCAAGCAATCCGGTCAAATAAAAAAGTAAAGGTAACCTAACATTGACCCACCTACAGATGTCGCATAGACATTTTAGTTTAAAAACTTGTTAGGGACTTATAATATGTACACTATGTACTAGAAATATTGGTATGTTAAGCGTTAGGAAAATTCTACAACTTATTGAATTTGACTCAATTGCACAGGTGGCTGACACATTATTCGTTATTTTGTCCATTAGTAAAACTAGACTGAATTTGAAATAAATATGGCTAGGGCGTAAACGACATCCATCTACGACATCGGCTGGCCGACCTCCGGGACCTTTTCCTCCTTTTCCTCGTCCAGAGCCCATCAACATAGCGACATGAGAAAACTATTTTTCTCTCGCTATTCTTTGGTGCCATTGCACCCCTGTAACAAACTACCTGATTGGTTGATAGGGTTGAGTGTGTGTTGGGTCTATTCCCACTCACACAGGGTCTTACATTCATGTCATTATCCACTTTTTATTGGTATGACATGAAAACCAAATTTAACAAGCGCACTATGTGCGTTAAATGCCCGTGGGGATGTGGCACCATTCCTTCCCCACGGGAAACCAACCATCGTATAAAACGATGGATAAACCAGTGAACAAATGACCTTTATGGCCGGCTTCACTTTAATTCAACTTCATCACCATCCGTTTATCGCAACACTAGTCATTTTGTGTGTTGGATATCCAAAATCTCTCATAATATTTCAACATTCACCCATTCCAAGAAAACTTTCGGGATAAGACGTTGCCATATTAACTGAAATAACTTTCATATGATCGTATTTAGTCTTTCACAATTCACTGTGTCCATATTCGATACAATCGCGTTGTATTTCTTCAAGTAATTTAAATCGTATTGGTTTCCACGAAGTTTGTTTTTGAGCAAAATGAGCGGCAACTGACGGAACGGTAAAACAGTGGCGTCATAACTTTTTAACATCTTCATGAGTATAATTCGACAATGTTGCTGCGCAGTATTTTTCATATTTTCATGGAGAGATTTTGTACGATGAATATCTCCATATATGATATTTTTTATTTATCTCTTATAAATTCAAATATATCATCGTCTTAAATTTAATAGTTCGTGGAAATATGGTTGCTGCATTGGTCCAAGCATGCGCATTATGATCAATAATTTCAATAGAAGCCCCTTTAGATATATATTTAGATTAGTAAAATATATTTCCGGTTATCGTTTTTATCATTACTGGAAATTTTTAGTTTTTTAGTTTTTTCCCCCAGTTCAGCAACTTTTTTAACAGACGCTCTGGTATCTGTAACTCTTTTGCTCACTTATTTATCTTTTACGTCTTTGATCTGTTGAAGCGTTTCCAGGCATTGCGTTTATAAAATGTTTCGTTATTCGTACTGCTATTCAGCTTATTATTAGCGAAACTTTCTTCGGTGTTTACTTATCAACGCTGGGTCCATCATTTTTCAGATATAGTGCATAAATAACCGCATTTGCAGGATACACTCGTTCATAAAACAGTTTGTCAATACCAGTCTATATCCCTGGTTTGGATTTTGTAAAAACCCAATATAACAATTTTTACATTATGTTTTTTTTTATAATTATTAATCAGTATATGTTTATTTTTATAATAATAATCCAAGTATTTTTTTTTCTCTATAATAGGTTTTTATTCTAAAAAATATTTTTGATCGTCGATAATGCTAATAATAGTCGCTGCTCAATCATTACTCATTCTAGCATCAATAAAATTTCTATCATCAGCAAACCGAAACGTTGACCATACATGAGTTGCACTATCTTCTTTAAATTCTTCCTTTGCTTTACGAATATGTTCAATACAATTTATCTTTGGTAATTTTGATATCGACAATTGAGGTATTCGATCATGATTAAATTTGTTAGGAACATCTTTAATATCTAAAAGAAAAGATTCATCCAGGTAATGCTTAAGCAAATACACGTCTAATTGATAATTTTGCGTGTAATTATAATCATATTATTATAATGACCGAACAAAAACAAACATGCCAATTGTTATTAATTGGATCTAATGATTTTTGCAATCGTAACGTCGTAAATGAATATGGTGCGTCTCACACAAAATCAGTAAAACGAGGAAGTAATGGACAAATTCGCAGTATAAATTGTCAATGTGGAGTTAGAAGAAAAACATAATTATGTGTAACTTGTGGAGGTAAAATATATCGATAATTAATGCGGCATTACAAAAAGAATTATAACACTGTCATTGATGCAGACAAAATATTTGTATATCGCATTATATAACAATGAACGAAAAAGAATTTGTGAGAGTCTAATCACAAAGAAACTTCAGTTAGTTCTAAGTAATCAAATATCGTTTTGCTACGAGTCAGGATATTATCTCGATTCGTAAGTTTAAAACGCCACAAACACGTGTTTTGGTGTAGAAAGACCATGCTAGGAACTTACTTGTCAAGTAAACTGTTCTGCAATAGCAATTGATGGGTGTGCATCCGTAGAAGAGAAATGGCAATGTTGAATTGGTTCCCGATTGCATAAATGACAACAAACGTGGAACTTTGTAAAGTGAAGGAGATAACACGGGCGTCCACAATATTACTGTTTCTAATTCAACTTTACCTTCAGCAGCAGCTGCACGAAGCCAAAATGCATCGATGTGGTTATTTTTACTGCTTAATGCAGCTGTGTGTTGTGCTTCTAAATAACCATGCGAATTTCTCTGCAAAACCAAAATACGTGGCTGAGAGGAATTGCACATGAAAATCTCAGTGAGGCACCGCAAAGTTGTCTTGACAGTGAATAAATCCACCATTTAAAGTGACGTTAAATAATAATAATAATAATAATAATAATAATAATAATAATAATAATAATGAGGACATTGTATAGCGCCTAATCTTTCGAAACTCTAAGCGCTTTACACCATCAATAATGATATGACTACACTACAGAGCAACAAATGACAAAAACAATGAAATTGGAAAACATAAAAACATGCTGAAAATAAATAAGATACAAAACATGATTAGGTCGCTATGATTGTCCCTGCAGTCGAAACAGGTGAGTCTTAAGAGCACTCTTAAAAGGGACCACTTTGTCTTTGTGTCTAATTTCAATGGGCAATTCGTTCCACATCGCCGGGCCCTGGTGTGCAAACGAACGTTGTCCATATGACTTTGTTTTCTTCTTGGGAACAATGAGTATACGATTATCAGAAAAAGAGCGTAAGGATCTAGCTGGTGTATACACATGGGTGAGGCTGGATAGGTATGTTGGACTGGAGTCTGTCATTGAAACATAGCACAGAGAACAAATTTTGTGTTTGATTCTGTATCGAATTGATAGCAATATAGGGTGCAGAGCAGTGGTGAGGTGTGCTCTGATCGAGGTACTCTAAAGATGATCCGTGCAGCTGTGTTTTTAACTTTTTTGAAGTTTCAGGAGTAAATATTGTGACGAACCAGACAGAATTGAGTTACAATAGTCCAGTCTTGAAAGTACTAAAGAACATACAAGTGTTTTAGTGGTATCAACTGAATGATATTTACGAATGGAACTTATGCGTCTCAATTCAAGATATGCAACCTTGCATATGTTCATGACATGTTGGTACTGTCTAGAGTAACGCCTAGGTTCCGTACTGACTGAAAATTTAATGTTGGTGTTGCTGATAATTATTATCTGAGGTAAAGGATGTGAATGAGAAAGATTTTGTGTTGTGATCAGAATGGCCTCAGTTTTATCATCATTTATCTGCAGCTTGTTACATGTCATCCATGATTTCACATCAGAAATGCACTTCTCTACTCCATGGATGGTAGCATCAACTTCAGTTGGGTGGCTAGACTTGTATATTTGGGTGTCATCAGCATACAATTGGTGTGACACTGGGTGATGATCTATGACACTTGAGAGCGGCTGAGTATAAAGAATGAAGAGAACAGATCCCTGTGGAACACCACAATATACGTCAACTGGGCTGGAGTGTATTCCATTTGCAGATATAATTTGTGTCCTGTTGACTAAGTAGGACTTGAACCACTGTAAGGCTATATTCTGAATGCGAAACACATGCTGGAGACGGTGAAGTAAGATATCATGGTCTATTGTGTCAAATGTTGCAGATAAATCCAGGAGAGTGAGGACTGTAATATTTCCACTATCCAAAGCAGAGAGAATGTCACTAATACTTTCAGAAGAGTAGTTTCCGTACTGTGGCAAGGGCGATATGCAGACTGTACATTGCTAAAAAGACTGTTTGAATTCAAATGAGATACAAGTTGAGTTAGAACAACCTTTTCTAAGATTTTTTTATATGAATGGGAGATTAGAAACTGGGCAGTAGTTCTTTAAATCGTTATGGTCCAGTGTTGGTTTCTTCAGCAGTGGCTTTACGATGGCAATTTTGAAAAATGATGGGAATTCCCCTGATGAGAGAGATATATATATATATATATATATATATATATATATATATATATATATATATATATATATATATATATATATATATATATATATATATATATATATATCAATAACATCAGTTACTGAAGGCAATATTGGGTCTAAGTACTCAAGCAGCAGTGATGTCGGAATTGGATCAAGTTGACAAGACTTTGGTGCACTTATCATCACGATTGTCCGTACTAAATCAATAGAAACAGGTTCAAATGCTCCTAACGGTTTTCGCTGAAATTCTGCATCATAACTGGATGGTGGCGAATCAGTTGAAATTGTGCTGTCAAGCGAATCTCTAATGGTTTGTACTTTATCATCGAAGAAATTTGCAAATTGGTCTGGTAGGTCTAGTGGAGAGAAGGTTGTTGGAAGTGGTATAAATTTGTTTCTTGTGTTACGTGCTTAGGCTCGAATAAGCAGCAACACAGAAAGAGTGAAAACTAACAAGCTTGTATAACCTGAACAATGAATTTATTAAGTACAATTATTTTCATAAAATAAATAAACTTACGGTTTTAGAGAATCAAATCCAACATTAATGCAATATAGAATTCACAATAATAATCCACTAATGGAATTGCAAGAGTCCTGATAAATAAATGTTCTAATAGTTCCAGGTTCGAATCTTGACGATGTAATCCAAAATGGCTGACAATGTCCCGTGATACAGTTCTTGTTTTATTATCATCCAAATGAATTATGAGCACATGTTTTCTCCTCCAAATAGATAAATAAATCCTCTTTTTTCAATGAATTGACACAATGTCCAGAACAAGATAATTAAAATTATAACTCAAACATAAATACACAACTACTAACTTTAAAGCCCAGATTCTACTAAACTGTTCTATCCCAAACAACAGTCTATATAACTGTTTTTCTTAAGTAAACAAGTGATCACGTGATTTTCTAGAAATTGATATCAGTTCATAGAAGGTTACAGAAAGAGACTGCCTTCACTAAATCACTTACTCTAGATATTTCCTACACCCAAGAACTAAAAATAAAAGTTGTCCTTGAAATTAACCAATAGTTTTTGAAGCTTGTTGACAATGTCTAAAGCAGAGTCAGGAATTAGTTCAACAAGCCAAGGTCAAAAACTTGTTTACAGTTAAAGGATGGTCAGCCTGAACTTTCTAGAAAAATCTCCCAATTAATGAATATTAAACCCTAAATGACAAATTTGGATTTAACAATTAAAAAATAAATAATTTAAATCCAATAAACGTAACACTTGACATTAGTTTGTTAGTTATCTCGAAGAGCTCTTTGCAGCTGGAACTCTCCGTGATTTTAGTACTGTAGTGGGATAATTTGGCTAAATGGACTATGTTTGTGACGTTCTTCTTAGAGGCTTCGTAGATTTGTTTATGAATAGTGAGTCTGGTGAAAAGCCAAAAGCCTCTCTGCTTTTCGGCGATGTCTTTTAGCAGTGCGAAGCTGGTCCCTAACACTGCTATACCATGGAAAACACTTTTTATACTGATATTCTGCATTTGGTGGCAGGGGCATGTTTTTCAAGCAATGAACGCAGGCAGTTATCAAGTTGTTCCGCTGTTGGATGTAAGAAAGTTGTTAGGTTTTCTTGGATGTCATGCATGTATTTGGTTCTATTTATCATACGAAGGTTTCTCTTAGTAGCAAATAGAGGTGGAGGGTTAGGGACTGATACGTCAAGATGGCATACAATGCAGAGGTGATCCGATGCAAATTCGTGGGATACAAGGGTGGATTGCAGAATATTATCATCAGGTCTATAAAGAAACCAGTCTAAAATGTGACCAAGTTTACAGCAGTTGGTTAACTGACTGTTTAAGATTGAAAACTTGAATGGAATCTAGGAGTTTTGACATGTATGGTTTACCAGAACAGTCAAAGTGAAAGTTGTAATCTCCAAGAATAATTAGGTTGCCACCTATCGAATTTCCATACTCTATAAGTTTTGGAAACTGCTCCAAAAAGAGAGATTCAGTCAGCTTGTTTTTTTTCTACTAGGAGGAGGATGGTAGAGACAGAAAAAATGGACTGACATTTGTTCCAGTGTGGGCGTTGTTTGGACTAGTTCAAACGATGTGTGGCAGAAATTGATGATTGTGTTGTACTTAATGCATTTGATCATGGAATTCTTTGTAATTACAGCAATTCCACCTCCGCGAGAGTTGTGGGGGAACGATGGAGTAATCGCTGGGTGTTAAATCCGCACACTTAGATTCATCAAATGCGGAATGTAACAAAGTTTCTGTCAGAAAGAAGACGTCAATATTCTGGTCGTTGATAAAATTAACAATTTCTGTGCACTTTTCCGGTGATCCTACTGATTGAGCGTTGAATAATGCAATACGTAGTGGTATCCCTGGGACAGTTGACACAACGGTTGACGATTTAAGAGGAATTTGAACCAGGTTATTAAAATTAACGGCAGAATTTTAAAATGGGTTTTCTGTTACGGGCGAAAGGGAGATAACTGTAATTCTTCTTCCTTTCTTAAAATTAACGGCATAATTTTTAAGTTGTTTCAGTTAAATGCTACAACAATAGTTGTATCAACATTGCCTGCAAATCTTTTAGGTTACATAATTGAGTATTGTTGAGAATCTGCATTATCAGATAAATCCTTGATAAATATCGTTGTTGGAACACCTGTTCTCATGTAACCATTGCTATATCTGGCAAGTTCAATAATTACTGGGGCAACATTAGCGTTATCCAAAACTTATTTAATTTCCTTTCCATCAATGGAATAATGGAATAATGTGCACGGTTCAACAACGCCATGATTACATTGTTAAGAAATCCAACGGTGTTATTGGTAAGATAATCGGTACCGTCACTCTATATCAGTTCTCCATCAACTTAAATAAATTTATTCACATGGAAGGAAAAACGTTGATGTCTTGCACTTGCAATTCTATTTATGATTTATTGGATAGATATTTCTAATACTCAAAATCTCTCTTGTTTCGATCCACTAATACATGCGATTACATAACAAATACTTGATCAGAAATATCTTTGAACTGGGTCGTTATTCAGAAAACTATACATTATTTATTTTCTTTAATACCGTGCAAATCCACTCCCAATTGTCCGATAAGCATTTGTTGAATCTTAAAATCGCTGCTAAGCGGCCTCGTTTATGATTTTATTAACTGTAGACGGTAATGTTCCGTCGATGGTATTGTAACCAGAATTGTCTTTGATTGTGCCGGTGTTATTAATCGCCGAGCTGTTTTAATTGATCCACAGTAGCACTTTTAATGCTATTCAATACTTGCACTGCAAATTCTTTGGTAATGGGTACTGCGCGCGATGATAATTTTGTGATTGGTTTTGGCGCACTCGAAAAAATTTTACAAATAACATCCCAATGTCCAGTTCCATAATGTCATGTACGCAGATTTCCTCGCGTTAACTGGTTTCATACGTGTACGCATTGTTCTTATTATTAAATGTCAGGTCGATCTCTAATGTACAGCTGCATCGTCAATGTTTCATGCCGCATATCAACAATGTGCCGGTCTTGATACACAATGGAAAAATTAAAAAAAAAAACGTTTATGTAGCAGTTAATTATTATGGCATGGAAGATACACAGGTGTTGAGAACGTAATCGTTATCAAATCGCATAGTTCCACAGTTTCTGAGACCCCAAATAGAATGTCCTCCTGTTCAACTACATTTTTCGTTTTGGACATGTTTTTATACTTTTATAACTACCACTAATGGAGTTACATGTTAAATTGATCGCCTTACGTCAATTCCGAAGTGAAAATTATCAAGGGATTGGTCATCATATTATATATTATTTTAGCTTTCACTTTGACTGCCTGAAAACCCATACACATCAAAACTCCTAGATTCCATTCATGTTTTCAACCTTAAATAGTCAGTTAACAAACCCACCCTTACACATGGACACATTTTAGACTGGATTCTTAATAGACCTGATGATAATATTTTACGGTTCACCCTTGAATCAAATATACTTTCATCAGACCACCTTTGCATTATATGTCATCTGGATGTGTCAGTCCATAACCATCAGCCTTTTTTTTTGCTACTAAGAGAAACCTCCGTATGATAAATATAGCCAAACTAATGCATGGCATCCAAGGAAACCTAACACCTTGTTTACCTCCTATAGCAAAACAACTCGATAGCTGCCTGCCTTCATCGCTTGAAAAACATGTCCCAGCCACTAAATGCAGAGTATCAATTCAAAAGTGTTCTCCGTGATATTGCAGTGTTAGGGATCAGCTTCGCACTGCTAAAAGAGACTGCCGTAAAGCAGAGAGGCTTTTCCACCAGATTCATTATTCATAAAAAATGACGAATGTCACAAACATGGTCCATTTAGCCAAATAATCCCACTACAGTACTAAGATCACAGAGAGTTTCAGCTGCAAAGAGCTCTTCGAGATTACTAACAATCTAATGTCAAGGAACAAATATACACCACTTCCAACTATCTTCCCTCCAGCAGACCTTCCGGGACTAACAGATTTCTTCCGTGACAAGGTACAAACCATTAGAGATAAGCTTTACAATACAATTTCAATGTAATCATTGTCACCATACAGTGGTGATAGAAATTTCAGCGACAACGGTTAGCAACATTTGAACCTTACTATGTATTTAGTACGGACACTCGTGATTAAGAGTGCTCCAAGGTCATGTGAACTTAATCCAATTCCAACATGACTGTTGCTTGAGTGCTTAGATCCAATATAGTAATACCTCTCTTTCATCTGGGGAATTCCCAATATTTTTCAAAACTGCCATTTAAAGAACTACCGCCCAGTTTCTAATCTCTCGTTCGTATCAAAGGTCTTAGAAAAATATGTTCTAACCCAACTTGTATCTCAACTGAATTCAAACAGTCTTTTTAGAAATGTACAGTCTGCATATCGCCCTTGCCACATTACTGAAAGTAGTCTTCTGAAAGTAGTTAATGACATTCTCTCTGGAGAGCGGACAGATTACAGTCCTCACCCTCCTTGATCTGTCTGCAATATTTGACACAATAGACCATGATATATTACTTCACCGTGTCCAGCATGTATTTTGCATTCACAATACAGCCTCACTGTGGTTCAAGTCCTACTTAGTTAACAGGACACAAATTGTATCTGCATATGGAATACACTCCAGCCCAGTTGATCGATGTTGTGGTGTTTCACAGGGGTCTGTTCTTGGACTTGTTCTCTTCATTCCATACACTCAGCCGCTCTCAAGTGTCATAGATCATCATCCAGTGTCTGACGAATTGTACGCTGATGACATGCAAATACACAAATCTAGCCACTCTACTGAAATTATTGCTACCATCCAAGGAGTTTCTGATGTGAAATCATGGATGTTATGTAACAGGCTGCAGATGAATGATGATAAAACTGAGGCCATTCTGATCACAACATAACGACTTTCTCATTGCCATCCTTTACTTTAAATAATAAATATTAACAACACCAACATTAAATTCACATATTCAGTACAAAACCAAGGTGTTATGCTTGACAGTACTCTCACATTGCACCAACATGTCATGAACATATGCAAGGCTGCATATCGTGAACTGAGACGGATCAGCTCTATTCACAAATATCTTTCAGTTGATGCCACCAAAACACTTGTGTGTTCAATATTACTGTCAAGACAGGACTATTGTAACTCAATTCTCTCTGGTTCGTCTCAAATTCTACTCCAGAAACTTCAAAAGGTTCAAAACACAGCTGCCTGGATCATCCTTAGAGTACCACGATAATAGCAAACCTTCTCGCTGATGTGTACATATACTGACTATCCATTCGATCCAGAATCAAACACAGAATTTGTTCTCTGTGCTACGTTTCACTGAATGACTTCAGTCCAACATACCTATCTGGCTCTTTAACTGTAAACACCCTCAAAATACTTACGCTCCTCTTCTGACAATCGTATAATGTTGTAAAGCGCTTAGAGCGTCTAAAGTTTAGGCCTATACAAAATCCTCATTATGATGATTATAATTATTATTATTATTACTCCCTCGTAGAAAGGATTCAACCAAACAACAACATAGGGTACCCAGAAAACCCTCTCCACGCCGCTTCCCCTTTACTTCATAAAATAGATAACATTTGGTTATAATATTTGGCAAACAAAAGTTTTCGTTTGTCGCCTTAACTCAATGCTGATGTAAAAAGTATCAAGGAATTGATTGAAAATGGAATATTTTACAAATTACATGACGCAGTACGAATGCACAATATTGAACCAAATATTGCCATATTCGCCCTCTCGTGGAATAGAGTTGCTATTTCGATCCTGATATTCAGTAAAGTCTGAGGTGTCATGTAATATCGATTTAAAATAGATGAAGGTAATTATTGCAACCAGAATATTTTAGCTGACTAAGTGTTAAATATTTGCAAAATAAGCGCTACCCCATCCCCTCGTGAAAGAAGGCCGATATTTTCGTATAAATATTTGGCTATATTTAAGCTGTCGTTTATCACCTCATATACACTTATCAAAGAATCAACTGGAAAAGGAATTTTTGAGATGACGCTCTGTAAATTGTGCAATATCAACAAAATATCGTTGTGCGTACGCTTTTCCTTCATCTTCGCCTACTAGAAAAAATATTTGTTATAAATGACTGAATTGGTGGCTAACCTTGAACATAAGATAACGACTACTAGAGTTCAGATCCAAAGTATTAGTCTCACTAAGAATGAGAATATTAAAGGAATAAATGTGCCGCTGTTAGATTAAATAATTCTCTCCGTATTAATAGCGGATTTGGTCCATTTCCTTTCTGAAAACAACTAAAATTAAATTACTTTTTTTACTGGAAACACCAGATACTGCGAGACGTATGGAGAAACAATTGGGATATCATGTTTGAACATTTAAAAGAATAGATGTATCTGTATTGAGATTTAAGGATCGTAAAGGAGGCCATGCCTGGGAAAGTGAGAACGTATGACAACTCTAATGAACAATAAAGATTTTAAATTTATTCAATATATGGAATCGCATCACAATTAGTATTTCCAGTACATTTCTAGTCTATTTTCGAACATGTTTTCCTCTCTCATTTTGGTGGTGATAGAAGAGTTATATTGATGCAATTTTGGTAGGGCTTTAAAGGTACTCGTTTATTTTTGAGAATATGAGCTCAGAGAGTGGTTGTCTGTGTGTATTTTGGCGACAGTGCACATTTAGTAATAAGGCCTTGGTGATGATCCGGAAGTGAAATCTGTGTTTCTGTTTACATGCTGTTCTGTTTACAGTGCAGCCACTCAAAAAAATGCCGGTGAACCCTTGACAAGAACTTCACCGTGAAGTCATCTTTGGAGGTATTTTAGATTAACATATGATTTGTATTGATTGTCACACAGTTGAAAGGTCAGTACTGAGAAATATATGTAGAGAACATATAGCAAAATTAATTGTGATGTATGTCCTTATCTTCCTACTCTGCACTTATAAAATTTCTCCCATGATGCACTTGTCGCCTTAGGAAGTTTGTGAACACGTAGTCTTCTTTTATCCCAAACCAGTTTTCCTTTAGATAAGAGTACGACATACTAAGCTTTATGTATAAATTTTGAGATAAGTGTTACTTCCTTATAGTTCAAACACCCGAGGCCATGTACCGATCGGACAAGATTAGATTCACTGCAAGTGGTCGCTTAACATCGGGCTAAAATATTAAAAAAAGAAGTCATATTACAAACCGCTACCAGTTAAAGAGAAGAGGGAATTAGGGAAATGAAAGTTACTTCATATCGTTTTAATTATTCTTCGTTTAGTCAGCAACTTGACCAAACGAGCGTTACGAGTCCCGCGACCTTGATGCTGTTATCGCGGTGTTTGCATGACAAATATACATGTATATTATCCACAGTGTCGGAACCTGTACGCCAGATTAACATTTTCAGTAGATTTATATGACCTTGCGTCAGTGATAGTGCCCATTTTTGTCATTGTACCATTCTGGCCATATGATTTCAAATGAGCAAAATTGTTTTAAATCTACATTTTAATTCTGACTAATAAAAACACCTACATTGATGATAATTACAAAAAGGTCAACTTAATCAATTTAATCAATTTTTAATTTGTCTTTTAATTAATTTCCAAAGAAAACCTCATGAAAACAATTATAAAGTCCAAGAGAGTCAATATTTAGTTTTTTATTGACACTGACAGACTAAGTTGTACTGCTCGTGTTACTCTCACTGACCACTTACATTTTAATTTAATACCATCATTATAGCTTAAACTTGTATTGAACGGCCGTTTTTAGTCATGTTTAAGATACTACCCCTACACCACCACCACACCAAAGAAAAAAAAAATAATTGCTTGTTTAATGGCAGTTGATTAAACATTTGTACCTTTTTGTAAGTACAATATCGCAATCTATGTCGCAGCAGAGAGGGCGACCCCCACCATTTTTTGGAAGGTTCATTTTTTGAAAACTAAAGCTTCTTACCAAAATGACAATATAATTCAATAAAGCTAAACCGAATCCTCTAACTAGCCTTGATTTTCTCAGATTGGGTTAGTTTATAAATTATAGTATTTTTGTCTTTGTGTTTTTTAGTATGTATACACGCGAGTTTACACACCGTGACACTTATTTGTGGTCGCGCTATCTCAGCTGATGTGAATTCGATCAGTCTCTCATCCAAAGGTTTTATCTAATCCTATAAATCCGTGTGGGGTTGACTGCTTGCGAAAAGAAGTTTTTGAACTTATTATATCTATGTCTCCGCTATAACAAGTCTGATGAATATTTCACAGAGTATGTGTATCAACTTCATAAAAAAAACTAAATTATTACAGTTATCTCTGATCACTTTAGGTATTTGTGTATATCGCTGAGTAACATAAATCATGCATTGTTTTTATGCCGGCCTCTGGAAAATAATATAGCTGTATTTGACTCTTTACAGCATTACATCATCATAAACTTCAAGATTATTAATAAATCAATCAAGATCATCTACAGATGGAGCTTCATCAATATCGGTGATAAATCCAACAGCTTTATTGCGTTTCTCGTCCAACAATTTTGCGTTTTCATTCATTTCTTTAAGCACACCGTAGAATCTCTGATCATCAACGGTCGGAGCTATTAAATATAACGTACCCCACCTGCGTGGTCTCATTATTAAATTAAGTAGAAACAGAGCCGTTATTAGCTAAAACAGCTATTGAAGATGTTTCTGCATTTGAACTAATCTGTCGGCGAGAATCTGGACCACAAGGTGGTATACGATGGCCACGCCAACTATAGGTTGATTGAGGCAAGGCATATATTTGTGCAATATCGTCGTTGGTGCAAAAAAACATAATGTCGAAATACAACAAGGACATACCGCAATCATCGTGATCAGACAATTTAATCAACTGAGCGATTTAATCGAACGTTTGCTGAGTGGTTATTTGGATATCAATACGCGATGTAAATAGTTTAAAAATATATTAAATAGTTTAAAAATATATGAGATCTCCTGACCGAGTTACCATCTTGCCAAATGTGATAGCTGCATAAATAAAGAAATTACTCGTGCAACTGCAACCCGTTAATGCAATCACAAAATATATGTACCAATCACACGACTTTTTAACACAACCAGCATTAGGTAATATAACTGTAAGATATTTGTTTGAAACTGGTGAAGTTGAAGGTGGTAAAACAAAAGACCGACTGATCATTTTAGGAGTTTAACTACATATGCAATTTCCAACGTAGTAAAATCAACGGGAAGACCAGCAATATACCAATTATATTCAACTGATCCTCGACGTGGATTTGAATGTGACTTCCTGAAGATACACAAGTACCACCGTCTTCACTTAACTAGCGCCCCTAAGTAGATTACATTCAGATTACGGGTTTCATATCAGTTGCACGAGTAATTTCTTTATTTATGCAGCTATCACATTACTGTGTTACAGCTCGCACAATGATTTTTCTGGTGTTATTTTAATGTCATGATAAATTCAGCGTCAATATCAAAATTCGCGGTTACTTTGTTTTTATCACATTGTTTATAACTGAGTTGTTTATAACTAAATTGTTTTCTTAATATATCATCACTAACAACGTTGTTATTGGTGCCAGCAGTTTCTGTAAATTTTACAAAAAACTTCAGCAACTGAGATATTCTGCTGAATCGAGACACTCGAGATAAACTAAGTTTGACCATTTGATACGATCATCAACAATCCAAATAACTCTATCAGAGATAGTTATTCCTTGTGTCCACGGAGATTTGTCCATTTTCAGCACTGACATCAACTAAAACAATATAATTTAATACAATATTTTGTTTCGTCCTTGACTCTGGCAAGGGTTCTGGTATATCAACATCAATATTCTGTAGTCGCGTATTTGCTGGTCAATAACATAATGGTACAGTATAGGCAATTCCGAAAACTTCTCTCGTTGTAATTGAAAAAATTTCTGTTGAAGTGTATCACGAACTAACTTTCTACCTGCAACTATTTAGTCGCTTCGCCTCCACCTATTCCCAAATTTTTGGATAAGAGTTTCTGAAATAATCTCACGCATTATTTCACACTGAATTTTTATTCGGTTGTAGTCTAATTAATTTCTATTACTCTGCGAATTCTGGATCAAACGCTCTATAATAATCAATTATCTCCTCATAATAATCTACAAACCATTTTAGCCATTCGTGCGAAGACAATCCAACAAAAATTGGTGATTGACCATGATCTCCACAGCTGCATTATTCAGCAATATCCGGTCGAGAAATATATTTTATATATCTTTAATTACTGTACACACGTCATCACAAATGATCCTCAGAATATATTTTCACCCATTCAATCAGAAGTCCATGCGTCTCCTTTATATCGGAAATAGGTGATTTTACTCCTCGTTTACTCATTTATCTGTCAAATCTGTGTAAGTGTTAAAATAACAATAACAACTGAACTCTGCCAAAATAATTCAATAACACTAGTTGTTTTATCAGAACATCCTGGTCCGTTTAGATAAACAATCTTATGTCTAGTCACTTGATCATATACACATGGTGCTGATGAATGTTTGGATATTTTCTTATTTTTTTTTTAAATACAAATCTTAACGTCTTAAATATTTCACGGCTATTTTATAACGAACGAGAAACAACTGTGACATTGCTGTGCTGATTTTGTGTTATGCTCAACAAAATGGTCACCACGTCTAATAAGTGAATTAATAATAATTTTACTGATATTTTTGTGCTCTTGTATCTGTGCATTTAAATGCTCAATTGTTTCAATAAGTTGTTGTTTTATATCATCGCTGAAGTATTGTCTAATACCAGAAAAAACAATTTGTGATTTTTTCATTGATTACTTATATTCTAAACTAGCATGATCAAGAAATGTGATCGGATTTAAAAATTATCATTGTGGGTACATAGTTGCACCAATACACTACCAACAAATACTTTGTATACACATTTATCAATAACCCACGAGATATATATATATATATATATATATATATATATATATATATATATATATATATATATATATGAGTGGCTTAGGTATATTGTTAACTAGAAGAAGAAAAAACAGCCACTCTAATCACCTTCAAGAGAGAGAGAGAGAGAGAGAGAGAGAGAGAGAGAGAGAGAGAGAGAGAGAGAGAGAGAGAGAATCATCATTCATACTTTTGCCTCTAGAATCAAGACCGAAAGTATTACCAAACTACAAAATACGGCTGACATCTACTTAGACTAGCAGATATTTATCTTGTTGTTTTGGCATTCTTTTCACAGTAAAACCTACCTTAAAGGTCGCTTTTATCAAGCAATCAGATGCCTTGCTACTTAATACAGGTTTGATTGAACGCGCATTTTCAAAATACCGTATATATTCCCAGGGACAATATTCACTTTTACGCCCCCCCCCCCCCAACTCTGAAACCCATTATTTTCATCACTAACATTACCATCACCCAATGTAACGCCAACGGCTATTAAAAAGAAGAAAAAACTATATTTGCAGCAACAATTTTACAACAACTTAATTCAAAGCCCATTTTTGCGCCCCCACTAATATGGCGCCCGGACACATCTTTCCCCCTCTGTCTGCCCCCCCCCCCCCGTCCCAGCTACGCCTCTGCATGCGATTATATATATATATATATATATATATATATATATATATATATATATATATATATATATATATATATATATATATATATATATATATATAATCTGTTATACTTAACAGTTTTGTATTTAAAGGCGGTGACGGGATTATCAAACACGCATTCTTCCTTAGCTGTTATTCTCAGTTATTCTAAGATTATACAGCTAAATTCTTGAATCGGGTATGAATATAATTTCTTGGCCCATACTAACTATTATTTTGTTTTAATTCATTCGACCTAATAAGTGGGGGGGAGGGAGTAATCAATCATTATGCCGAATTCTAGCTACCGTGTGTCGACAGAATGTAACACGCTGCTTTTCATTCACCCATCCTGAATTTCTGCGCCGTCTAGCACACTCTTCCTGTCTCATCCTTGTATAATATCCTATATAAAGTATTCAGTCTTGACTGAACATAATGTACTCATATAAAAGATTTTCTTAACAGCAAATAAATATCTATACTTTCCATTACTAAATGTCGCGAAACCCAAAAATATATTTTAAACTTTTGTTTGTAATTGTATAGGACACGTCTTTCTTTCCAAATTGCTAACGAAACTGTTGTGCTGAAGATAATGAACTAAATCTCTTATAGCACTATCACATAACTATTTAGCCATATCCCACCGCTGCCATCAGAAATTTTATTGTTACAAGCCAGGAGTCTTTACTTGTCAGAGCGGTTGTCAAACCCTGATGCGAGTCCCGCTAGAATTCATTAGTTTACTCCAAAGTTCAAAAAGACTACCATGCAACTTAGGTTGTCAATTAGCACGCCCGACGTGTCCGTTATATACATAAATTTTATTCTAATCTATGCAAGACCACAGATCTCTAACCTCACCAATATCTATAAGTCACACATCTGCATGGTTTCTCTTCATCAGGTTTCCGTACCGCCGACACTTCACGCTGTAGAAACAATACAATTCTCCCATAAACAGGGAACTATTTTAACTCCGCCCCCTTGGCCAGTCAATGTATGCTTTCCATACACATTTCGCAATATAACTGCACCACATTTACCACACGGGCGACATAAACGGTATATGCCGCGTCCCTTCTTATTTATTCCTATGAGTAATTTACCTTTTTCCTACCGTAACTTCTGCCAATGTAATCTCACCACCAATGCATAACACTTGGTCTTAACATAGACTACGTTACGACAGGGACATTCATTCGGTTTTGGTCTGACTTCACTACTAGTGAACATGGCATCATGGAAACTCACTTTACTGCGTGATGTTTCCTCCTTGTAATTGCTGATTATTTCGAGCTAAGGATATTCCCATTTGTCATACAAGTAATCACACAAAACTAACATCTGGCATCTAGCGTTATCAAATGCAGATACTTCATATTTATTACACATACACAGTATATATATATATATATATATATATATATATATATATATATATATATATATATATATATATATATATATATATATATATATATATATATTTATACCACATACGTTAAAAATAACATGGCATTTAAAGTGTTGGTATAAAGCAAATCTATATACCAATACTATTGGTATATCAAATAGTGATCCGCCCATAGCGCAATAATACGAATATATAAACATTCTTTCTACCGTAGGCCTATAGCTCTATGAAGAATTTCTACTCATTCATTAATCATAAATGACATGAAATTAACGACACAAATATTAATAGTCCCTGTTTTCTAAATATTAAAATGGTACACAATTTCATCTGAATCCTGTCTTTTTCCTCTCACCCTCTCATGCAAAATAAGCACAAATCTGGAGTGAGAGAGAAATATATTGCGCTGGACGAAAACATTAAAGCTGAACTTGTACCAAGTAACCCACAGTACTCTGTTTCCTCATAAACCTATGCTTACACTTTCCTTGGGATTTATCTATAGTATTCATAATATCAATGATACATAGTTGCAATCGTCAGACGACACACAAGGCCTACATGTTAAATTTGTCGGTTACGATGCGCACATACTGTATTGTGTTTTAAGCCTTTGTTGTTGTTTCTGAAACCCGTTTTAATTGAGTATTAATAATTAAATATAAATAATGCGTGTGTCTTATATTGATTTAATAAATGTGAATAAAAAAAGAAAATTTAAAAGAAAACAATCAACTTATCAATTTGAATATGTGACTGTGAATAACAAGAAAAATCGTAGAACTAGATTTTGTAGCATACAGCCACTTGGTTGTGAGGAGGTCATTTACTCGGGCAATATATCAGGAGCATATCGTAACTCCAACTTGCAAATATTTGTATTTGTATGTGATATAAATAAAATATATGTATAGTATGTAGGCTGTATCATTGATATACCACTCGTTGTATAAATTTTTCATTAAAAGGAAACTCGGGCAAGCCTCGTTTCCTTTTAATGAAAAATTTATATATCTCGTGGTATATCATTGATACAGCGTACATACTATACATATATTATATATATATATATATATATATATATATATATATATATATATATATATATATATATATATATATATATATTGAGGAGGTTTACGCTCATTTTGCTGACATAACTTAATGCATTATTGATCTACCATTTAGCAGCAACTATATTGTTAACCATTTTAATTGCTGAATTATTATTATTAATGTATCGCATTTTCGCACAAAAAATGGTTACTTGCTTATTCAGCGCCCACATGTTCTTGATTAAATTGTGTTGAATATCACATATATTTTGTTGAATACACTGTCAATCCCTAGAGTTGGATATCGTATTCACATTGCCTATCCCTAGAGTTGGATATCGTATTCACATTGCCTATCCCTAGAGTTGGATATCGTATTCACATTGCATATCCCTAGAGTTGGATATCGTATTCACATTGCCTATCATTAGAGTTGGATGTCGTATTCACATTGCATATCCCTAGAGTTGGATATCATATTCACATTCCCTATCCCTCGAGTTGGATATCGTATTCACATTGTCTATCCCTTGAGTTGGATATCGTATTCACATTGCCTATCCCTAAAGTTGAATATCTATTCACATTGCATATCCCTAGAGTTGGATATCGTATTCACATTGCATATCCCTAGAGTTGGATATCGTATTCACATTGCCTATCATTAGAGTTGGATGTCGTATTCACATTGCATATCCCTAGAGTTGGATATCATATTCACATTCCCTATCCCTCGAGTTGGATATCGTATTCACACTGTCTATCCCTTGAGTTGGATATCGTATTCACATTGCCTATCCCTAAAGTTGAATATCTATTCACATTGCATATCCCTAGAGTTGGATATCGTATTCACTTTGCCTATCCCTAAAGTTTAATATCGTATTCACATTGCCTATCCCTTGAGTTGGATATCGTATTCACATTGCATATCCCTAGAGTTGGATATCGTATTCACATTGCCTATCATTAGAGTTGGATATCGTATTCACATTGCATATCCCTAGAGTTGGATATCATATTCACATTCCCTATCCCTCGAGTTGGATATCGTATTCACATTGTCTATCCCTTGAGTTGGATATCGTATTCACATTGCCTATCCCTTGAGTTGGATATCGTATTCACATTGCCTATCCCTAAAGTTGAATATCTATTCACATTGCATATCCCTAGAGTTGGATATCGTATTCACTTTGCCTATCCCTAAAGTTTAATATCGTATTCACATTGCCTATCCCTTGAGTTGGATATCGTATTCATATTCCTATCCCTTGAGTTGGATATCGTATTCACATTGCCTATCCCTTGAGTTGGATATCGTATTCACTTTGCTTATCCCTAGAGTTGGATATCGTATTCACATTGCATATCCCTAGAGTTGGATATCGTATTTACATTGCCTATCACTGGAGTTGGATATCGTATTCACATTGCCTATCCCTAGAGTTGGATGTCGTATTCACATTCCTATCCCTAGAGTTGGATATCGTATTCACATTGCCTATCCCTAAAGTTGAATATCGTATTCACATTGCATATCCCTAGAGTTGGATATCGTATTTACATTGCCTATCACTGGAGTTGGATGTCGTATTCACATTCCTATCCCTAGAGTTGGATGTCGTATTCACATTCCTATCCCTAGAGTTGGATATTGTATTCACATTGCCTATTATTAGTTGTAATTCTTATTCACATTGTCCGTCCCGTTGGCAGTCTTATTTACCTTTTCTATCTTTACAATTGCAATACTAATTAACTTTTGTCTATCTATCCTTACAGTTGCAATATTTATTCACGTTGTCTATTCCTACACTTGCAGTTCTTATTCAAATTGTCAATCATTACAGTTCCAATGCTTATTCACTTGTTAATGCATATATTTGTAAGACGGAAACTACGTTAATCGTCATATTCGGTTAAATTTAATATAGTTTGCTGTTGTCGACGTTCACCTTAATAAATAATCAGTTTCAGTCCCGGACGTTATCACTGGAAATTATTTTGTTATGCACATTAATTTCTTTAAAAATCAAAGCTAATACAATCTACGCTTTTCAAACAAAATGCCATCAAATAGCTTCATTCTTTGCTAGAGACATTAAAAACTGTTTCTCTAAGGGGTTTCGCAAGGTAAATAACGACTACGAGATATACACTGGCTGCTTATATTTATTAAAACTATTCTTTGTTTGATGGATGTTTGTTTGTTTGGTATGAGGGGTGGGTGGGGTGGGATTGTTTCGTTTGTTTCTTAGGCTTTTTGTATTACGGGGTTACAGTCATAGCTGTAAGCGGTTGAAAGTTTTCAAGCGGCTTTTTGGCGTCCGCAGTATTTATCTCTATCTCCAAAGGTCACTTTACTTGACTGAATTTCGTGCAATTTACGGCTCACCGTGCCATGGTTGATCTTGTGATATACGCACGCCATTTTTCTGCCAATTGTTTTGTTTGCTGCTTTTCGTTTTAGGGGTGTTAATCATATTCCTAATGTTTGTCACTGATTTATAAATGACTTACAAACATATGAGTCACATAGAATGGGCTAGAAATCAAGAGAACGTTAAGAGCTCATTTTCGTTAGAAAAAAACATAGTGACACTTAGTGAGAAAGGTACGTTTTCTCCTAGCACTTTGGATGTCACATGGTAGACAAATGTACTTTAATACGGATGAAGGATATTATACTTAGCAGTTTGTTTGCAGACGCCAAGACCATAACCATATATCTACAGGTCGAGTTACTTCCTTGGAAATTGAGAATTAGACGACACACGATTCCAGTAGATTGTTATGTGACATTTTATATTATTGTCAGGCAATCGGTCTTTTTAATACATAGAGGAAAGAAAGTGAGCAATAAAACCGAATATACCGTGGTCGTATTTAGTGCTGGAAATTGTTGTAAATAAGCAAGTAATATTTTTGTAAAACACGCAAAAAGGTACATTTAATTATTCTATATCTTGATGAGAAAACAAATTCTGACTGCGGCCAAGAGTTGTGTATGTAGTGCTAGAAATGATAATGTGTTAATATGGTAACGTTTCTTTAAAGCGCAAAACCATTAGTTTATCACATAAGACCTCAACAAATATTTTTTCCTACTAGAGCTATTCTTAGTAAGGCATATCCCATTAGAGCGCGAACAGTGAAAATCATATTTGTTAACTATAACTATATATTTATTTTAAATGGGTTGATTCAGAATGAAAACACATTCGTTAAATATAACTTTATATTTATTTTAAATGGGTTGAGTCAGAAAACGGCTAATGCTCCCATCGTTGTACATTACCGTCAGTCTCTGAACTTAATTTTTTTTTCTCCGCGTCTTATTATGAATGCGCTCTTTTTCTTAAACCAGAGTTGTTGCTTAATAAACAAAGGTTGTGACCATTTGCACCCAGATAAACAGATGGCAGCTTGGTGAAAAACTAACAAAGGAAGAAAGAAAAAAAAAATCGGAAATGAGTCACTTTCTAGTATTGAAGACAGAGATCTCATTCACCCTCACTGAATATTTCTCACTTGGACTACAGGCGTTGTGTGGGTTTACACAAAGATAAATTTAAAAAAAAAAACGCCTTTAAATATACTGCGTATGTCTATTATTACCCTCTTTGTTGAAAAAAAAATGGTTAATCGTGCTGGCTATTCACATGACGTGAGCAATACAATGGCGGTTGGTGACATGTACTTTATTTAGTCTGGTTTACTGCAGTTTACAAATTATATCACACACTGGACTCTAGGCTAGCCAATTTTTTTTATTTATTAGAACAATCTTTATGTGGTAGTTGTTAGAAAGGATTACACGATAATGATTCAGACTCCTGTTAGCTGCCCTCTATGCAGAAATGCTCCGTTCACTAAATATCATACGATAACACAATGCGACGGAACAAAGGAATAAATGATCAAACTAATAATAGAAATAATGAAGGTAGACAAATATGACAGACGTCAACTACTCTTCCTTGACGGAAATTTTAACAAACAATTAATACGACTCATAACGGACTATATAACGAGTACGCTAATAAAATGTGGACCCCTGATGAAGGTTAGGGAATAGTATTATAATCTTATATATATATATATATATATATATATATATATATATATATATATATATATATATATATATATATATATATATATATATATATATATATTATATATATTATTTAAAAAATCAATCAAATCTTGAAAATATATTTTTTTTAAAAAAAATTTACTATTAAAAGAATAAAAATCATAAACACAACAGGTGAAAGTACATAATGAGGACACTATGGGGCTAAATCAGATGGCGCTACGCGAAGTGAGCAGGCCTATGGCAGAGTTTGGAAAATATCACCCTAATAGCTTTAATTATTCAAATTCTGCACTTCTTCTTCTCTGGATACTAAATCCATACTTATCTGCCATGTCTATCTCCCGTAATAGACATGGTTCCCATTAAAGGGAAAAATAAACAATTTCGAAATTTTTTGTACATTAAAAAAAATAAATAATTAAAGGACAGTCCTAATTGAGACAGGAACTGTACAACCAAATAAATTCGTACAGCTCCTGACTCAAGGCAGACGGACCTAAAAGACTAAATGTTATTAAATATAAATTGAAGCACACTAAACTGTTAACTAAAACACTTAAATTTATACAAAATCCAAAATTTAAATCAATTTAAAATAAAATAAATAAAGTGGAGGAAGTGTCATCCTATGAAGGAAAGACACAAAGCAAGACAACTATGTCAAAATTTGAACAGAAAATGGCTAATCCTTACAAAAACACAAAGTATAGACTTATATATAGCAACTCACAAATAGAACAAACACAAATACCAAACACAAGGATATCAGGGGACCACCAGCCATGGTCAAACAATATCAAACAAATGTAGAATACTAGTTGTGGGTAGATCAACTCCCACCTAGTAAGGATCTACATAAGATACAATAGGATAAAAAATACCCCTTATCAAATATATAACCCCGATGGGGAAAAATTAAATGGGGAGTTAAATGCAAAATAAAAAACAACAAACAACATATCGGGGGGGGGGGGGTACACACATGCACATAAAAACTTTTTTACTTTTTTTTTTTTGGGGGGGGGGGCATCTGTTTGGTGCCCTCCCCCCAAAAAAAGAAAGGATTACACGATTGGCGCTTATCTCCCTATCTGGTTGTTCAGCTGTAGTCTTATTTATTGTGCGCTTTGTTTGCATACTACACGTATCATGCGCTCTCGTGTTTACAAAGGATTATGTCATGGTCAGTGGATTTAATGTTTTGTTTGGTATTTTCGCAATGCGATCGCTAATAGCTTGTCCAAATAGCATATTTTGCCAAGACATCGCGGTCGCTGGTCGCGTTTAGCAGGTGGTCGCTCATAGCAGAGCGTTTATATAATAAAATCGATCTGTGGAATATGTGGTCGGAAATGACACAGGTGGTCACTCACAGCAGAGATCGCCCAAGAGAGGTTTTACTGTAACACAAATATCAAGATCACACAAATTTGTCAAGTCTGTTTTAAATAATGAGTACAATATTATAGGCCACACTTTGCATCAAGCAATAAAAGACCGTCTTCAAAAAGGAACTGAATCTAGTGGCCAAAAGAATATGATATTCTAATTTTAGCCAATGTGGCAGGCAAAATGGACGAAAGATCAGCACCATTTGTCATTTAATACCAACAATCAGATGTATTGTTGTGGAAACCACAAATACCATCGTCCATCTAGGAGCAGCAATAACAAGAGTTTTAAAAAGGTCACACAGTTCAGATCAGATCAGCACCATCTTGATGCAAAACCAGCTTGATTTCTTAAGTAGTGTTCTGGTAGAAACCCCAATATCAATACGACTTTTCTGCTGAGTGTGTATGATTTAGATTTTCGATGTAGCTTTTAAAAAAATTGATATCATTTCAGCTAAGAAGTGAAAACAAGGTTTTAATGATAGAGTCAGATCAGCACAATTTTTATATATGACCAAAAAAGACATCATAAAACGCAGTTTAGTATTGACAATCCCATGTCAACAAGACTTCCATTCAAGAGTAGTGACAAGGAGTTAATGACAGGTTCTATGGGGTCCTGAAAGGACATCAGAATAGCAAAATTTTAAATTGGACCAACAAGACATCTAAATAAGTCTACTGATAAAACTAAGTCGATACGACTGCGTTCAGCAGCAGTAGTAACAAGATTTTCAAGGTGGCCCTCTGTTTTGGCCATACAGGATACCTGAGAAGCATCCTTTTCATGTAAGACAAACTAAATCGTGAGGAAATGTTTGTGGCATGTTTTATGGCAATCCTCTATGTAGTTTAGGAGTAGCGATAACCGACTTGTGCTAATGGACGGACAGACTCTTTGACAATGGAATATGAATGGATGGTAAACAACAGACCAGCCCATAACAACTTTTAGTTTATGACCAATAGAACTAAAATCTCCAAGACCGTTTGCATTCACAAGATCCTGCATTCAGCTGTAGGACAAAAAAAAGGTCAATAACAAACAAAAAGTGATTTGTTTAATATTTTCATCTTGAGATGATGACCAAAATATATTACCCACTTTCATTTAAATCAAACACTGCAGAACTAGTTGCATGCAAGATTGTGCTTGATGGATGGATGGAGGGAATAATCAACACAAAAGAACAAGATATAAGGAACACTGATCTAACTTTATTCATTGCATAAACATATTTACATGTTATCATATGTCAATGTTCTGAAAAGGCCTCCATCCCACCAGGCTCTACTAGTCTGATTGGAGAATGTGGCACATACAAAAAATTATTTTCTGCAAACTAAAAGTAACAAGTCAAACCTTCATAAAACAACTAAGAATATTTCTGCTGATATCATGCCAATTAGATATGTAATATTAATATCATACAATTAAGTTTGCGATAAGTACATTATGCAAATTAAATTCCACTCAACTCATTTGCAGAATTTTATCGCATTTTCTTCTTTATAAAGATTGCCACTGCTGCATGTCAACAAGATACATATGTAAATGTAATTGATCATGCTTTTGACATAAAAAAGTTATGTTGGAACTTGAAAAAGAGTTGATGACCAATACTATTAAAGAGTATGCAGCCTAAGAAAATAACTGAAGCCATCATATACTGGTTTTCAGAACATTAGCTACTTTGATAGAAAATATCTAAAAAAAACTTTAAAAAATGATCAAGGCATTTACCCCATTCCAACCCTACAGACATTTAACATGTTAAAATCAAAACAGTATCTCACAGTGGTTATTTTGCTGGACTTGAGAAAGGTGTGGATTCAATTTCCCATGCTTGGATCACTACTGACTATTGTGAATGCCCATGGAAAAGGCACTTTATTATATGTTTTTTATTATTAGATTCTATTATATTTGCATCTGAATATAAATACATTATAAGTGTTGCAGAGCTGTAAAACACCATAAAACCAAACTTACTTTTCCTGTGATCCAATTGGTCTTTACAGTGGTGATGTATCATGTAAATTAATTAATTTAAAAACACCTCCATAGCAATTTGAGGTTCTTTTTGCAATTTAAAAAGCAGCAAAAAAAAAAAAAACCCAACAGATGAGTTGAACAGACTTCAATATGGATGTACACAAGTAGCAACTAGTGTGTGTGTATATATATATATATATATATATATATATATATATATATATATATATATAGGTCCACAAGATGGAAAATGTCACCCAAACTATTTTAAACATATCAATGGTCAAATATATGGTTTTCATTATCAGTCATGGTCAATGTACAGAATGGATCCATCAACAGGGACTGGAGCCTTAATTGTGTTGGGCCCCCCAGGTGGGCAAAGGTCTAAAAGTGCTCACTTTTGTCTGTGGGGGTTTGAGTCTTGGGCTCAGCCAATTAGGGGATCTGAGAAAACTTCTCTTGGGTCGATGGTTCTGACCAGGGTTTTCCCAGGTTCTTCCTCCGCCAGTTATAATGGCCACCATGCATTGCCTCTCATGTGCTAAAAGTGGCACTAAACCCAAAACATAAATTGGACTAGTCTTTTACTGATAATCAAGTGATAACCTCACTTATCAATAACAATCAATCTACTGTAATATTTTGTCAAGTCCCTGTATAATAAACATATATTTCCTTCTTGTCTTAGAACAGTTTACTATCAATACTGACCAAGAATTTTTACTGTACCAAGTTTTATACAAACATCAAAATTACAAACCATTCAAAAAAAAATAATACTGTCAAGGAAATATATTTGTCTCACATAAGTCATGTGTAATTAATGTAATTAAAGATGTCAATTTGTAGGTGTTTTCTTTGTTTTTTTTGCTTCATCAGAAACTAAAGTTAAGCTACTCATATCAGTGTACAAGACGACGATGTACACATTATGCAATAAACAAATCTAAAAGAAAATCTTCGCTATCACACCTTTACATATGTAAAAATGTAGAATTCTTACAGGTATCATAAAAATTGGGGTTTACATCTTTAATGATGGTTTTAAGTGACTCTTAACTTTCCAATACTAGACAGCCAATATTTTAAACTAAAAACTGACAAAACTTGATAAATTGCATTAAATACTCTTATGAACATTAAGTTTGCAATGCAACTATTATACTATATACTGGCAAAGTGTGAAAAAAGAATCCATTATGTCAAGCCTCTCTGTGAATAATACCGGGTACATCTTTTGCTTCCAACTGATTATTCTTTATTACTGTTTACCTGTCTATGAATGATGATACATGGGTACATCTTTTATCTACAATTATTTATTCTGCATTAATGTTTGCTCCTTCATTTTTTAAAGGATTACTGCATCAACTGCCATGTTTTTTGAGGTGATACCATCAGTAATACATGTACTACTTAATGGTGGGGATATAACCAATCAATACTATAATATTAAGATAGATGGAAATACTGCAGTGACAGTCATTTCCTAAAGCTCTAGATCAGCAGTATTTTTGTGAATTACATTGTCATATCAAATAATTAAAAAACTATAATGAAATAGTTTTGGTTGGATTAAACTTGTAAGCGAATATATCCAGTAAGTTTTATATGGAGTTCTAAGTTGTGATGTCCAACTAATGGTGTGTACAGACAGTGTTGTAAAATAAAGAAAACATGATTTTTTTAAAAATTAAACATTATATTTATCTTGCATGCATCTCAGTGATATCAACCGTTTATCAATGCTAGATATTCATCAATCTTGTTGTAGGAAAAAGGTTTCCTAAAGAAAGAAATGATTACCAATTGTAGTTGGATCCCTCAAAGTGAATATCAATGATATTTGGGGTCAGTGTACAAATGTGCTGAAGCTGCTATTGCAAATATTACATGACAATGACAACTAAAAAAACGGATTGAGGACAGAAAATTCTGAGACAATTATAAACCCAACAGGGATCGTAACTCCTTAAAAATTTTCCAAGTCAAATGAACTAAACATTTATCAGGCTATGGTGGTGAAACTACCACAAACTCTTCATGAATATAAGAAAATGTCTGACAAGATGAAGATAGCTTCAGATCATGATAAAAAAAGAACCATAACACCCTTACAGTTTACCTAAATTATAAACAACATAAACAAGGCCCTTAACACCTTTACAGTGTACTCAAATTAGAAACAACCTAAATAAGGCCCATAACACCTTTACAGTTTACCCAAATTAGAAACAACCTAAATAAGGCCCATAACACCTTTACAGTGTACTCAAATTAGAAACAACCTAATTAAGGCCCATAACACCTTTACAGTTTACCCAAATTAGAAACAACCTAAATAAGGCCCATAACACCCTTACAGTGTACTCAAATTAGAAACAACCTAAACAAGGCCCATAACACCTTTACAGTTTACCAAAATTAGAAACAACCTAAAGTTGGCCCATAACACCCTTAAAATTTACCTAAATTAGGAACAAACAAAGCCTCTCTTTTAAAGAAAAAGAAAACAAATTAAGCAAGAAAAATAATCATTAGTGATCATAATTAAATTACACTACATGTACATTAATTCTGAGCAAAAGATAAATCAAGGGCAATAAGGTCATAAAATTAACTGCAAAACTTTAATTTTTCTGCAAGAATTTGATCATAGTGTTGATTAAAATATCTACTAAAAATGCATGAATACAAAAGCAACGACTAGAATACATTTATGTATTATCAAAGATATGTTAGAGGTGCTCAAGATGGAAGCCTTACAATATTTAGTGATCTTTTGATTTGGTTAGTACACACGTGTAGAAGAAAACAATTTAAGCTAATAAAATCTTTTTTTTAAAAAAATTCTATTCATGAATTGTGTAAGATTTACCATAACATTGTAATTTAATAATTTTTGCTATTACTTAAAAAAGTTTCTAATGTAAGAGTCATATCAGTAAAGACCTGTGGTTTAAATGTAACAGCATGTCCAGCAATGTAGTTTTAAAAACATTAACCTAATAATTGTGACAATTTTAATACAAGGAAACAAAAATTAACATGTAACAGTACTAAAGAAAAATATTCAGAAAAAAGCATCATATAAGCTTCTGATGTTTGTAAATAATTGATAGATATTTTACAACTCGGCACAAAACAAGAACATATTTTTCATCAAATCAATATATGCTAACATTAATACTGTAACACTACTGCCAACATATCACACAATAATTATACAGAAAAAAGCATGCTAGGTAATGCGTTATACCTAGTGCAAATACCTATTTTGTACAATCTAGCGTATTTTTAAATGAGTGCCATTATTCTACTATCCTGTTTTTGTGTTACTGAACATTTGGCAGTGATATTATGGGAAACATCAAGGAAAATAAATGCACATTTCAGCCACTAAATACATGTGCACTGGGAATCCAGGATACAAGGTATCAAAAGCTGAGATTTATAATTTTATCTGTTTATAGTATCCAAGTTTGATGTTTTATGAAACGTCAACACTTGAAGGTTATATCATGCAGAGGTAAGTTGAGTCAAGTACCATGCTCAAAGCCACCCCATGGAATCCAACCAAGGCTGATCTCGAAGTAGGATTCAACTCTTGTACCTCCAAGATTTTCTTTTCCAATGGATTTTTAAAGAAAACAATATGGATTCCAGGTATGCATATGAAGTTGTTACATGCCAATCTGATTGTCTATATCACCTTCATTTTGCTCTCTTCAATTCAAATTCAGAAATCCCTTAAAACCAACATCAATAAAAAGCAACACCAACAACAATTAAAAAACAAAACAAAATTCAGTACCTAATTTTTGCCAGATACACCCATGTATTGTTTACACTAGGTCAAGGGGTTGGGTGTATTCAATGGATAAAGTTAATATGAGACTTATTTCTCATATCCCAAATTCCGTCTTTATTGTTTAGACAAAGGACTGCTAGTGCAACATTAACTCCATTATCAACATCTTTTGTCTAAAAATATCCAAGAATCATGTTTCATAAAATACTGGTCAGTGGATACAAGTTATCTTTTCCAGATAAAAGCTAAGCAGTATTAGAATTCTCTAGTACAATGTGGGTGCCCAAGGTAGTCATCTTTTAACTTGCCACTCGACTGAAATAACAGCATCATCCATGAGCATTTTGTGAGACTAAGCATGTATTTTCAACAACTGCAAAATGTCTTAACTAATTTATAACAAATTTTCATCATTTTACTTGTGAACTTTACAAAATACCCACAAGAGGTGAAAGTTAGTAAATCATACCCTCAAAAATTATCTTCCTTTATGAACTCTGATTGCATAACATTTCTAACATCTTGCAAAAGGCAGCAACCAGGTCAGTCAATTAAAAAAGATGTGCCCATTAATTAAACTTTTATTATGAGTTTCACTTGTCTCACTGTACTTCAAAAACATTCACCAATAGATCCAGGTCAAGTAATTGCCCCAACAAATGAAACTCTGTCTATAGTTTTATCTATAATAGAGGGTCAAAAGGGTAAGGCCTAATCTGAAGTCATCCATGCCTATGTGCATGTTTGTGTTTTGGGGATATGTTTCTTTTTCTTAACCACAATACCAAAAATGGCTCATATCACCAAATCTTACGGTTTATTTTGCATTTGTTTGGGTACAGTGATAAGTCAAAGAAAGCATCAATGAGAAAACCTAATAAATGTAACAGGAAATTACAGACAAACTATGTACATGCCAATTATCTTGAACATCTTTGCATTATATACCTCCTCATTAATAAGCAATATTCTACATGTAAACATGACATAGTAAACAAATGAAATGCAAATTAAGTGAAAACACAGGAACCAAGTGTAAAAGATTATGATCAGGGGAAGTCTAAGAAGTTTCTCAAGTAACATGGATGTTATGTACAAGAATGTGTCTTTTTATTCTGTTGCTAGGATTTTGTGTAAAATTTTCCTAGTAATCAACATTCTAAGTTTCACACATCTGCCAAAACATACAGACAAAAGAACAAGAAAATGCCTTGAAACTCATTCAGAAAACTCAATATAAAAGCAAATCATGAATTTTCCTTCTACCATCTGTATAACAAAGTTGTGACTGAGACATCTGGCAATTTAAATGAGAGAAAAAAGTCATTAATAAGTAAAAATAAAAAAAAAAACAAATAAACTTAACAAAAACATGTTTCACAAGAATTATTCAGTAAATTCAAGTGGGAAATAAAACTCACTGTGATATAAATCACTGTTTGCTTTCACATAGAAGTTGCATCTTTGTCTTTGGTTAGGAACATAATGGTTGTGCAACCAAACCCAACCCTATCTGTTTCAATCCCAATGATGGATTTCCTGAAATCTTCCATAAGCAACCATTCAATATTGGTCTTATGATCAGACTGGTCTGGATGTCACAAGAAGTTAACCCCCGACTGACCGACTATGATCAACATGGATGAAAATGTTACTCCACCAAACCTGATCAAACCTGGGCATGGTGTCAATAAAGTGCTATATGCCTCGGGTCTCTAATTCTTAATCAAGCAGGGTATCACAATTTAGTAAGAGATCACTACAAACTTCGTACTTCATAATTGAACTATTGGCTGTAATATCAGTGTATAATTTTCATTGAGAATCTACTTTAATCCTTTTATCAATTCTTTAAACTTTTGCATAGAGTTTCTTGCACACAATTTAAATTTTTACTTTTGCAGGTCTAAAATTACAAAAGGTAGCTTTTACCAGTACCTATTCAGCATATACTGTTATGGTAGCTTTTACCAGTATTGATCCAGTATAATCTGTTGATTAAGGTAGGTGTTAACAGTACCTATTCTGTATAAACTATTGATCAAGGTAGCTATTACAAGTATCTAACCAGTATAATCGGTTGATTAAGGTAGGTGTTAACAGTACCTATTCTGTATAAAACGCTGATCAAGGTAGCTTTTACAAGTATCTAACCAGCATAATCTGTTGAGTAAGGTAGGTGTAACAGTAGCTATTCTTTCATCAGTAGCCAGCTTATGGAACAGTTCACTAAAAAAAATGTCTAAATGCACCCTGCTGAGATTGTATTTAACAAAGTACACGTGTGTGATTAGGATTTTAAACATAGCTCTAACAATGTTTCAGTCACATTGCTATGATGTCTGCAGTGAGGCAGTTTATAGTGATGTCTAGCACTGGGGCATCACGCCACAGGCATGTAGCTTTATGTCCCACTTAGTCACATGGTCCTGACACCAGGACAACCAGGCCTAACACTAACCTCTTAATGCTGAGCACCAAGCGAGGCAGCTGTTAGTACCAATTTTGTGTCTTTGGTACGACTTGAACAGGATTCGAACCCACGACCTCCTGCATCCGAGCTGGATGCGCTAACCACTAGATCGGTCAAGTACATGTGTTCTGTACTGGTCCTTCATGTGCAAAATATTTTCTTACTTTCTCAGCTATTTGCCATCATGTGTATTGGTACAAATAAATTAGTGGTATGATCCTAAAGTGCCATACAAATTTCTAACTGAATAAAACACTCATTTTTTCCAGATGCCAGTTTTCTGGTAGTATCTATCAAATGGAGTAATGTCTTTTGGATGCATGTATTCATTCTGCATAAAATTATCATTTATCTGTGCAACCAATTATCCAGAGAAGTTCATGACCCCTGAAGGGTCCATATGACCAAGAATTTATTCTACATCATTAATTTTGTTGGTCTTTATAATTGTAAATGCAACAACCATATATAGATGCCTAAAAGTCCAAATGCAAACTGTGCAGATCTAGATATATCACCTAATGAACTGGCAGATCTGGGTCTCTAGTTTGTCAGGAGTAATCAGTAGAACAAACAACACAAACCCCACATTGATGGTACATTATGTAAGAGCAGAATAGGGTATATGTTTGCAGTCTCACCAGACTTATAAGCAAGTAGGGATGGTATGTAGAAAAAATACTCATTCTGATGGCCTGCTTTCCTACAGGAGAATCTTTCTCCAATAACAAAGTTGTTTTCATTTATATAGGTCTATGACGAAAAAATGTTGCTAATATGTCGTTTAATCAATTTTAAAAAAAACACCTGAAATTTTGCATTTATTTCAGTGAGTAGTACTAAACGTATTCAATATCCTCGATCTCTTCAGACCCATCAACACTAAAATAAAACCCATTTCCATTTACTAACATCATAAATTTTTTTACATCTTACAGTGATATATTATTCACTCAACCAATAATTGACAATAGGATCTTTTCTTTGAATAATGAATTGTCATGCCATTTATGCCACACTAAGCTGGATGGTGCACCATAATTATTTTTTAAAAGAAGTGAAATCCTTATGAAAATCAAATGCAGACAACCAGGAATTTTAATTCCTGCAATCTTTTTTCTGCAATTAATGAACTGTGATATGTCTGCATGTAATATCAACTTTGCAGATTATATATTGCAGATTCTGATTCCACTCTTTACATTTTTGTTTCCCATTAGTTTGTATAACTAGTCAAATGGAAACAATTGTTGGAAACAAACATCCGTTAATGAAACCATCTTTTAACAGATCCACACATAAATGGAAATTTATTCCAATATGGGTGTTTTAGCTGTGATGGAAAGCAAATTATGCATAGTTAATCACAACAAGAGCAATCTACATCAAGTAAAGTCCAGTATATACATAGAATCAGGCATTAAATAAGTACTGTTTCTTTGTCCCCTCATAGCACTCTTAAGCCAAGAGCATTTCCCTTTAGTATGTGATAGGAGAAATTCTGTAACATCATGACCAATAACACAGAAAACTCTTCCCATACAATCAGAGCACCTTGCAGCCCAAGATGAAGGATTCAAAACGAAAAGTACCATTAATTTTTTCTGTCCAAGGCAAAAAACTACCAATCCTATCAAAAAGACGAAAGGTGATTTTGGTTAAAAATGAATGAATGATTATAAAGATTCATGTATCAAAAATAATTTTAAGGTACATTCAAGACACTTCTGTTGAATCACAATATGAGCTTGTTAATCCAATGTGTTAACTGAACCAATGCACATATTATATATATATATATATAATGTACTACCTGCAATCAGTGCTTAACAAATATCATACATTTCATACTGTAAAAGCTCTTTACAATGAGTATATGATGACCAAGTTATCATGAGTACAGATTTAGTTCCCTTTGAATATGCAGACAGCTCTCCATTTTGGGAGTTCATTTTCTCCACAGCCATGGTTGTGCCAAATTTTTTTAAAAAAAAATTTAAGATCCATTGAGACTATTTTTAGCCACAAATTTAAATGGTAACAAAACAAGGCATGTGAATGATGTCATAGGTTCCAAGATGAGAAGAATGTGCATGGGATGGTAAGTAACAAAACAACAGGTATGCGAGCTGGTAGCTTTCATGAAAATCGTGATGTTCAAGCTTTATTTTAACACAGTTTCTCTCCCATGAGACATGCTGCACAAAGGATATGAGATTTAACAAGGAGACATTTTATGAAAAAACCCAGGAGTGAGCCCTTATTAGGGTTTATGCAGATTATATTAGAGAATGATAACTATGGGTCATTCATAATCTAATCAATAGATAAACCAATGATTTTAGCAGGGCATAGTTTTCATTCGATAAACCAGGCAAGGCTGTAATATTACTTCTTGCACTTCAATGGCGAGCAGAGCGAAGCACACATGAATAATGAGCCTAAATCAATTAAAATCTCACAAGTCTACATCCAAAATACTACAGAGATGCTAAGCCTGCTCTGAATGACCCTACTGTAAAAGTGGTGAGTACATGTGTTTCTGAATGAATAGTCTTCACTTCATACAGAGGCTGCCCAAGTATGAGCCGAATTTAGAAATTGTTTATGGAGATACAGACAGATCAAAACTACTGCCAACTAACTGCTGCAGTAGCAATCAGAAAAACAACTGCCATGTCTCGCTTCTCCATATCAGTATGAATTTTAAAACTTTGGTGTCCGTGGAAACAATTTCCATCAAATCTTATTCCCAAATACTAAAATAAAATTTTCTTGCCTATAGATGTGGAGCCTGACAAGTTTATTTCTTCTGAAAATGACAAGATCAGCTATGAATTCTGCAGTAATGTCAGCCTATAGTGTAGAGCATATCCCATTATGTTTGAACACTATGACAACTGAATAAATAATAAATAACACTCCATGAGCAATATACCTTTTACACATAAATTAAATACTATAAGAGTAGTGAAGGAACACTTCACCATTATGAATCACACACAACTTTGGAATCTACAAATGAATTTTCCACAAAACTCTAAATAGGTAAAGCTGCCAATATACAAACTATAATATTTTGAGAAAACAATGAGAAATGGCAATGATATGTGAGCCTTGATAATGAAAGTGGAAAGGAAGAGCACAGATTCTGCAACATTTTTACAGAATTTCTCACTATTCCATTTAAGGGGGATAACTCTTGCAGCAATATGGGCAACTGTGGCCTTTTCCTTGCAATTCAACAATGGGGGCTGAGATATCATAATACTCTGTTTTGAACAGATTTTGTCCATTTTATTCACCATTCACCATCTGATCCTTCGGTTTCTGTGTAGTGCTGGAACTCTGGGACTTGTTTACCTTAGAGTCGGACTCACTCCCACTATTAGCAGCATTTTTCACTGGTAGCTGGGAAGTGGTAGGCTTTCTGGGCTCTCGTTGATCTTTAGGTGCAGCAGGGTTGACCTGCTGACGACTTGTATCTCCTCTTCCCTGCTGGAAGGGAGTTTCCGTTTGGGAGTTAGCAACAGGTGATTTTCGCTGGGACCCACTTGCTTGATTTTCTGACCTTGACCCACCTGCTTGATTTTCTGATCTTGATGGATTGGATTGTGCTGTAGAAAAATTATTAGTTGTGCCTCCGCGTGGAGGACCTGCAGCTCCTCTCCCACCTCCACCACGGACACTGGGGGCACTAGTGTCAGTCTCTGTTCCAGAGGCAGCACTTCCATTGGGTCGCATGGGGCGTCGTCTGCGTCTTCGTCGTCTCTCTTGTTGCCTATCACTAGAACTATAATCTGAAATGACACAAATACTCAGTATGTCTTACATAACATTTGCAATTTTGACCTATGTTCTCTTGATTAATAACCCATCCTTAATCTTATAGGTCTCCAATGAACATGTGAATCAATGCATGCATACCAAATTTTATTTTGCTTCAGCCTTTTCTTTCCTTTTAATCGCTTCTACAAATGGATTTTGTCTAGCCACCTGTTTTGACTGCATGTTTTTGACCTTCTTAACTTCTGATTCTCACACTGCACTGGCTAGTAAATTCTTAAACATTCCGTTCAGCTAAAAAAATATACATCAACCATTCAGCAGTACCGATATGTTAATACCAAGAGCTCCATATGGACCACTTGTCATACTGAAACCCTGTACAGTTACACCAGAAAATAAAGCATAGGTGATTGACCTTGAACCCGATATAATTATTTAGTTATGTCTCCACGTGGAGGACCTGATTTTGTCTCAGACAATGTGAAGATACACATATGCTAATAAGATAAATGAAATCAGGTGGTATCATTACAAATATTTTTCAGATATATCCACAAAATCGTTCAGTGAAAACAACAACTTATACTTGTTTGTTGCGCACAAGCCAGTACAATTAAAAATGCAAGTCAATTTCTTTTACCTTGATGCAGAATATAACAATATACAAAGTCTGGTCACAATTCATGTACAATATAACAATATATATGTACCAGTCACAGTGTGTACAAGCTCCTTGAAAAAAAATAATGCAAACAATCACTTGATGCCAAGGTAATTAGTTTTTGGTTTCAAAACTCATTCATTAAAGTGGACATATATAGGTAGTTTGATCGGTTTTATTTTTATTCAGAACCCATTCAGTATTCTAAGAAGAGTTTTAATGAAAATCACATGACAATTCCAGCATCCATGCAAGAGAAGTGACAAGATTTTGGAAGTCATGTCCATCTGTATAATGTGATAATATTGTAGTGAAATCACCAGCTATTCAAAGCAGCAATTTTGGAAGTATCAACATGACTGTAATACAGAAACAGCTACAGCTGACTCCACTTAACTGCACATTGGTTAATTGCACATGGCGGATAACAGCACGTAGTCATGCCGGTCCCATTTTTTCCCAATGCTTTTCAATGGGAACAAACTTCAGATAACTGCACTTCGCTTAAATGCACAATCCGGATAATTGCACGATAAATTTCTGCCCGTGGCATATTATTCAATACAATTTTACTCCGGTTAACTGCACAATGTATAGCAATGATCAGTTATTGCCAGTCCACTCATGTAGTGCTTCAAATAAGCCGACAATTAAGGCAGCCGGCAGTAAATGCGACTTTGTAAATGATTGACATGTAAAGGGTGCCATTGGTGGTATATACATGTACAGTATATCCACACCCACTAGGGAACAATAGCGTGGGGAAAAAATCACAGTACAGCATGGGAAACATTGCTCTAAACCGTTCGGGTTTGCATGATTTCAAACCAGCAAATGGATGGCTGGAAAGATGGAAAATGGGCAACGGAATTTAATTTAAATGACAACACGGAGAAAAACAGGATGCAGACGACTTTGGATCTGAACGCTTTTTCTTCGGAAGATGACCCATCAATGTCTGACAGCAGTTTTCGATTTACAAGAGATCTATAGAATTTCTTGAAATTCTCTATAATTCCTTGATCCATTGGTTGAATCAGTGAAGTTGTGTTCTTTGGAAGGAAAATAAGCTTAACATTAAAGTAAAAGTTGAAAGAGTGGATTCTAATCATTGTATAAATTTATTCTTCACATATATTCGTGCCATGCTGATTTAAAGCTGTACTGTACCGTACTTTGGTTAATTGCACACTCCGGTTAACTGCACAGTCTCGTGATGGGCCTGAGACTGTGCAGTTAACCGGAGTCGAATGTATATTGTTTATTGCATTAAGAAATTCTTTTAAAATTCAGAACATTGTGTCACCTGCCAAAGTTATATAAATTATAAAGTGGATGTGGAAATAAGTTGGAAACTGAGCTATAACCTTGACCTAGAGTGAAGGTGGAAGTACAAATGATAAGATGTTCGTGACCACCATGTGATGTGGTTCTTACATTCCTGAAGAGACGGTTTTGAATGAGTTTTCGAAGTCTTAAAAAGCTTCCAATAAGTATTAAGCATTAGGAAAGTGGGTAACACACTATGTTGGAATTGCAACACAGTTCAAAGCAACTCAGGTCACATTTCTTACTAAATTTGTATTCCATATTCAATACAGAGATGCTCCCAGGATTTTTAAAGTGGGAATCTCCAATCTTGTCAAAATAATATAGGGAGGGGTGGGTAACAATAATAATGAGGGCCAGGAAGAAACAGCTAAAGGTCAATAATTACATAATGCTTCAATATCCATTTCTTTCCTCCTGCTCCACTCTTTATGACCCCTACTGGTTATCAAAATCTTTAAAATATGATGCCTTTATCTGAATAAACAATAATCGTCTGATTGTTTCTAGATTGTTTCTAAGCTTATTCTGTTCCTTTAATGTGTATGAATATTTTTCTCTACTGAGAACACCCCTTTCACAGTCTGCTGGTGGAAAGGGCATACATACATACATACATATATATATTGTTCAGCGGTTTTTACACAGAAGTGCTTGAAAGATTTTCTATTGTTGATAATAGCAGCTATGTCTGCTGCCAGACAGACATGTTTTGTACTAGCAATGGAGGACTTCATGACAGCATGATCATTGCAAAGTTCTGCTAATATTGAAAAAGTAGTTTTTGATAAAAGGTCCCTTAAAGGTTTTCCATTTTTAATAATGGCCAATCTGAAGCATTTCCTACCAGTTAAGAAATGCCTGAAGCAAGGATGAACTATGGTCAAGTGGTTTTTGAGAAGATAAACTTAGTCAGGTCATGTAATATCGGTATCAATCATTACACCCAATGAATTTCTTTAGTCTGCCTCAAATAAAATTTGGTTGAACCATACTATGAAAATTGGTGTCAAAAAAGATACAAAGACCAGAAAGTCCACAACTGGCAAAAACTGGAAAATGTATGTAACGGCCTGAAAATTGAATCATCTGTCCAAACTATAACCATAACAAAGTATCAAAAAAAAAACATGGCTCAAAGTTTTATAGCTGTTGTGCTATCAGGCCATAATGATTTAGGACGTGAAAAAACTGCTGTGTTGCTTTTAGGATTTTTCAAAATGGGGCAAAATATCCAAATGAACTCTCTAAAGTGGGAAAAAACTGCAAATAAGTGGACTTTACAGTTTTGCAACTTAGGGAAAAAAATATTGAATAAAATTCATCAATATGCAATACCCATCTGTGATTTATATTTTATCACTTGCTTACTTATAAACACTTCTGTGGTACTTGTCTTCAACAGTACTACTTAATTTGCACATGCTGTTGTTAATTATTTATTGTTATTCATAACATGTCCATCACACACCATTCCTAAGTCATTTTGATAAGAATGGTCATCTCAGCCATTCTGTTTTCAACAAATGTTCATATTTCACTTTTTTCAATCACAGTACAGTCTCAGCAGCTTAAGAATCACAACCTTCTTTCCCAATGAGATGCCTGATTTGGCAAGAATATAAATGCCATTCTTGGAAAGAGAATGTATGAACATTCTTGAAAGTACTTTTTGTGGTGTCTTCTGAACAATGCAAGAAACAATTTGGATTCTTTGAATTTTGTATGCATGCAGACAATAGGTTTAATCAGGAGTCTTTGATATAAATGGGATTTGCTTTATCCAATCACAGTGCTGGGTTTTCAGAACCCTTCAAATTGCTACTTATAAACCATATCTGTAGTAAATCACATTACCGACACGAGCTGCTTATCCTTGACAGCATATACAATATGGAAGTTCCTGAGCAATATGCATGCAAAAACCCAATAAATATGAGTCTAACTACACCACATATCAAGTGCAATGTGCCCAATTTAAATTATTTGCAATTTTTTGACTAAACTAGTGGCTTAATGTGCACCATGATTATCAAAAAAAAAAAAGAGACAAGCTTCTATTCCTGCATCCAAAATGCAACACTAAAGCAATATGCCCATTTTTCCCATCACAGTTGGGGCATAAAACAACAAGAAATGTGTCATTAGTACATGGATACCCATGAAAACAAATAGTCCCAAGTCAAAAAGCATAAAAAAGTCACAAAATGGTCGAAACAGACCATAACACTGTTCTGCCAAATACCAATATTAAGTTTTGATCCATGAAACTCGTTTATAAAGAGTCTTTACTGACTCAAAAGTTACCATCTATACTCATTTAGAAGAAGAGTCCAACTGCAAACAACAAAGACCCTGATCTGCTGTTACTTAATATGCTAGCAAGTTGGAGTCTCTATTCTTTGTTCTACTCATTATTTCTCACACACTTCATACACCATGATCTGGTGGGGCATAATGTGCTGGCAAGTTGGAGTCTCTATTCTTTGTTCTACTCATTATTTCTCACACACTGCATAGACCATGATCTGGTGGGGCATAATGTGCTGGCAGATTTGGGTCTGTGCAGTCTGCAGCTGGGCTTGACTTACAAGTGAGTATTTAGAGTACTTCATTGCACCCCTGATTTGCTTGCTACATTCATTTCTCTTAATAAGGCATGCAAATTTGCTTTGTTGCATCTGTAAATTCACTATATCTATTTTTGTTGTGTTTTACAATACTCTAATTATATATCTTTGGCCCATTTTTACATGCATGAGGCCAAAAAGGTGAAAACATTTTTTTTATATACTGCAGATGTATTCAAAATGAAAGACTACACAACAGAGATTTTTCATAGTTAAACAAAGATTGATCTTTTTCCTTAACTGTCATGTGCTAAGAATAGTCAATATTTCAGCAGTTTTACCTTGTTCCTGACTATTGACACTAGCATTGTCCAGCACAGTATCATCATCATCTGTCATTCTTCTTCGCGATCGTGGATCGCTTCGATCTCCTCCTCTCTCAGAATCATAGGCTCCTAGAAAAATGTGGCACAAACATATACATAAAATACATCTGATCATGGAACAAAACCTCTAATATTATGTCCGATAATTCTAGAGAAACAAAAATCTGCATTATATTCACTATTTCAACAATAATGGACTAAACTTCCAAAATTACTTCCTTGTAAGAACCAGTGCATATATGTTATTAGGTCAAATGTGTATATTATGTTGTACACATCTGATTCATTTGAGTTTAGTCTGCTTTCATCTAGATACAATAAAGTTTGCTATCAGTCTGTAATTTTGATTCATTAGTTTGATGGGCAAAGGAAGAGGTATTTCTGCTGCATGTGTTGATGAAGTTTGTGTATCAATATATTGTTCTGACACATTAGTTGATGGAGGAAGTGATATTTCCACTGAGAGAATTGCTGCTCTCTTTCTGATGAGAATTGTAAATAAATGTAGGGACACTTAACAGACTGGCAAGTTTTCAAATTCTACTGAATGTGCAAAAATAGATCCTTATAATATGAAAAATAACATATCAACCATTCATGAAATATGTGCATATTTACATTTATTAAAGTTATTGACACTTATTAATGAAACAAAAAAAACCACTGAAAGAGCCTCAAACTATTATAATAGCAAGTAATAAAAAAGATGACTTTTCAAATTGATGCTGGAAAACTTTTATACCCTTTAAGAAGTGTCCTTAAAAAATAAACTCCCACTCCAAACGTTATTCCAAAAACCTGATAAATGTATAATTTCTCAAGAAGGCTGAATTTTCTTTGAAATCTCATAATAATTATGCAACATCTGGAATGATGACTAGGTATTAAAAAAAAATAGCCTTTTCCAGTTGGCACATGGGCTGATAATTCCCATCATGTTGACACTTTAAAAACTAATCACTTTTTATCTTATGATTGTTAAGATCCTAGAGATTATGTGTTTGTACATTGTTAAAATGGTTTAAAAAGCATGTGATATGGGCATGCATCAATCAAAGCAGATATACAATCTCAATGCATAGTTTTAAAAGATTTCTGAGCTAAGAACCAATTTAGAAAAATTATAAGTATATAAATTATAATTTTATAGATAAATCAATGCAGCCATCCACATCATCCTTTTAGTTTTTACAGGCAACTTTCCGATACAGCTCTCACTCATTATAACATGGCAGTCATGGTCCATAATTGCCAACTGCATTGTGTACTAAACCAGTTTACTGGGAACTTGATATATACAGAATCATGATATATTGAGAAAAGCATAATATACAGGGCCATGGTATAGCAGGCATTTTATTTTAAAACAATGCTGTTTTGAAAGTGAAATGAAGATATAAGACTAAGTTTCTCTTTGTTTCCTTTCAAACCTTACTGATATAAATTGGTATGATTTTGGTCATGTGATCTACCTTAATACTGTACTGTTATATATCCAAAATCACAGCATATCAAGGCATATCATAATGGGTGAGAACTGTATTTCTTCAGATCAAATGTTAGTATAAAATGTTTGAATTACTTGAAAGATGCATCATTTTTTAAAATCATGACATTTTTGTAGGACAATTCCTATATCTTGCAGCCATGTACAAGTCATCTAATTAGACCTCAATATTCTATCAACTATTATATCAGCAGATATGCTTTTGATTTATCTGTAATCTCTAAATGGATGAAAATTTTGCACAATACTAAAATTGGAATGTCATGATCATGTATCCCAGATACAACCCTGGCCTTGTACATAAATTAACATACTCAAGTCAGACATTAAAAAATCTCGCACTCCAACATTCTGTCAAAGTCTATCAAGGTGTGCAACCACTATAATAATTTCCTCTTATGATTAGAATTTGTGACAAATCCCATAACAAATCCTCACTAGCCTTTCAAAATCCAAAAGAACCAACTATAGAAAGTAACTTAGTATAAGAAACACAAACTATTCTTAGCAACAGTAAGTAGTATGTGTGATTAGGATTTTTAATGTAGCTTTAACAATTTTCAGTCATATCACTATGATGTCTGCAGTGAAGCAGTTTATAGTGATGTCTAGCACTGAGGCATCATGCCACAGACATCTAGCATGATGTCCCACCCAGTCATATTATCCTGACACCAAGCCAACCAGTCCTAACACTAATCTCTTAATGCTGAGTGCCAAACGAGGCAGCTGTTAGTATTATTTGTGCAAGTCTTGGTATTACTCTGCCGGGGATTGAACCCACGACCTCATGCTTCTGTGGTGGACACTCTAACCACTAGGACACTGGAGCGGTCGCAACAGTAAGTAAATAACATACCATATGATTAAGGAGAAGACATTAATTTTGTTGCTGTTTGAATTATTGAATGGGGATAATTTGGCCAAAATTAAAACCCACCCAAATCAAGGAATTTGCTCATGTAAATACAACATTTCTCCTGCATCCCACTCCTACCCCTTAATGAAGTAAAGTAAAAATAAAGTCACAGCTCATAAAATGAATGCAAGTAGACTATTCATGATCATATTATATGCAAAGTTTCATAGGAATTTTCTCAAACCCGGGGAGTAGTTACTATCATGAAATTTAGTCATATATATACTGCTTCTATCTCAAGTAAAACAAGGGCAATAACTCTTACAAAAAGAAGAAAGCATAAGAATTGTTGGTATGTGTATCTTGAAAATAGTTACAACATTTTGCAGCAGTCCATATTTAAAAAACACTTTTATGATCAGTTGCATTCACAAAATTCTGTATTCTGTTGTATTAGGTTGCCAGTCAAAAAAGGAAACAAACAAAAACAGAGTGAACAGATTTGTTAAAGGAACATCTTCAGATAATGGTAAATACAAGTACAAAGTTTCATGTCAATTCACTGAAAATTGGGACTAATTGTGTCCCAATATTATTATATACTACATCCAGCTCTAAGTCAAAGAAGATCATAAGAAAATTCACAGAAGCAGTGTGATTTATTAAGATGCACATCTTCAGATGTTGACAAGTAATTCAAAGGCTGTTCTACTTTTGTAGTAACAGTATCTGAAGGTATATCAACTTCATCTAACTAAAGAGTGATGATTCTATCAATAATTAGCATTGCATAATGCCAAAATTGCCCCACAACTGTTAGCTTAAACTGGCAGCCCCACAATTGTTATTTTAAACTATCTTAATTGAAAGTTAGAGATTTTCCTTTATTCCATTTATACCTGTAACATGACCAGATCCAAACCAGACTTTGTCTTTCTACCCTAATGAAGTCATTTCAATCACACAAAGGCTAGCATCAGCATTCTTATAGTGCATATAGGTCATAATCAGTATTCAAAGTTTCCAATGTGAGCATTAGTCAAGAGCTGACTTGCAAAGCAGACAGTTCCTCACTTTCATAATGATGGTTATGTATTTCTTCCTAGCCGTTTGGATGACAGCGCATATTAGCAATGAGAGGGTGGCTGAGTGGTCTATGGCATCGGCCTTTATAGATCACCGATATATGACCTCTGTATGCATGCGTTTGAGTCTTAGGCTCAGCCAACATAGGTATACAAGAAAGCTTGATGGCTTTTCTCTACGGTTCAGTGTCTTATATACTGTCTACAATGTGCAAAAAAATGGAAATAAACCCACACAAAAAAAAACCAGTAATGATAATACAGTTTTCTGCGCTGTGAATTGCTTTAGTTGAACACATGACTAGAGGTTTGGCTGCCAAGATATGCCAGAAGTCATGTGGTGTAGAGTGAAACATTAAATGATTTCTACAACAACTTTACTTTATATGAACTGATTTTCTATGACATTCTAGCTCATGGTTTTTACTGAAAAGAAGGAATACAATTTTTAATGGTGTTAAATATTTTTTTATATACCGTAATTTGAGTGATAAAGCTAAAAGTCAAGTGTTCTCAAACTTATAATACACTATAGTCCAATATAAAACGGAAACAACTCTAAAATTGCTGTAGCAAAGTGATTGGTCAATAATGTGCATCTTTAGAAGATGATCATAACTTGGCCAAGTTCATGGCAAACCATTAATAAAATGCAAAACTAGTTGCATTTACAAGATTTTACCATACGATGCATTCAACACTAAGTCAAAATGGCGTGTGTGTTTCTGTGATTAGGATTTTTAACGTAGCTTTAACACATTTTCAGTAATTTTGCTATGATGTCTAGCACTGAGTCATCATGCCGCAGACATGCAGTATGATGTCAAACCCAGTCACATTATCATGACACCAGGCCAACCAGTCCTAAGACATGTACAAACCTCTTAATGCCAAGTGTCAAGCAAGGCAGCTGTTAGTATTATTTTTGTAAGTCTTTGGTATGACTTGGCTGGGGATTGAACCCACGACCTCTTGCATCAGAGGCGGATGCTCTAATCACTAGGCTGCCAGAGCGGTCCAAAATGACCAATAAGTTTTAAATAAATTGTCATTCACAAAGTATTTTGACATTATGTGCATCTTCAGGTTATAATCATAATAAGTACCAAGTCACAATCCATCAGAAATCCAGTTGAGCTGAGATATGTATTATTCATTACAAGACAAAGAGGTCAAACTTGGGCCACCAAGTAATTTGTTGATATGCACATAGTCGTGTGACAACTGTAATACTTACATATTTTCATGGAAGTCTATTAAAAAAAAAAAATATACAGCTAGTTGTCCAAACAGACATAAACAAGATTAACTGATAACCCCTTGCACTTCTCTTCTTGAGGTATATAAATTGTAGATTTTGTCTATCAACCTACTTCTGGGAGTGACTCGAACATTTCCATCATCTTGGAACTGGACATTTCTACCATGCTCAAAATCTGAAGGGAAAACATGACTGATGTGATGATTAATATAATGAAAAAGAATAATGTAATTCTGAATGAAACGTGGTATATACAACAAACAAGCTAATGAAAATCAAGCACAAAACTTGAAATAAATATTTTTAAAAATCAAAATACAAAGACTACTGATGGCTTTGAGGATTTAGGTTATACTACATGTGTGTGTGATTTAGATTTTTAACATAGTGTTAACAATTTTTCAGTCTTATCGTTACAATGTCTGCAGTGTGACAGTTTATAGTGATATTTAAAAAAATGTTTAGGCAATTACTTTTCATGACCATTTGGTTCAAATTATTATGTACTGCCACACATACTCCATAAAAGCTATTAAACTATCAAGGAGGTAACCATTAATAATTTCCTCTCAAGATTAAAATCAGGTGGGTCACCTTATATAGCTTAAATGACCTTGAACAATCAAAAAGGCAGAAAAAGCTCAGTATAGAAAAGAACCTAGTTTTTTTAAGCAAATTTTCATAGCAATGGAGAAGTGGATAGTATGCCACAGACTTGTGAGGGATTTCAATTACACCAAACAAACAGAAGTATTGTTAGTCTTTATGCTGGTAGAAACTCCCATTACAGATATAATTTTTGATAAATATCTTTTTAATTGCAACATATCCTTAATAGTTTCTATTAAAGCAGTGCATTAACCTGACAGTTCACAACTGTACATCAAGTAGTTTAAACTTGTGAATGTTTCTTGTTTGCAGATGGAAAGCATGGGAAAAATCCAGAATACTTGAACAAATTTTATTTGACATTCCTAAATCCACCAAGCCCAAGCCAAGCTAATTACTTATAGAGAACATGCTCTTACTGCTTGTAAAAAAGTGATAATCAAGGATCAACATGAAAAAAGTTCTGAAATTTAAAAGACTGCTTCCAGAGCTGGAAATAACTAAGTCATCAAGACATCTTCCTGCTAAGTTGTGATTTCTATTGAATGTACCGTGTGGTCCAGCACAACCAATTAATTTATAGTTACATGGTAACATAAAAAAGATAGACAGCTGAACATTTTGTGTAATGGTTTAAGAATTATGCTCCAGAAAAAAGGAAATGGACAAATAAACAAATGGTTTATTTCAGCTGCCAGTGTTGCTAATGGCAATTTTATTTATGTTTCTAATGAGAAAATTAAATGTTTGGTGGCCATCTTTTCTTTGGCTTATGATGGGCTTAGATAATTTGAACATAACAAATTAAAATTTTGGGCAAAATGGGTGAAATACCTACTGTCATCCATTAAATATTTCCTTGAACATGCCAGTGGCATGAATATCCCCTTAACCCCCATTCTTAAAATGAAACTAGATATTTTGCCCATAACAGTTAAGCAAAGTTTAGCAGCTTTCAGTTATAAAACATAGTTTAGGTGCAGAAAAGCAGAAATAAAAAGTGCATTTTGAAAAAGATTTTACCTTAAAATATATTAAAAGATTATTAAATTTATTCCACATAAAAACGCTGTGGGATGTATCAAGAAGCTTTTCTCAATTAAAAACAAACAAACTGTATAGTGTATGATGGGGGGGGGGGACCTGTTTTGTGAGCCAATTCTGAATGTAAGGAATCAACTCTTTCAGTCTATGTTTTTTTTCTTCTCCAAATTGCTTCATGTCAGTGAATCTAATGGCACTGTCACTGAGGTGCAGAATGAACCATCTGCTTTAAACTGTAAAAAAAACAAAACAACTAATTTCCCGATACACTGCAATTCTGGAAGAGAAACTGGTGTCCACAAATTGGCAAATTTCGTAAAGAATTGGCAACACTATATTAGGACTGGTGACAAAACTGACAAACTTTTATTTGTTAATGTGATCCCAGAGACAGAAATACAGATGTATTATGTGCAGACAGCTACATTCCCTAATACTAGATAATTGGGAAATAAAAAAGGAAAATGGAGTGGCATGGGTGACGGTCCTCATTTAAAATCTTGAATGCAATCACAATTTGAATTACTCCAAGAACTCACCAGACATCCGACGTGTTACACTGGGTGTCCTACCCCAGCCCCTCCCACGACTATAACCTCGTCTACCTCCACTGAGAACACTATCTGTCAAATACCCAGATTGACGGCGCTCATCACTGGCAACTTCTGCTGACCAGTCTCCAATAGATGGGCTCTCAGAATCTTCAACTTCTTCTACATAAACAACCAATACATCAGAGATAATCAGTTATAGAAATCAAAAGGTCAAGCAGATATTGTATACCCCCTCTTTGATCAGCTAGAGGATGCACATGCCAATGTTGCTGTAGAATCGGTTGAGAGACCAATGGGACAACTAAAATCTCATGCTTTGACCTGGCTAGCCCATATGATGCACATGCTGATGTGTCAGGTAACAAAACAGGCTTGAAGTGGCTTGCATCTCACACCTAGTCCTCATAATGCCACAATCAACTTAGGGTTCAAAAGTTCACACAAAACTACACAATATCTCAACAGGCCAGTCTGCATGCTCATCCAAAATGCTTGTAACCATTAAAAAAATTCAAGTATTTCTGACACCTACAACTTACAGGTCAGAAGAATATTAGAAAGAGAAAGACTTCATAGTTCTAAACATACAGTTAGTTGGAGAAGAAAATATTAATTGGAAAGAACAGTAGTAAGTGGCAAGTTCTAATAAATGCTTGTTCAAGTGCTCAACAAGAACTCAGGTGCCCTCTCTACTAACCCAGTTTATATGTACATATCAATAAAGGAAATCCTTAAAAGAGACACTTGAAAAACAGACAAGACCAATGTACAACAATATGAAGGTTCTACAGATGCAGCATTCATGGTTAGTTCAGAAAACATTTCTATGAAAGAAAGGAAGCACAATCCTGCAAAAAAGGTCAAATTGAGAAATGGAATTTTCTTAATGTACAAATTTCTTTGGGACAAACATGTTAGTATGGATACTGTTAGCTATAAACATATGGAATTATCCATTTACTACTATATTATCCAAAAAATCTTACCCATTTTTTTTTAAAGCCAAAGCATTCAGATTTGCATAATTCTTTATGTTATCACATTTGGAAAGGTTAGTGTTTGGGTATGTAATAAAAATATTAAAAAATGAGTAGTGGTGAGGTGTAATCTGTTTACATGATCTGCCTGAGACAATATAATTTTAGGCATCAATATCAAAAAATTGTAAATGAAGACAATATTGCTTCTGAAAGCATTTCATCATTAAAAGTTATTAAAATCTTTAAAAATATATTATAAATATGATATGCAAACTTGTAGTGCCTTTTTTATGACAGTAAATAAGTCCACCTAAATGTTAGATAGTCCATTCAACCAGCATTATTTTAGCAAAATGTGCTGATGACACAAATATTTTATCTACCCACACCTAAAATATTCATTTCTGTTGAAGTTTTCCATTTAACCTAAAAAGACATTATGAAATTGGAGCAATAATGTAACCAGGAACTGATACTGGTTGTTAAAACATAGAAAACAATAAAACAATATCACATGGTGATGCAAAATAAACATGCACTCAAATAATGCAGGTTCCAGCATGCACAGCACAGATATGGATTTACTTTAAAAACTTAGAAACAATCTGCGATACAAATACTTCTTAACAAAACCGAATATATGAAAACATGTGAATCTTATATTTGTGCTATAGAGAATGGGGAACATTGAACAGATTATATATCAGACATACCTGACTCATTCATACCTTCTTAAGGACAAGTTTTTACCCAAGTGTGTACCCAGCTGGTGTCTACTGACAGCAGAATACAGTCTTGTCAAATGATATCTGCCACCCATTACAGAAGTCTCTAGATGTGAACTCCATGATGTAACTTCATGATGCTGTATCATCTGAGAACACTTATACTTTTTGTGGCAATGCAGTTTATGTAACAAATTTTGACCATGTTTAAACTATTTTACATGCTTTACCATTCTTTGAAATAAATTGTGCAGAATTTCAACATGTTGTTTTGTTAAATTTTATTATTTAGAACTTTGTTTTATCTGGAATTTTTTATCATACTATTTTGTGCATTATTTTTAATCATTAATATGTCACCAGTATTGTGCTGACATGACAGTAAACCAAAAAATTGAAATAAAGGACCATGGTCTGGCATCAAATGGGATATTAGGAAAAGCACCTGGCATACTAGATGCGACTCCTTAGGGTCAATTGCTTCAATCCTTAAGGAGGCTTCCATTAACTGCTTCATTTAAAAAGTGAAAAATGATGAAAACTTTTATAGGTAGTCTGACAGCTCTGACGGATCCATGCTTAACATATTAGGGTTGGGGACACAAAAACATATGACTGGGGACTCTTTTAAGAAATTAACTAGTTAATGAGGCTTGGAACTCCAGCCAACGATTGGTGTTGTTGATCAACAAGAACTTGGAAGGTCACTGAAGTGATTAAGCCACCAAATGAGGTTGTCACAATTAGTGAAGCTGCATTCAAAACATCCTTGCCCATGATCAAACAAGGCTTTTGTAGCATTCCTACCATGGTGGAGAACCACTGCCAAATGTGCCATCCACATCAGAGGTGAATGCCTTCCTGTCTTGGACAGGCTCCAAAAGTGTCTGCAAAGCAGCTGTAGGCTGGCACTCCTCCTTCAAAAGGTTCAAAGAAGCCACCACTGCATGTTGAGCTATGACAACTGGGTTTTGATCTTTGAACTCCATTGCTGATGATCTTGAACAGCTTTGGAGTTATACTCCAGAAATGAATGTGAGAACAAAGGCTGGATGAAAAAAGAAACTGATGAAAATCTCAAAGAAATATCTTTAACAATTTTGGAGTTGTATTAAATAAAAAGAGTATGACAGATGGATTCACAGACAGAATATGCATGTATTTATTAGGCCTATCAGTACAAATTGGCAATAGGGTTCTGAATAACAGCAAAGTTTTAGAAAGGTAAATATAAAAATACTTTAGGAAAACAATTCCCTTGATGGAATAATGCTCTACTCAGCAAAATGATTTTCACAGGAATTCAAAAATTTTCCTTTTATCTACAAAGTGTTCAAACCATCTTTGATATTCTTCAACAATAACAAGATTTTTAAATTAGATGCTGTATTGTACATAAGGGATACCAGCTTAGCACTGTTTTCATTAAAGAAACATCTGACACCATTAGAAGTCTCAGCGAAACCCTATGTAATAATGGTGATCCATTCTGTGGATGCATTGACAACAAGAGTTTTATGACAGTCATCGTGGCATTAATACTGGATGTACATCTGGCACCATTAGAAGTCTCGGAGAAACCCTATATAATAATGGTGATCCATTCTGTGGATGCAGTGACAACAAGAGTTTTATGACAGTCATCGTGGCATTAATACTGGATGTGCATCTGGCACCATTAGAAGTCTCGGAGAAACCCTATATAATAATGGTGATCCATTCTGAGGATGCAGTGACAACAAGAGTTTAAAGGCAGTCATCATGGCATTGATACTGGATGTACATCTGGCACCATTTTCATTTAGGACCAACTAGGCATCACAAGAAGTCTGTTAGTAAGAACCCAACGCTGATACAGCTATCCATTTGGGAGAGATAACAGCCGCCATGGTGGTCATACTAATGGTTAGTCATTTTCAATATGACTATATTACCAAGTCAAACTGACTTTCCATTTAAGCAAAGTAGCAGCGGCAAGATTTTCAAGATGGTAATATATCAGATATCATATCAGCATCATTCTAATTCAGGATCAATAAATTATTATAACAAGTCTTTAAGTGAAAACCCATGCTGATACAAGTGTTTATTCATAATTAGTGGCAAGATGCTGCTGACTGTGGCTGTCATATTAGACATCAGATTGGTACCCTTTACATTTGATGACCCTCTACACTTTTGTATTTTGCACAGGGCGCGATTTTCAAAGAAAATATTTCCCAGGTCTCCAAACTAGTTATACTGTAGGTATTATTAAAAGAATTTTTAATTCCCTTTATTTCAGTGTATGATTGGTTGGTGTAATCAGAGTTATAGAGTATACATCCTGGCCTAATTTGACAAGTGTACCTATTAAAAAGATGCATGCTCAAATTGGTAATTTTCACATTGTGAACCTCAATGATATCCTTGCAAAATAAAGAGCTGACAACTTTTATGAATCTTGTGTATATTTCATAATTTATTCATGGCTCAATGATCTTTCAGATGCTGGTATTGTCTCGTCTGAAAAATTTGTTTTCTCTAGATTTAAAGACTGTACTAATTCTGGCTGAAAGCACATGGGAGTGGTATTGTCTCGTCTGAAAAATTTGTTTTCTCTAGATTTAAAGACTGTACTAATTCTGGCTGAAAGCACATGGGAGTGGCCATTTGGGTTTGCTCTGTGCTTAGATACAATTTCACAAGTGCGCTATCTCAAGAAATTTCAGCCACAATACATAAAGTAACATAGATGAATGCCAACAATTTCTCCACTGTGAATGTTACAAATGCAAACAAATTCACCATACACCTGTCACTCTCACAGAAGTTCATTATATCTGTAGAATGGCCTCTTCAAGACTAACTAAACATCATAATTAGTCTTTCATACTGAATGTCAGATCAGTGCCATTTTTAATTACAACCAGATAGATATCACAATTCTTTTTATATCACCACTGAGAAAGGAGTAGCTATAAGTTTTTCAAGATGGGGACATCACGATTTTCATTCATGACCAACCAGATATCATAAAAAGTCTTGCAGTGCAAAGCCAATGCTGACGCTGATATGGCCATTCATTCAGCTGATGAAAAGATAACAAGATTTTCAAGAAGGCAATCATGGTGGCCATTTTGGATATCGGATCTAGACCAACTAGACATTATAAAATGTCTTTTAGTAAACCTCATGTTGATATGAAGAGTAGCAATAAAATGACTGTCAAGATGGCCACTGTGTTGGCCATTTCAGATGTCAGCAGCAACACTTTCTTTAGGACCAAACAGATAATGGGATGATTGTGTGTTATGTTTTCATTGTGTGTTATGTTTTCATGGCAATCATCCAATGATTGTGTGTTATAATGTTTTATGGCAATCCTCCAATGATTGTGTGTTATAATGTTTTATGGCAATCATCCAATGATTGTATGTTATAATGTTTTATGGCAATCCAGCAATGACTGTTATAATGATTTTATGGCAATCCTCCAATGATTGTGTGTTATAATGTTTTATGGCAATCCTCCAATGATTGTGTGTTATAATGTTTCATGGCAATCCAATGATTGTGTGTTATAATGTTTAATGGCAATCCTCCAAAGATTGTGTTATAATGTTTTATGGCAATCCAATGATTGTGTGTTATAATGTTTTATGGCAATCATCCAATGATTGTATGTTATAATATTTTATAGCAATCATCCAATGATTGTATGTTATAATGTTTTATGGCAATCATCCAATGATTGTATGTTATAATTTTTTATGGCAATCCTGCAATGACTGTGTTATAATGTTTTATGGCAATCCTCTAATGATTGTGTGTTATAATGTTTCATGGCAATCCTCCAATTATTGTGTGTTATAATGTTTCATGGCAATCCTCTAATGATTGTGTGTTATAATGTTTCATGGCAATCCTCCAATGATTGTGTGTTATAATGTTTCATGGCAATCCAATGATTGTGTGTTATAATGTTTTATGGCAATCCTCCAATGATTGTGTGTTATAATGTTTCATGGCAAACCTCCAAGTACTTTAGAAGGACTAGTGATAACAGACATGTGCTACAAGATGAATAGACAAAGGACAATGGATGTTGGATACTGGTCAACGACCAGCAGAGCTAATAAAACCTTTCAAACAAAACAAAAACATGAAATACTATAACATAAAACAAAAGGTGGCAGGTTAAGATATTACAATTTTGTTAAACATGTGTAAAGTAAAAGATGAAAGAAAGAAATAAAATCCTTAAAATACACTGAGAACAAGTTTCTATATTTCCCAGGAACTTCACTGGGCTGTAGACAACAAATGTGAAACAAAATCTATATATCAAATATCTCTATACTATTCTACATTTTAAAACACATGTGTAGACATAGGTATTTATGTATTACTGATGTCCAACACTGCAATTATTACAGTTTACCAAATTTTATAAAATCTGGATTCCTATATTTGAGTATGTCATATTTAATAAGGAAAAATTTGATTTCACCGATATTATATTTTAATATAAACCCATAATTAAAGCACTGAAATGAATAGATGTCAATTCAGTAACTGTTACTCAAACACCAGGCCCCTCCCCCAATTAAATAATTAATCCTGAAATTAAAGCCATGCAATGAACAAATGTAATATCAATAAATGTTACTTAAACCCCAGGCCACCTCCCCCAATTAAATTTTAGAGCCTTCCCTTTTTCCAATACAAATGTTCCATATCCAATTTAAGTTTTGAAGCTTCATACCTGTTTACAAGTACAATGTGTGCTATTTTTTTTAAGATCTTTTTGTACATATTTCACACCTAACTATGAGCATCATTGACCCAGTTCTGCTGCCTAGGCATGCTGTGTCGTCAGGACATAACATGTCGGCAGATTAGACATACTGCCTGGGCATTATATAGTTGCATATTAAATGTACCACGCGTGCATTCAATGCTGATAGATCAAATCTGCCCCAGGTATTCTGTGCTGACAGATCAACAGTACAGTGCTTATTCTATATGATTTCATGCCAATGGAATTCTGTACCAGCTGATATGATCTGCAAGGAAATTATCTGCAAGTAAATCTGGGTCTAAGATGATTCCAATTAGGTTTTCATTACAAGCTTTGGGAATATCTAACTACCTCCATGTCTTTCATTGGCCCATCTTCTTCCTCCAGGGCCACCTCTTCCCCTCCCTCCTCTTCCAAAACCTCCTCTTCTGCCTCTTTCATCTGAGTATGGGTCATTGTTACCTCTGTTGAAAGAAAAGAAATTTGTAAGCTTTAATTACAGGTGGGAGTATGTCATTCTATCACATTACATAACACTAATTTAGAAACCATTTACTGCGAAATCTAACATCACATTACAAAGAAATCCTGCTAGATGTTTGACACTGATGGTTCAACTAATAAACAGCATACCTAACGCTTCAGATTTGCAAAAGTTCTAAATTTTTGAACATGGAGGGTCAAAGAAGCACTCCAAAGCAATAAAATTTGCATGTGTGTGTGATTTTGATATTTAATGTAGCATTTTAAAAAAATCAGTTATATCATCACTATATCTGCAAGGTGAATGTTTTTAGTGATATCTAGCACTTGGGCATCAAGCCAAACACATATAGCACCATGTCCCAACCAGTCACATTATCCTGACACCAGTCTGACCAGTCCCCTAACCTCTTAATACTGAGTGCCAAATGGAGCAGCTTCTAGTACAATCTTTCAAAGTCATAGGCATGACTTGGCCAGGATTTGTACCTGCAACCTCCCAAACAGAGGCAGACACTCTAACCACTGGTGCAGTCATGTACAAGATTGCAAAACAAAAAATCAAAGTCCCAATACCAAAATTAAGACAAAAATTAAAATATTGTGCACTATTACTATAATTGCATGAAAATCTGATAAAATCATCTACATATGCCTTGAACTTGCATGCCAAATTGTATCTTGTCTACCACAAATGGATTGAGTCAAAAGAGATTTTTTTAAATGTACCCGTCCAAAAAAAATACAACCCTGGGAAAAAAAACTCGACAGCTTCAATATCAATGTAAGATGGATCTATATACCAAAAATGTCAACCCAATTTAATTTATTAAAAATATTTAAAATTGAAAAATCGCTTTATTTGTCTGAAAATCTGATTAGCTGATCACAATGTTATATAAATATGTCTACTAAATGTCATGTCTACCTCAAATAACTATTGGCTAATCATGCTTTCAAGGTTTATGTAGAACAAGAATATCACAAATAACATGTGAAACACCAGTCTCAACAATTTCCCAACAAAAGACCTTGACCTCTGCACCAGTGACTTGATTTTACAGCATGAGAAGCCATGCATCAACATATTTTCATTGGTTAAAAAGATATACCTGCATACTAAGGTCAGTGATTTAAATTTTCCCTCGTCATAAGCATGATCTTTTAGCTAAGAGTGTCAGTATGTGACATAATTCGTTAAAAAAATGAAAGATTCCTATTGAAAGAATCCTATGGTCCATCACTCATTTTATACTTTTTGCTAGCACCATCAAATTTGATAGTTTCTATCACCAAGACTTTACTTGGGTTCAGACAAAGTGGATATGTGAGAAAGCTTGCCAGTTGCTTCTCATGGGTCAGTGGTTCTTTCTGAGGTTTTCCAAGGTACTTCCTCCACTATTTATAGTGGCCACCATGTGAATGAATGTTAAATTAAAGTGAACCGGCCATGAAGGGTCATTATTCACTATTTTATCTTTCAAAAGAAAGTTATTTAATTTTTCCAGTGGGGTACCATGTATAGTCTACCTTGTGCTGAAAATTGGCATTAACCCCTACAACAACAACCCAAGCAACGTAAATTTTTAAACATTTATGCTGCAATTTGTTTCCAGGGTAACAAAGAAAAAGACATTTGTTTATTAAATTGTGTTTTCTTGATAACCTATATGTGACAACATTCATATTAGGAAACTGACTTGGCCAGTTCCTGAAAAGAAGAAAACATCTTTCAACCTTAGAGTCATGCAGATCAAGGGAAGTGACTCTTACAAATTACCTCCCCTGGCACTGTTACCTTGCCACTCATTTACCAAATATTAACGAGTTTTTAGGCTTCAGCAAAACCAGCATTCAGATGCTTGCACTTGAACGACTGAACTAAGTGTTTATTGCAATGTGATCAGTTAGGATTTAAAACAATTCACACAAAATTTCCCTCATCTACTGAAGTAAGTAAAACTAGGATAGCAGTTATGAAAAGGAAGAAATGCAAGATTGTCAAACCTCAACCAACGTCACCCTTTAGGGTCAATGTAATTGTGCCCTAAAAAAGGACGATTTTTTTTTCCCTCTCCAAATAACTAAGAATATGACAACAATCATCATGGATGTCAACCACTGTGGTATTTTTTCTACAAGGGTGCTGCATCACTGCCAAAGGCTTCTTGAGTAAATCCTATGAATTCTATAAACAGGATGCTTGGAATGCATTTTGTGCTGTTGTATCAATGGTTCCCACTCATCTTTGAGAAGCCATATCAGAAAAAGATAAGCTGAAATAATCTGTATATGTATGATAGCCAAATGATTCATCAACACCTAAAATGCAAACATTACATTTCAATGCAAGACAAAATGTATCCCTTGAATTGCATGGGCTGAGCTCTTCACAAGATAATCTGAATCCATAGAAAGCTCAGAATATCCTGATGGAATAAATTCAGAAGAGTCACCAGACTGGTGCTCCAAAGGTTATGTTTATGCTTTCTCACCTTACAGATCAAGAATTGATGCCAGGCACCTTAGACGCTTTCCAAGTGCAACAGATAGCATACAAATCCATGAACCTGATCTTGCAGCATTATCCCTCTCAGAAGATTGCACAATGAGAGTATTTTTTTTATGAACACTCAAGACAAGAACTTGATCATTGAGAGAAAACTAGGTATCAACATCAGGATGACTAAACAATCAGAATAAAGGGATGTGAATTTCTGGGGCAAACTGATCTGGGAAGACCCAGAATAGGTTCCATCTTGAAAACAAAATGGATTACATTTCAGATAGATATTAGTTGTGACCACTATCCTTTCTCCCATTATGTCTGAACATAAAAGCCTGGAATGCTATCTTTTGATTGTGATTAGGGCTAACCTATTAAATGTGCAAAGGAAGAAGAGAGTCAACTGATGAATTAAAGCTAGGCAGAGGGTAAGGTCATTGTCATAACACCAATGCACGAATTTCCTTTGTATACCTTTGAAGTGGAAGGCATTCTAGCTCTCAAGATCTTTTCCACTATATCAGTGCTGCATTCATTTTCTCACATAAAGGAGGTAGTTCTAGATGCAGATGAAACATGGCAACCTTGGCTGCTTTTCCAACGAGGACAGCTGTTCTCTTTCTAGGAGGATATATCACGAGTAGTTGTTTTGGGGTTGAACAACATTTCTCAGAATAATATATGTTATATGTGGCAGCCAACACAACATGATGAAGATCCAGGGAATCCCTGGTAATAACCACCAACCTGTGGGAAGATACTGGCAGCTTTCTCACATACTTGAGACCTGAGACTTGAAACAATGTGGACAGGTGAGATGGCAGTGATCAATCGAGGCCAGTGCTTTAGACCACACAGCCACCCAGGGTCCTTTGAAAAGTTGCTTTATTATGAACCATTTCTGTGAGAAATACATGATCCTGAGTCCTGGCAGAATCTCTGGGTCCAAGAAATGTCAGTTTACAGTTCTACTTATTGCAAAGAGGTTTATCACTGGGTGATGCCATATTGAACAAATTTTATAAGAGTACCATTGAGTATGAAAAAGCTAACCATTCCTTACCAAATCACCCAGGATGTTGAGCCTGCTGGCATGTGCCAGTCTTGTATGGAGATAAGGCATAAAGGCCTATCAGCTGAGGACCTCCCATACTTGAACACAAAATTCTATTGAGTTTGTCACCCACCCACCCTGTTTAAGTGGCTGTACACTAACACCTAATTTAAACAAGCAATTAATGATTTCATGTCACTTCTTAGACGATGAATATATAAAGTAACTTTTGCCTAGCTGGTAAATATTCTTCACTGTTTCTTATCACTCCATTCAAAAGATCCGTTGCAAATACAAAATTATTGTTGTTTACTACACATCTGGATAGTCATCTGTGTTTGTAACATTTCAGGTATTATCCCACTGGCCTTTGAAAAAATGCAAACTAGGCTAAGATGTACTACAACTGGACATGGCTTGCAAAAACTTTAACATGAAATTTAAATCAAGAAATAAACTGCTGATGCTACTATCGCAACAAAGAATATATACATACATTTTGCCATCAGCTACAACCAGCTTATTCATTCCTATTCAAATTAGATTCATTTTGATATTTATAATTTTTAAATGTAACACAAAAGACAGTATGTAAACATAAACCTACCTCTTTTCCCTTGGTGGTGGGAAATAAGGACCTGGTTGTGACCCTGACATACTTTTCAGTTGTTGATCTATTTCCAACTTTTCTTTTCTTAACCGTTCTACTTCCTGCAACAAATGTAATTTCACTTTGTACATTTTATATGGATATGGAAAATAATTTCTTAAATACATGAAGTATTTATTTGATTTTTACACATACGGTACAGTAACATTACCAGAGTGTCAAACATACATATTCATGGTATGAAATAAGACTTTGGTATTAAATTGTACACATAGTCCTGTACTTGTTGAAAATGTAGTAACTATCAATGTTGTTATTATCAGTATCAGTATTGTTATTATCAGTATTATTTTTATCAATAGTTATTATCAGTATCAGTATTGTTATTGGTATTATTATCAATATTGTTATTATCAATATTGTTATTATAAGTATAAGTATTGTATGTATCAATATTGTCATTATCAATATTGTTATTATCAGTATCAGTATTGTCTTATCGGTATTATTTTTATCAATATTGTTATTATCAGTATCAGTATTGTTATTATCGGTATTATTATCAATATTGTTATTATCAGTATTGTTTTATCAGTATTATATTAATAGTTATTATCAGTATCAGTATTGTTATCAGTATTTTTTTTATCAATATTGTTATTATCAGTATCATTATTGTTATTATCAGTATTATTTTTTATCAATATTGTTATTATCAGTATTATTTTTTTTATCAGTATTGTTATTATCAGTATCAGTATTGTTATTATCAGTATTATTTTTATCAATATTTTTATTATCAGTATCAGTATTGTTATTATCAGTATTATTTTTATCAATATTGTTATTATCAGTATCAGTATTGTTATTATCAGTATTATCAATGTTGTTATTATCAGCACATACAATTCTGCAATGACTCTTCCGTTGAAAAATTCATATTCCCATAAACGACTTTAAGCAGTTACCTCTGAGAAATACAACAATGGTCCCAAAAGAAGTTTATTTCAACAGTACATTGGTTTAAGGGACCTAAAAATAGCAGCTGTTAAAAGACTGATTATTGCTTAACCCAGCTCTTCCTGTTTGACTGTAGTTATACACGTAAAGTACAAAATAGTTTTTCTTTCCTTGAGAAACATGCATGCTATTTCATAATAAATTTTTTTTTAAAATGAAGACCTTAATTGCATTAATACAGGTCTATAATATACAAAAATTTCACCTGTTTGCATCAAGTACTAATTTTGGTGAATTTCATAACTGCCACAAAGCCAAGATTCAACACTCAAAAAAACAATGTGTGTGATTTAGATTTTTAACATAGGTTTAACAAATCTTCAGCCATACTGTTATGATGTCTGCAGTGTGGAAATTTATAGTTATGTCTAGCAGCTGGGCCTCATGCTGCAGACACGAAGCATGACGTCCCACCTAATCACATTAACCTGACACCAGGCCAACTGGTCCCAACAGTATTTTCTTAATTCAGAATGCCAAGCAAGGCAACTTTTAGTACCATTGTTATAAGTCTTTCATGTGGCACAGCTGGGGTTCAAACCCACATCCTCCAGCATCCACAGTGGACTCTCTAATTAATTAGGCTGCCAAAGTGGTCTTCAATTAAAAACGATTCTTCTGTGGAACGACTAGTTTGGTTCTCTGCTTCATATACTCCCTGCATTCTGCTATACTAAGTCAGCTGAATACTAATGCATATTATCATGTGATATAAATAAATGGCCTCTTGTAAAGAGATCTAGTTAAGCGAAACACTGCACATTGATTCCTTTAATATTCTGTTTGTTAGTGGAACAATGTGAATTTGTAATGATACTTTTGATAAGGACTATAGCAGTCGCTATCTCATGTTCAAGCTTAATCACCAATTTGTCCATTGATTCATTTTACAAATACTTTGTCAATATTGTATGTTTTACACAATATACTCCTCAACATCTAAAACAATCTAGTTGCAATAATTTCCTTGATAAAATAAACATAGATATTGATATCATGTTGTACATGACACCAAAAACTTTGCCAAATATTAAAAAGTAAATAGTAACCCTATCTTCTATGAAGGGGTGAAGCTGATGTTTTGGTCAATATGTGCCATTTCTTTCACCTACAAATATTCCATTTGCAATTGATTCCCTAAACAAAGTGGCTTAGCAATTAACTGCCCAAGCTGCCATCACAAGTGGAGGTTGCAGCTGAAATTACCATCAAACAACCTTTGTTTTGGAGGGAAGGTGCCCCAGAATTGGGGTGGAGTAATGTTATAATTTCTTCCTATGCCACTCCTTAAACAATTTTACATTTATACTGATATATTATTGTACATACATTATATTAATTGTGTCTCATTAGGAAAGGCACTTTACTTCACTCAACATGATACAAATTTGAATGTGTTGGTGTTTTTAAATTATTTAAATTAAATTAATTAAATATATAATAAAAGTTCTCCTTAATATACCTTTAATTTATAAAACTTAATACTAAAACGATTTTATCACAACTTTAGGCATGTTAATGTAGTTTTATTTAATAATCATACAACACACTTCTTGAACCTTAACTAACTACCAACCTTCACAGAAGAGAAAATAGTGTGGCCTTCAATCAGTTCTGATGTAAAAGTTATCAATGAATCAATTCCAAATGAAATCTTTTAAAATTACATGATGCAGTTGGAATGTACAATATTGGACCAAATATTGTCACATTCACCCTCTTGTGGAACAGGGTTACTATTTGGATTTTAATATTTGTCAAAGTCTCAGGTGTCATGTACAACAAGATATAAATATTGACTTAAAATTTATCACAGAATTTATTGCAACTAAATTATTTTAGATGACGTGGAATAAAGTGTGCAATATTTGTAAAAGAATGGTTACCCTCACCCCTCATAAAAAGGTGACATGTTTATTTTAATCTTTGGCTATATATAGGCTGTCATACATTATCACCTCATATCAATTTCAATGTAAAATTTATCAAGGAATCTAGTGGGAAATGAATTTTTGTGATGATGCTGTATAAAACATGCAATATTAACAAAATATTGTTATTTGTACCCTCTTCCTTCATCTTCACCTGTTAGTAAAAATATTAGAAAAAATGATTATACGACTGAATTGGTGGTTAAGCTTGAACACATAACGACTGCAATAGTTCAAATCGAAAGTGTTATTAAAGTTCACATTGTGTCACTAGCAATCAGAATATTAAAGGAATAAATGTACCATGGTTCAATTAAGTAGATCTCTCTATATAAGGCCATTTATTTTTATCACTTATGGCATCAGTATTCGACTTAATTTAGTGGAACCAAACTATGGAATGAATAGTATAGGGACCGGCAAAACTTTTATTTCGCAAAACCATGAAAATCAACAATTCTGAACATAAATGAATTGACAGTACCTATTAGATATTTAGCAACCAAGTAAATTACAACGAATGTTGTCTGAAGGACAAAAATGGGTCGAGTCAAGTTGGCACTTGATATGTCCATCTTGTTACCTTTTCCTTACTAATGAAAAAACTGTTGATAGAACCAGATGTACTGAATGGACATGCACATGGGATGCTTTTCGTAAAATCTTCAATGGCAGAGAAACTATGCTGGATATATCTTCAAAATAAATTGTTACTGAAAAAAGGTGGTTTTAACAAACATGTTTAATGATAACAACTGTAGTTAAAAGAAAGTTTATATTAGCATTATCAACTAAATCAGCTTAATGTGCAATGCTGTGTTGTTGTTGCTGGGTTTAACGCAATATTTCAGCATACGATGGGCTATACATGGAGGCCAGTATTAATGGTGGAGAAAGAACCCGGGAGAAGCTTCTGGCAAGCTGTGTAATTTGCCCTATAATCAATTCTTGTTAACTTCTGTTTGTTCTTAGCAAAGCCAAATTTGATGTGAAAATCAGAGATATATACATGTACTTTAAGAAATTAATCTCCCATCTAATCATGTTACTTAATTCTACTGGGTATTTCTTGCATCAATGGCAGCAAAATACATGTCTTATTTTTACATCTTTACTGACTGTAAATGTTTACTAAAAGTAAACAAAGTCATTTACATGTGAATACATTGCAGACATGGCTATAGAACAGCTAACACCTCATCAGAATATTTACATTCATTGAAAATGTATACCTGTTCAAGATCTGCTATGACAGGACCTTGCAGTAGAATGTATTCTGTTGACGGGCTTAACAGCAGCAGAGCAGTACAATGGTGACAAAGTAGTGCTCATTAAATACATGCATCCCCCAAACAAGCATAAAAAACCCCAAAGATTAAAGCATAAAATGAGCATAATACCTGAAATACAAAGTAAAATATTTTTTTTAAAAACCTTGCTCTGTACTGATTTGGAGTTTTAAAATACAGCAACACAAGTAGATTATTTTATTTCATGCCAAAGTAACTGGAGTAATGTACCCTGCCTAAGGATACACCATTGTAGTCAACCCAGACTGATCTAATGGTATCATTCGAACTCGCGTCCTTTCAATTGATAGTTCTGCTTGGAACCAGTGAGCCACTGTGTTCAACTTACTGTCTAGGCATTATATATATATATTATATTATATTATATTATATATATATATATATATATATATATATATATATATATATATATATATATATATATATATATATATTAAAATAGTACCCAAGCAAAGACAAATCTAAGAATAACTATTGCATTGACTTTGACATGGGGTGGGTGGGGTGCCTATATATATATATATATATATATATATATATATATATATATATATATATATATATATAGTGATGGGAATCGGTTAGAAGTTCATAATCGATCATCGGTTGCACACAACTTACTGATAATCGATTATAATCGGTTGCTAACTTTCTACAAGTAAGTTTTAATTTTTTTTGTTACAGAGTTATATCTTTGTTCAAAACATTTAAAATTTAAAAAAATGTATAGGAGTTAATCTCTCTCTCTTTCTCTCTCTCTCTCTCTCTCTATCTATATATATATATATATATATATATATATATATATATATATATATATACTTTAACCTCAAAAGCAACTTTCTTTGGCTTATCAGTTTTATGCAGCTGAAAGACTTAACAATCCCCCAGAACACTTTTATTCATATGTGATTTTTCAATTGTTTAAAGTATAGAAAGAAATGTTTTTCTTGCTTGTCATTAGTTACTAATACTACATACAATCAAAGCAGTTTAAACAAAACAAAAAAAACACCAATTACAAAAACTTTCAAACTAACTGAACTATTTATCAGCAAAATCATGTAATGTTTGAGCAATGCTGAACACAAAAATCATTTTTCAGAATACTGTTTCTTCTTGAGCTTGTTACACTGACATTACCAATAGTTAATGTTTTTGTTTAAGAATATTATCAGGTCCACATTGTCACAACTTAAACGAGCCCGTTTCTTGCTGACAAGATGTCCAGCCAGACTAAATACCCTCTCACTGGATACTGATGATGCCGGAATACTTAGGTACTTCCGAGCTAGTAAGCTAAGATGGGGGTAGAACTGGCAGTTTTGTTTCCACCACTGTAACATTGTGAGATTGGTATCATATGGAGCAGCAACTAGATATCTAGAAACCTCCTGGTGGATGACATCTGTTATTGGCTGTTGACTTTCACCAAGGCAAACAACATCTTGCAACCAATCATCCATGTCAACATTGACCTTTGCTTTCTTGTTTGGTGGACTAAGTGTAACCACAGTTTTAGTGTTGTCATCTCTGACATTTAGTAGTGATGGTGCAATTGGTAGAGGTGGCAATGAGTCTGAAGGTTGATCATCACTAGTCCCTGGTTCCACTTGGACATTCACTTTAACATCAGCCATATCAAGAGCAACCTTTAAAAGCAGAGCATGTCCATCTGCTCGCTCACTGTCAGATAGAAACTCCAGATCCTTCATAGTATGATTCAATAAACAGCCCAACAGAGCTAGATCTTTGTCCTGTGTTCTATTGTCAAGTTCTTGTCTCATTACATCTTTAAGTTTAGCAATTGAAGGTAGATCATCAGCATTTGTTTCTATACATTTGGTAAGTTTAAGAAGTATTGGGATAACTTTATGAAGGGTTGGTGATTTGTCTCTGCAAACACTGTTTGTTGCATTCAGGAACGGTGAGAGAACTTAAACAAGTTTTTCAACCAATGCTTGTTCGTCAAATTTATAGACATAATTTTTCAATGTTGCGGCTGTTGACTTGCTTATGTTTGGGTCACTGATAACAGCCATAATAGCAGGTGTTTGCTCAAGCAGTCGTTCAAGCATGTCATGAGTGCTATTCCATCTAGTTGGAACATCCATCTTGAGCTTGTGTCCTCTAGCACCTATGTCAAGTAGTAACTGCTGCTTTCTCATTAACAAATCATTTATGCTCGTGCTTTGATGGAAAAAAGTCACCAGTTTGCGCCGCTTTGCAATGATTCGTGACAGTTCTGGTATAGCTAAAGCTTTTTTCACAATAAGGTTGAATCTGTGACCATAACAACCAAATCGAGTCCATTGAAGTAAATCAAAAGCCTTGATCTCATTGGCTGCATTATCAGTTACTCCAGTTGGTGTTGGAAGATTCCATCGCCTCTGAGTGGCCAACAGGCTTTCTTTTATATTTTCCCCAGTGTGACTGCCTTCAACTTTTCGTGTTTCTAAGACAACACTTTTCAATTCCCAATCTTTGGAAATAAAATGTGCAGTCACTGTACTATAACTTTCTGTATTTAATGAAGTCCATGCATCGTGAGTAACAGCTATATCAAGAACATCATGTAGTTCCTCTTTTACTTTTTTCTCAGCCTGGTCTTTCTTCACAGCTAGTTTGGAAGACACTAATTTACGACCTGGAATTTCATACCTGAAAATGTAAAGTTTGAAACATTTAGTCATGGTAGTCAAACAAGACATGTATTTGGAATATTTACTATGTCTAAATATAGTGAAAATAATGAATTTATTTAATGTTTATTTAGACAGGACAGCATTATATTTAATTAAATACTGCTTAATTTAGGTATGAAAATTCAAAATTCAACAGTGTTGACATCTAGAATCAAATGGATTCACACCTTTTTTTCTTTTCTCACTGTCAGTTTAAATAAATATTACTAATTTTTAATGTTATCATTTAAAACTTACCTTGGATTAAGAAGCATCACAAAGTTTCTCAAATATGTATGGTCAACAAGGCTTAGCAGAAGAACTTTGCCAACAATAAGTTTCAAGAGTGCATCATCAATTTCTTTCTGCTTTGTAGCTGACATCCTCTCTGTTGGCTTCTTAAATTGTTCATCAATCTTAGTCTGTTTGGGTGGCTGGGGGGAAACATCAGCACCTCTTGCTGTCGCTGATCCCATTTCCTTATGGTCATGATCAAGATGAAAGGCCAAATTTGTAGTATTGCCTGGAATGTATTTGAAATAAATGTTTTTATATTGAGAAGAAAAAAGAGCAAACAACAAATTCTTTATGCACAAGTATCTTAAATGAATGGAATGAAATTATTTAAAGAAAATCAGGATTAAAATTAATATTAAATTTGTACATATATTTTAAAATTAATTTGCAACATTTTAAAAAGTTATTTTATGTTTTTAAATAGTCACATGTCTCAGGGAATATCTGTAACAAACCTCAGAGATCACTTTTCCGTCATTATCATATATGCCTAAATAGCAGGATAATCTTGTGATTATTTATGTATTTCAATCATAATCATGACATGGAGCTTTATTATGAAAAGAAATTTGAAGTATTTTAACAACAACACATGCTATATTAGAGGAAAGCACAAAGTACACAAATGATTTAATGAAAATAAAATTCTTGATTTAAAATATTTGATACTGGAATGCCATGAAACGTTTTTCCGTGTGCGTGCGTGCAACTCATTTATTTTATACGAGGTTGTTCTGTCTCCTAATAATTGCATTCATCGTTGACGACATTATTTGTTTCCAAATTATCCAAAAAAATCTAACTATGGTGTATGTTTATATATTTGGAAGTTATGAAGGGAATACATAATTTAGCTTTACTGTTGTGGATCGGAAGGCTAATATCATGGTTCCACAGTCCTAAAATGTAAAGCGTATCCCATGATAATTTTGTTTTCGTGTAGCACCACAAAAAAATTAGAATATTGTTCATTTTTTGCACTATGTATTGGAGAATGTGTTTGCCAAAAATAAATGTATCCCCGCAATGATTTCAATGAGAATAGCTGGACCTACCTTTGTTTGCATATTCCTTTCTGCAGAGTTTGCATATGACCTTCGTTGTATCTAAATTCTCCTTTGTCGGTGGACCCTCCTGTATTTTGTAAAATCCAAAATATGTCCATACACGAGAACGAGCTTTTCCTCCAGGATATGGATATATTATTTTGCGATCGTTTTCATCCATGGCACGTGTATGATATTTAGCGGGGTTTTAACATTTTGTTCGGAATCCTCGGTTTTCTTCCCAACAAACAAAGGGATTGAACTAGTCTGTGCCAGCGCTTCACAGTTGTCTCCCTTACCATGCAATCGATTATGGCGTTTCACAATCGATTGGCGAATTGGTTCACTCAACCAACTGATCATCGATTATAATCGATAATCGGAACAACACTATATATATATATATATATATATATATATATATGCTGCATCAATGATATACCATGAGATGTATAATTTTTTTCATTAAAAGGAAATGAGGTTTGCCTGTATATTATACTATACATATATTTTATTTATATCAAATATAAATGCACATTTAAACTTTGAATGGAGTTATGATATGCTCCTGGCAACTGTTTATTGACCGAGTGAATGAACTCCTCAAATTCATGTAGGTAGTTCTATGATTTTTCTTGTTTACAAGCACATCTGCATATTGTTTTCTTTTTCAATTTCCATTTTTATTTACATTTATTAAATCAATATAAGAGACGCTCTTAATTAAAACATGAAATATGGTTTCTTTGAAGAAAGTAGTGCACTTTAAACACGGTTAGCTTCTTGTACATTGAACCTGTACTGTCAGGTATTAACATACTGGCGTATGGAAATTAGTGTGGAATATAAATGACAAACCAACAAGAGGCAATGAAAATATTTCAATATATTGATAGTTGATCTAAGTCATTATTCTGTTTAAATAACATTTCTAAAGACTATACAATTCTCTCTCCCCTCCCCCCTTTGGACGGCTTGACTAACATTATCATGATTCATAGGTCCAGAGATGCCGTCGTATGACAAAAGTGAAAATCCCAAATGCTCATATTTTCATGGATTATTGCCCATATCTAGCTAAAATTATAGAGAGAGAGTGAGAGAGGACCGATTAGACATTTTTCTAATTAATAACCGAACTTTTGAACATTATAATAGATTTAACAACAACAAAGGATTAAAACAATATAATGTGTGCCTCGTAACTAACAAATTTAACCTATAGGCCTTGTGTCACTGGCTACTGCAACTATGTGTCATGGCATGTATCTGGTGCAGCATGCATAATGATACCCATTATTTCTCCGAAACTAACTCTCATTTGGCCTAGTTCATTTTAATGTGACGCGATTTGCTCTGGTATCATATGGAGGTCAGTTTTGTCAGTAGATCAAGGAGCAGACTCATGGTCAGCGCTACAGTCTTAATCTATCGAATTTAATGACCAGACTGGATCGGATTCTTAATGAGGGCGATGTGAGTTTGTTTTAAAGCTAAAGAGTGTTAAAGCCATTGACCATGCTTGGTTAATTATTATGCTTGTCTACTATCGCGCCTCCTGGTGATCAACAGAGAATCAGAGAGCTAATGTTGTCTTGATAATAGTTATGGCTATCTACTATAGCGTCTCCTGGTGACCAACGGAGATCTAATAGCTGTGATGTTGACCTCATTAATCAACCTTTAACAACCAATGTTCGGAATCACAATGCAGTTATCGAAGCAACTTAACACATAATAATACATGTTCAGACCAGAAAATTTTATGCAATAATGCGAAATATGCATAACGACGATATGCAATTGTCCGACATTGATATCCATTGAAAACAATGGTAACAAATCGGGACCAGCACAAAGCTATGCAATAAGGCGGAATATGCAGAAATACGATATGCACATATCTGGAGCCGACTGTATATACATGTGTGTGTGTGTGTATATATATATATATATATATATATATATATATATATATATATATATATACACACCAAGGAACCTGTAAACATACAGTCATGACAAACCAGATTACTGTAAGTTACTTGGTACAAATTCAGTTTTAATGTTTTCATCGAGCATATTCCGTGTTTCTCTCTCACTCCAGATTTGTGCTTTTTTTATTATTTACACATGAGAGAGGAATAGAAAAAAGAAAGGATTCTGAATAAATTGTGTACCAATTTAATTTCATTTAGAAAACAGGGACTATTAATACTTTTTATCGTTGTTTTCATATGACATTTATGATTAACAAATGAGTATTAATTTATCATTGATCTATATTCCTGCAATTGATAGAATGTTTATATATTCATATTATTGTACCATGGGCGGATCACAATTTGATATACCGATAGTATTGATATATTAATTTGCTTTATACTAACACTTTAAATGCCATGTATTTTTCAATGTATGTGGTTTACAATATTTCATGAAAAAAAATTCATTGGTTCCAAGGTCACAAAACACAAGTCATAATATTTGCTTGTGGCCTTTACTCTGAGGCGGGGGAGGGGGGATGCTGTGGTATACAACACATCCTTATTCATGATAAATTAATTAAAGTATCTTCAATGGCTAACAAATTAGACTTCAGACAATGGTACACAGATATACAATTTTTCTTGCCTGATCTTGAAGGCTAGGAGGCCTGCATGCTATATACCATTTGATCATGTTATAAATGTTGGCCAAGATTCATGAAAATCTTGACAAGCATTACAATTTCATGTTAATCTCAGTAACCATTACAAAATTATATTAATGGCAGGTTGGGCAACTTCAGAACATAATATGCCATATTTAAGATAGGTGTATAAAAACTACAATAATATAAAGTATTCTATTACTGTCATGGTTTTACCCAGTCAGCATGTTATAGATATACATATGTATATACAGCATGCCATCCGTAAGTCTTACCATAGTTACTATTGCAAGAGTGTTATTATGGGGTGCAAGGTATGCATCTCATTTCGTGAATCTTGCATATCCAATAAGCATAACAAATATTTGATTTTTTTTTTTTTAATTGCATTATGTCAAATGTAGTCAATCAACAGAACTGCATGTGCTTCTTGAGTTGTCTCTTCTCTGTTTGAAAACTCTTTATGGAGCTCTCTGATCTATCACTTATGTACTCGGTAACAGGTAAGAATAAACAAACTGAATTTCTGTACCATGAATACTGTAGTGAGATAACTAAAAGTAAAGAAAATGAAACTGGTAATGTTGGTGACAGAACTAGAGTTGTCAGGCAGAAAAGGAGAGTAACCAGGTTTCATGTCTCTCTCTCAAAAAGCATTTGAACAAAAGTGAAGAAAAGGAGAACAAATTGATAAGTGATCTTGACCCAGAATATAATAGATTGATACATGTGATGCCATCAAACTGAGGAAGTAATGTTTTTGTAAATTATGTTCTATGAAAATACTTAGCTAATCACATTAACAAAGCTACTCCCTGAGATCCTGAATCAAGCTATCTCTGAATTATACATCCACTATGAAGGGAAGTAACTCTTGTGCATTACTGCAAGAGCTATATGATACATTGGAGGAAGCTGTTTTCCATCTTTAGCAGAGAGCTGAATACTGAGGTAGCAGAGAGTAATTTTCTAATGCTAATGTGATTTGGTGATACATTTAACAGAGGTAGAAGTGTAACATTGTTCCATATCTTAAACTCCAACATCTTTTACCATATAATACAATAAAAGGCAACCATGAAATATGCATGTGCTTGCACGTGTGTGTGAGAGTGTTAAACATAGCTTTAACAATATTTCAGGCATATCAATAAAATCTCTCTAGTGTGGCAGTTTATAGTGATGTCTAGCACTGGTGCATCAAGCCGCAGACATTTAGCAAGATGTCCCACCAGTCACATTATCCTGACACCAGGCTGACCAGTCCTAAGACCAACCTCTTAATGCTAAGGGCCATGTGAGCCAGCTGATAGTACCATTTTTGTAAGTCTTTGGTATGACTCAACAGGGCATCAAACCCACTACCTCCTGCATCCGAAGCAGATGTACTTACTATTCCACCGGAGTGGTCAAATATGCTTATGACATTTATCATGAATGTAGCGCCACAAAAAAGTAGAATGCAACAAATGTTTTTAGTGAAAATATACACAAGTATCCTAAATTTCATTCATCTGTAAAAGATCACACTTTATACAGCAGAAGGATATAAGTTACTGAAACCTAAAATAATGTATTGGCATTTGACGTTGACCTGGAACATAGGCATCCCAAAATTGTACATTGCAAAGAAGTTTCAGCCCTTGATGTGGTATGCAACACATGCTGCTGCTACTGTTGAAGAATAAAAAGTTTCATCTCTGAATCTCAAATGGCTCTTAAATATGATAAGAAAATGAAAGCAGGTCGTCAAACTTAAAATACTGAACTGAAATCTTGACCATGCATATAGTTTGCCAGATGTAATACACGAGACACTTTCTAATGATATTGTATATGCATGCAAAGTTTCATTCCTGAAGGTAAAAGATCTCAGATTTTATAGAGAACAAGCTTTGGACCTTGCTTGACCCTTGCAGGTAGGGCAATTGCCCTGACCCTTACAGGTAGGGCAATGTGACAAAGTCATACCTTCTCATGATGATATATAAAAGTATACCAAATTTTGTCTCTTAATCCCTTACATCAGTTATTTTACAGAATGGAATAATATTAAGTGTAATGAAACACTTAAAATAGTATTATACCATGACCTTGACCCTGAAGACATGATCTCCAAAGCAGTACATACCACACGTTCTAATTATGATATATACGTGGTTACCAAATCAGAATGAGGAGAAGCCAGTGGTGATATGCTAAGTATTACAAACATTTCAACAAACATCTCAGAAAAAAATATGAAACTGATCAACAACAAATATTATATAATTTATTTAAACTGAAGAAACAAAAACTAGTTAAAGAAAGCAAGTTATGGAGTGATTAATTTAAACAAGTGTTTAATTAAGATACATAAATTCACAGCAAAGATGCCATGGTCCAATATAGGAAGCTTTCTGAAAACCAAGGAGAAAATGACTGTCTTGAACTACTTACCTTTAAATGATCTAAGTTGTAGTCAAGAAGTACTTTAGCATTACTAATACTTTCCATTGTTCCAACAAAGATGAAAGGCACCTGTCCCTGTAAAATCAAAAGGACAAGAGTTGTAAAATTTATTCTTCTGACACTAAACAATGATATACAATTCTTTCATTGAAAATGAAAATTTGATAAGATTACAATTTTTCCATAATAAAGAAACCTTCCTAAGGCTTGATTGAGAAAATCTCTAGAAACAACTCACAAACTCTTCAAGATACTTGTACAACATAGCCTAGGTGGCTGAGTGGTCTAAACTGCTAGTCTATATTGATCACTGTCATCTTACCCTTGTCTGTGTGAGTTCGCGTCTTGGGCTAAGCCAATGTGTGCATGCGAGAAAGCTTGTGACTAGCTTCGTATGAGTCAGTGAGTGTTTCTTATTAGGGTTTTTCCCATTCTTCTTCAATATAATGGCCACCATATACATGTATAGTCATGCACTGAAAAATGGCTTCAAACCCACAACAGCAAATACAACCATTTCGGGTATACAACAGGGTATATAACTAATATAAATACCAGAGATTTTAAATTAGTGCTTCGATCCTTTGAGGAATAGTGTATATTATACATTATTTTATGAAAATGCACGAGTCCCTCAGAGGGGCTGATGCTCTACTGTCTGAAAGGATTTTCCAGAGTTCCTGAAAAGACCATTTCTTCTATTTAACTGCTAAGTGTGTAAACCGTCCCAGATATTCTTGAGTGACAAGATTTGTAAATTAGCCAATAATACTGGAAGCAAGATCAGTACCATTCCCTTAGAGCAAACTAGATACAATCAGAAGACTTCTTGTGATGACCTGATGGCTGCTGTGGTGACCATAATGGTTGTCAGGCTGGAACCAACTAGGCAGAAGACTTTTGGTTAAAATTCCATGTTAGTATGAGGTAGAGTAGCAATAGTAAGATTTTCAAGATGGCCACCATGGTGCAAGGTCAACAAATCTGGGTACATGCCCTTTCCTCTACTTCTGGTACTATATGTTAGGGGTGAAAGACTACACCTAAACTGTATATCACTATCATTCACAATATAGCTGCAATACATCTTCAATGCACATATCAATTTCATGGTCTTTTCATCATTAAAAGGTCCATCATTGGTAGATTGGTGCCATTTAGTATGTATTGACATGATGGTTGTATTTCAAGCTCGAAGATTGGAGAGACAAAGATTTATCTATTCATATCCTATTCTCATGTCTGACAAGATAAAAAGGGAGCCCAAATTTCAAATTGCACAGCACATATTCTAATGATGGTACTGTACTTTCCAATGACAACAGATTTGGGTCCATGTTGTTTGCTCTGTACCAGGATACTGAATGCAATGACAGATCTGGGAACATACTGTTTATATAACTTAGTATTTCAAACAAACAGCACAGATCCTGATTTGCTGGTACTGTACACTGTGATGATGACAGAGCCGGGTTTATTTTTAATAGCTGAGCATACATTATACACAATTCAACAGAGGCATATTAAATCAGAAACAGTTATATCCAAATCCTTGTGCTTGGAACATTATGTACATTTCTTCAGAAATACTTACCCAATAACACTGAAGATAAGAAAGAGCTCTGTAAGCTCAGATCCAGTAATAAGGAAATTACCAAAAAATTGTGTATTCCTATCAATAATCCATAAATGGGATGAAACTAACCATTCAGTTTACTTTGCCTCACCATCACTTGGTGGCTCCAGCTGTTTACTCAGTTTTAGCTTGAGTAAATACCTCAAAGAGAATCCATTCATTTATGGGGAAATACGACAGGGTTTACCAATAATGGGATTGGGTAATTATTCTTGAAGAAACATAACCAACTGAATAATTTGCTTTCTCCTTTGAATACATTCCCAATCACATCAGTATAAAGATAATAGGTTTGATGTGGAGATATTGCTGAGTGTTATATCTGTACCAAAGCCACCCTAATAGTAACAAGGATTCTTCCCTGAATGAAGGTTTATCACAATCATAAGACCAGCACAAATGTTGGTCACAAAAGACGTGATGACACTGATAAGAGAAAAGGAATAGCTTTTCTGACTCGGTAAAATCTTAGACAAATACATCAAAAGCAGTACTCTATGACTGTAATAAGGCTGTGTTGACATTAAATTAGTCTGGTGACTGTCTTAGCTGCACCGACAATACCTACCAGATTCAATTCTTGCCTCTTTGCTAATCTACTTCAAACAGATTGACTCCACATGCCAGTCATCTATTATGTCTCAGATAGTCATGTTCCATTTGAATGCAAGATATAGAGATGGCTCTGATTTCAAGAGCTGAGATTTTCATTTTCACCCTATCTCAAGATACACAGAGCATATTATCCACTTGTGCTATGATGCCAGGACCTGGCAATGCTTCATTCTTCAAGTCAAGCTGGTATAACACCAGCAACTGGAAAAACGAGGCATCACTAGGTTCCACAGCACTTTTTCATGTGCTTTATTTAGTGTCTGACCATGCAGACTGTACTATGGATCACTCAACAGAATTGTGAAGCCTAAAACATTGTTGAACCCATTTCCTGTAAACATAGACTTTTATAGATAATGATATAATATTAATCTTAGTGTTACATGTACTTTATCAACGCTTCTTTCAGTAATGGAAACCTGACATCGTGAGACATGTATAGATGTTAGAGATAATCTGATTTCTTACTTTATGTCACAATATGAATTACTGGTTCTGGACAAATTTTAAATAAAAAGTGGCCATTTGTGTGAGGAACATTTTACATTTTTGTACTAATATGGTGGCCATTCTTGAGTGGTTCTTTTGAACATAAACTCGTCGGTGCCGAGAGATGCTGGCTTAAGAAACAGGTGGTGGCCACTGGTCGAGGGGGGGGGGGGGGGGCATTCAAAAGGGGGACTACTGTATTGCCAGAGGAGTTCACCAACTTTGTAACTTAGGCACTAAAAGCTAAGATGGTGTTGTATCAGTCCCTGAAAATCAGACACTTCCCTTCACACTCCTTCAAGTGGAGGACCCTGGAATTAATCTAATTCACTTCATGCCAGAATGATTATACTGTCTATTCTGTGCAAGTCTCCATCTTGTCAAATGTGAAGAATTAGTCTGTTCAGATAAGGATGGAACACCTGCCATCATGGTTATATGAGCAGGTTGGGTCTCATAGGAATTTTTCTGCGAACGTCTGTAGCTAGATTGAACATAATGTTTTCACTGTAATTGTTCTACTTAAGACTGGCTATCAGAATCACTTTACATTCGTGACCCTTACTAATGAATTATTTGTGGTACAAGATCATGGGAAGGGTTTGCATAGCTCCAAAATCCCTCTCAAATGATAAAGAGCATACACTTCCCAAGTTTCTGGTCTGGAACTGGTGAGATGCTAGTGGGTAGTTTGGGACTCTGCCTCATCGTGAACACATCAATCATCAGGTGGCCATAATAAGCATACTTCTGCTTACCGATGTGTGGACAGACCACTCTGTGAAGGATCTGGCACCAACTTGACAATGAATTGGCTGAATATTAAACCTGTGCATCAAATGTCTGACATGGGACATTGTGCATGTAGTTATATGTGTGCACTAAGTAAAGTCCCAAACCAAAATGCAAAGATGATGTAATTTCATCTCCCCATTTAACTGTTCATCATAATGAGGACTTCATTTGCAAATAATTGGTCCTTCCAGAAATAACACATTACCATGAATTTCATTTCTAAAATACTTATGTGACCCCCATTTACCACTGGCTTTGGTAAACCTGAGCAACAGATGGACTTTCCAACTAAACAAGCTGGCATCCATTCAGATGTAATTTCCGGAATGATTCTTATTTTGTAATTGCTGCTGTGAGTCACTGTCTGCTGCACCCCTGACACAGGAAAGATTTGCTGACTTGAAAAGGGGTCACAGTTGGCTAGCCAGACTATCTGTGAAGGGCTTATGAAAAGGTAATTCAGTAGAATCATGTCTGCTACCACAATGAGCAGAACAAGGAGAGTTACAAGTATACTCTCATGCCTAGATCCACTGTTGGAAATCCATTTTATGAGTTTATTAAAACCATGTCATGTGCAACTAAAGGAGGCAACAAATGTTGAGGTTTGTAAAAAGATTCCATTCTCAGCAGGACAAAATGTTGGGATGGACTAAACCCAAATGACCAGAAACCCTAGTTGACTCAAAAGGGAAAGAATAGTGTTTTTGCTCTTGATCAAAGATAAAACTTTCCACGTGTTCTTGAGGATGTCATCGATATACACAATGTCACTGTGGAGAAGGTTAACCAGAAGAGTGAGACAACATAGATGATAATCCTGGTGAATGCCCATGAGCTCATATTGAGGCTGAAAAGACAGTATGAAACTGGTAACATGTCCCTTTTGAACTAAATCAACATGAAAGCATGACTTGCTTAAGTCTTAACTTGCCAAAACGTCATCACTAAAATGACTAATTTTACCATCTGAAGTTTGAACTTTGGTACAGCTATGAGCTGAGTGTGTGAACTGAAGTCTACGACTGGTCAAGAATTACCATGGCCTTGGGTATTATAAACAGCCTGGAATAAAAATCCCTGTGAGTTCAGCTTATGAACCATGTCCACTGTCCACAAAGCAATTAGTGACCAGATCTCCTGTAAATTCATACCTTATCAAAATTGGAAGTCCATCATGGATGTCCAAAGGGGATAAGGCAGTTGTGTGGATTTAATAAAATCTCATGCCTCTCAAAAACAACCTGGTTTGCCCACTCATTCTTGGGAAACAGGTCAACCCATATGTTTTGAAATTGAAGGAGCTTGGAGCCTGCTGGAAGACTGTCTATGGTTGATCTAGGTGGCAAGTCAGAATGCTTGGGGGGGGGGGTGAGAGAGGAGAAACCCACTTTACTATTCCCCTTTTTATACTGCCTCCAAAACTAAGGGGTCTGCTGCTGCCTCAAGTTGGACTGAGTGTAATCCTTATCTTCTAATTCTGTGGCTGAGAATGATTTGGTCTGAAACAAGGCAGCAAGGAAAGCTGAAGAGGCTGTTATCCTTCTTACGTACATCCTAAATTGTCCTGCCAAACTGCAATGTCATGCAAAAAGGCTCTTATCAAATGTCACCCAACCCCCAAATTAAGCAGCTTAAAGGTTTAAGAGAACAGGCAGGCATATCATCTCAGAGATCCAAGTTTCCTGAATCCATCAGGGCATTAGCCATCATGAAATGTGTAGGACTGTTAACCACACTGGCAATGCAGGCCATAGATTTTCACATGTGATTGCAATCTGCTTTTTTTGGCCAAATTACTAGAAATGCCAAATCAGGCACTGAGGTCAAAATCATGTTACATACAAAGCTGGAAGTGGTATGAACATCATTTATCCTCACCTTGAAAAAAGAGATACTGGCTAAAGCATTGCTGTTGTCCAAAGGCTATAGTTCAGTGATGATTGTCGGCAAATGAGTGCAATACGAGCATGGAGAAAAAAAAATGATACTGACAGCGGACTTTCTCAAAGGAAAACTTGAGAAATGCCTGGTTACAGTATTTTATCAGTCAGGCAATCAGGTATTTCTTTTGAACTTTGACATCTGTGAAGGAGGACATACTGAAGACTATGTTGTCTCACTCTTCTGGTTAACCTTCCAAATCTAATGATGTGCTAATCTTAAGGACCTAACTTGCAAATGATCTCGAGATCAGCAGAACTCTGTAGATTTCCTCCACAGCCACTTTAAAACTGTAGTCCATACACTCATGTGAAAGATCAGTATGCAGCAAGTATTCAAGGTTATCCCTGCACTTACTGTCAGAGTTGTCCTCGCTGGGCATTCAAACATCCCAGGAAGCCAGCCTGGCTAGATGACCAGGTTGCTGTCTCTATAGCTAGTTCTTTACCTACCAAAGGTCCTTGTGACAAAACAATCAGATTGCCAAACAAGATCCCCATATAGTTACATATGCCTGAATTTGCCATAAAGCTCCACATACCATGGTATGGCAGGCTGGGATATGGCACAACTAACTGAAGTAATGGATTCCCAATCACTGTCTGTGGTGCATGGATGGTAGCCAGAACTGCCTTATATGGCTTGTACTGATGGCAAAATGCATCAGCCAAAACACCCCATGCACCTAGACTTGAGGTGAAAAAATTCACTGTAGGCCGTATCTGTATCTTGTTTTCTTGTACAAGCCACTGCATCTGCAACTTTGACAATGCCTGTGGAGAATGTGGGTGGCAACTAAGCAACTTCTTTGTTCTTCAATCTACTGCAAACAAGATGTAATGGCCTCTATTAACACTGGACATTTTTATTGCAGATGGAACCATGAAAGAGTCCCCAAGATGGCAACTTGGTACATTGCAATCCATCTCTCTTTTGTTTTTAGTCCTCAATGCAATACTATTGATCATGTTCTCCAACCATGGTGCACAAACACTACATGCAAGTAAGGTTCCATGGGTGTCTTCAGCTATCTTTTGGATTTCACACAATTCATTGATAGGGTCTATCAATTTTCTGAATGACAGGAAGAACAACTTTCAAGAAATAACAAACTGAAATTGTTCATCTGCACAAATAATAAATATTTGTTACTAGATAAGTAAATTAACCATGTTAATGAAAACAACAAAAGGTGAAAAATTAACATAAATATCAATAAAGTTTACCAAAACAATGATTGCAATATGCACTATATATACTTTTACACCATACTGACTCTGTCATTGGGTGCTCAATAATCCATGTGATTAACTTAAGATTCTATAAGGTACCAGATATGATATATTGAGCAAAAGCTAAAAAACTGAGTAAACAACCTTTCAACATCTAGTCGTTGTAGGGGGAGGTATGGATTGGTATGTTTCTTCCCTTCTATATGGGATATTGAAGGGAATAGCATTTTTTTGTCCTTCCAGATTCGATAGGTATCAGAGCTTCCAAACAGTAATGTCATCAGAGAATGTATTTAAACTTCATTCTATGGGATGATGATAATTTGATGCATTTTGTAAAAAGCATGAGCAGCCAAGTTTTAGGGGGGTAGGGAGGACGGATCCCAAGTCAATGACAATAACATGTATGTCTTTGTCTATATATATATATATATATATATATATATATATATATATATATATATATATATATATATATATATATATATACACACACACACACACATCCATTTAGACCTCAGAAAATTCAAAGGGTCGGGATGGACCCCAGGTCAATGAAAACTGCATGAATGTTATTAGTTTATACCTAGAACATGTAAATATGGCTATATCAAGTGAATCTCAATATTTTCCGAGTTTTGATCCAAGGGATGAACCAGTTGCATGAATAATTTCGTCTTGTGTCCAGCAAGTACACATGTGATTATAGGAGCTCTTCATAATTGGGGGGGTAATCACACGTTTCCTACTCTTTTGGTTGTTGACACTGGGTGATCAAATATACTGATTCTAACATATGAAACATACAATTCCAATGTTATTTGAAATTTATGCAGAAATCACTACCAGATGCTACCCCAACATCACCAAATTCAGAGTTTGTTCCAAGACTGATATGTTGTGAGAGAATTTCCTCCATCTATTTAGAAAGGGGAATATTATCTGAAGAGAGGATGAATATACTAAAAGACATAAGTATACAGACTGAAAATATTATTATTATTTTCATTCATCTGGTTCATTTTTCAGTGTTTATTGTGCAACCCGCATCAACCATTCATCCCAGTATAGACCCAGCATCTCCACTCCCGGGGTATAATAAAAATTCTGAAAAGTTGCCATAATCTACCCTCATAAAGTTATCATTGACCCAAGTTTCAACTGTCTAGCTCTTACAGTGTGGGAGTTTAAGGACTTTACTCACATATGTACGTATGTATCACAATATCCCCCATAACTTTAAATTGTAGGGATAATCACTGTAAATATTTACTTCTCCCCTCTAGGTCTTAATCTCTGTCATATAATCAAATGACTTAATGCCACTTATTTTCAAACGGATGTACTTTTTTAAAAACCAAACCTTTGTAGGAAATGGAGAGCTTACCTCAACTTCTATTTTTGGGAACGGCTGCAACTAGGTTTAAAAAGACAAGGAGAAAATAAATAGAATTATGCATACAGGTAGAATGGAAAGATGGAATCAAGGCAAAGAAACATATTTCATCTCTAATCCAAAAATTAAACATGATGCTTACTGTATCTATATATCTGAATATCAGAAGATACATCCCCTCTATCAATCACAGTTTGTGTTAATGAAGACATAAACATACAGTTTGAAAATATTATGCGCCAGTGGCTGATGCAAGATCATGATTTTAGTGTACATTTTATTTTCCATTATGACCATTCATCTTTTTTTCAGTTAGATCATAAATCGGATTACCTAATAATCTTCAGGGGGATATTGTGATAACCTTAGTCTGTCTGTTCATCAGTCTATCCTTTCTTTAACTCTTGTCTCTTCCAAAAAACCTGGGTGGAATTTCATCATTTTTGTTAGTGCCTCATGTGCTACCCACCTATGTGAGGGTGAGGGGGGAAGGGGCCTATCATGCAATACCTGGCAATGGGGTTTGGGTGTGGGTGATCGAATAACTGATGTGCAAACATTGCGATTACAATCACTGTGACACTTGCACCATGTTGGGGACCAAACTTTATACAGTCATCACAGGAGGATACATAATATATTTCAAGGATTTTGGTTTATGGCTTCTGGGTCAGTCTGGAGGGGGGCACTGGGTGTAGGGTAATATGTAATAAAAAAGGGGATAATGTGCCAAAGCAAACCATGGATGTGGCTCAAGTTTTACTGGTTAACAGTTCACAACATCAAATTCATTGGAATGACATCCAATGGTTTTGCTCATAGTCACAAAGATTCTTGAATTTAATGCAATAAAGCATTCTCAAGAGTTTCAATGATAAAAGTAATCCTAAGAAATGACTAGAACATAGCATGCTAAATCTCGAGAACAGACTGATCCTTTAAGCCCATATTTTAGTGGTATTTTTCATAGAAACCAAGTAAAATCATGGCAGTCAACAGCTCAAAATTAGAAGGCTACTCTGTGAGTCCAACTTAGATGCTTTTTACTATATTACCACCCCCACCCCATCACCTCCATTTCTCTTGTAAGTCCATATAATGTAACAATAAAACAAATGCTGCATGGTTTATACAAACCTATTTTTTGTGTGTGGGTCTTATGGAATTTGAACTTTCTCCATATGTTACTTGTTAACTACTGGTGTCATATGTCTGACCCACCAAAATATTAGCTCAATTTATTTATGTTTGGACATTATTAAACAAATTCTTCATTTTAACTTAAGAATGATATATTTTGTTGCTTTTAAACAGTGTGTGTGTGTGTGTGTGTGTTTGTGTGTGTATGTATGTATGTATGTATGATGGCACATCAGTACAGTTCTTGTTACACAGTGCTTAGTAAACAATATAGCCGTACAAATAAAAACCTTAAAAACTCTTAAAATATTCAGGGACCCCTTCTAAACAAAAGTAAACATGCACTCCTGAAAGATAAAAAAAAATAAAAGGTTAAAATGTTACAATTCCATAAAAAGTAAATAAAATCAAAGATAAAGGTGAATTTGATAAAATCCTTTAAAAAAGGGTCAACATTTTTTATATAAATGATATTCTCTTTAAAAGTCCAAGATTATAAATGGATTTATATTATCAAAAACATTCGACAAATTGACATAAAAAATATCTGTCCTGACAGGTACAAGTTGATACTCTCTTCCACAGTGAGAGGAGGGTCTGAATTCTCAAATCTATTACTATTACAAAAATCATTAGGACTGACAAGACTGTATTCTTCTCGACATGAGAAGTATGCAGTCTTGTTTTCAATTGGCAACTTCCATAACAGCAGCACTACTCACACTGAAAATAAATTGCCTGTTTTGAGTACTATATAATAACGAGACAGCCAATCAGAAATCTCCCTCATCTTACCTCTTCTCTTGGTGTTTCTCTCTCATTGTCACCTTCAATCTTCACCCTTACAACACCCGATTTGTCCACAATATCTTGTATATTTCGACCATTTTTGCCAATTATTTTCGCTGAAAAGACAAATTAGAGTTTTACTTGTTTACCATTTATTATTTAAACCTCTGAATGGTGAATAACAGTAATTAGTCTCAACTTTTTCACATTCCATATTTCATACCAATTAACTATAAAAGAATAAAGTGATTTGTAAAATGTTCACTACAACACAATGTTTTCAAATTTTAAATGAATATTTTTGATAATATACAGAGGAATATGCCATTCTTTGAATTAGTGCAGTTAACTGTCATCAAAGAATCACCAAAATAGGAAAATGATTGCAAACTTCAGACTTTGGAACAAGGCAATAGCATTTTTTAAAAAAAGCTTACTAATGTGTTCAATGCATCCTTTATTTCATCAATGATATGACCCAAAAATATAATTACTTAAAAATACATATTTTTTTTATATTACTTGCTAATTATAAACTAATCAGCATGAAAAATATTAAAACAAAGTCCTTGAATATTTATCTATATTTAGAAACAAGGAAAAACCTCTAGTCACCTGTCATGGAAATTCTTCTGAACTCTAGTAACTCATAGTGCATGCTTATGGCATTAAAATTTAGGCTTTGCTCATGCAGAACCATGTTACACTACTTTTAATCTTTATTTAATGTCACATATTTTATCTAAATCATTGTAGTTTGTCGAATTCGACATGAGATGCACAATAGTGACTTTCTTAGTGGGTTAATCAATCACTACACATTTTAAAGCCATTAAAATTATAAAATATACTAAATATTGCACATTAGAACCAATTTCATGCTTGATTAAACCCCACCATCCCATGCTCCTTTTCAATTATTTACTTTAATTTTGGTTTTTAATTAGTAATATTTAATTAGTAATATTTAATTACTGCCTCTCAAGAACACATTTCAAGTTGCTTCTTTGTTGATAGTGAGAGGGTAAGACATTTGACAGATTTTAAGAGTTTAAAATTCACCAACCTGTCTTGGTATAGAAACGAGGGATAAAAGCCAACATTGTAATTCTTCACTAATTAGAATACACAAAAGAGATAAATTATTCTGATAAAGGTCTGTGGATAACTTAATTTTACAATGATACTCATATTACATGGATATAAAAGCAATGATAGATCAAAATACTCTTATGTTGGAACTACTGAAGACCATCCAAGTATATATTAAAAGAAAATTATAGACACATAATAAACAGCCAAAACTTCATTGACATTAAGTGTTCAATCATAACACTTTACTGAAAACGTAACACCTGTATTTGGTCAAACTCGACAGTTTAAACCAAATAATTAGAAAATCTTGCTTATCAACTTTACATTAAACAATTAAAAGCACGACTGATTTGGCAAGAAAGATGCACAGTATAAATGAACACGGAAAAATGTCAAACCCGAGAGGTACAAACATAATTATTGCTATTTTAAGATGCAAAAAAGTGTAATTTGGCAGTAAAAAGTGTAATCTTTATATCACGTCTGAATTAAAGCATGTATGATAAAGATAATTTTTTATTAACCTGGTTGTGCAGCTGGTTAAATTTCTATTAACAATTGGCAAAATCCATATGGATTATAACCATAATACAAGCACAAAATATACAGAAACATTATTGATATTCAGCACCCATTAACTATTACAGTAGTCCCCCTCTTGAACAGCCCCCCTGACCAGCGGCCACCCGCTTCTTACGGCCAGAATCCCTTGGCACCGATGAGTTTGTATTCAAAAGTACCCCTCAAAAGCAGCCACCCCTCTAACGCGACCAGCGGCCAGCATTTTAGTACAAAAAATGAAAAATGTCCCCCTCATGAACGGCCACTTTCGTTTCTTTAAATGTATCCAGAACCAATAATTAATTCAAATCTTGACGTATGGTAAGCAATTTTGATTATCTCTATCGTAGATACACGTCTCCAAGTGTCAAGTCAACGTTAAAAGTGTCGACTAAAGATTTACAGTATATCATTATCTATGAAAGTCGATGTTTACAGGAAATGGGCTCAATAATGTTATGATAGAGTTTGGGGTTTAACACCTATGTCAAGTTCTTCTCGTTGATGATTATAACCAGCCGTAATTGTTATAATCATAACAAGGTCAGCATAGGCTAAAAATTGATTTTGTACATTGGCACACACAGACAACCTTAAAAAAAAACAACAGGGTACCAGACAAAGACCAGAAAAATCACGTGACCACACATTATGGCTTCCTTTATGAAGGCTGTATTTCGTACACTCGACACAAGTTTTGTCTGCATAATTAAATTGCATAGTCAGCAATAACCGAATAAATCATTACCATACATTAAAATATCATCTCGTTAACGGATAAATTATTTTCGAAGAAATTCGGTTATTCTACTCAACGACATCGGGGAAGGGCGGACACGGGGGGGGGGGGGGGGGGGATATGACGAACAATTTTATGTACAAAAGACTCGTAAGAACAAGTTTATGTTGAAATAATTTGAATAAACAAAGTAATAACCAATAAGAAGGTTATTCAGCAGCAGTGGAGCAGTGGAAAAATGGAGCAAATGGAAAGATAATTATGTATGTACCAAGATGTAAATGATGTTTTTGAATCCATTTGCAATGTGCATGACAACAATACCTGCTCGCATATCACACTTACGCCAAGAAAGCAAAAACAGTAACGTATATTCAGTTGAAATAAATTTGTTATTATAACAACAAAAAAAACTTTTATTGATTAATGTTTCATTTAGACGAAGATATTTAATGTTTTGAAGTATGTAGCTTTCTTACTACGTACATTACATATACATGTACATCTCATAATAAATTTAGCCCCCCTTTGGAACGGCCACCCGCCTTATAAGGCCACTTTCCCGGTGCAGCAGGGGTGGCCATATAAGAGGGAGACTACTGTATATATATCAGAAATTCCACTGAATTATCAGATTGCTGTATTACTCTCGTATACATCTTTTGAAAATTTTACCGCAGTGTTGATTTGGACTTTTTTCTGATCTGACATGTTTTGAAGTTTAAAGAGACCCATCTCCTCTAAAAAGAAAAATACAGACTGGTTCAGAACTTCCAAAAGTTTTCATTAAAATTAATCTTAGAGGCCAATTTCACATTTAATAAAACCTGTCTGTTTTCTTGGAAACAGGTCATATACAGTTGGTATAAATAGCAAATAAGGAAAGTACTTTTAAACTATTCTCACACAGCAGTCACATTTTTAAGAATATTCTCAAATTTATATTACTGGAATTAAAGATGACAAAAACAATAATAAAAATGACAAAAACAACTATTTATTGCTTTATTTTAATTTTGTTTTTAATGTACAAAAAAGGCAAAATCCATATAGTGTAGTTGTAATGAATTATTTGGTGAAAAAAAAAAAGTAATGATTTGCATGTGTGTAGCTCCCTCCATTATACAACAAAACTGCATGTTAAGCAGGAAAATTAGTTTGGTAGAAATCTTACCAGGAACATGTATCATTCCTTGTTCACTTTCCATATATCCAGCTCTTTTGAAAACTTTCTATGAACCACTTTTGTAACTGTATTAGTATTATTACGTTTACATTTTCAGGAGTAAATTGTTGGATTGCAGTGTGAATGCTGCTCTGTGCAAAGTGGACCCCTCTCACAATCTGCATTCTGTAGAGGCATGTTCATAGCTAACTTTTCTGGCTTTAATAAATTGGGAAATCAATTCTCATGTTTGCTGTATATATCCTCCACAACTGAAAAAGTGTTCACTGAGATTCCTTTGTTCCGATAAATTTATCCAAAGTGTTAATAGTTTGCAAGTTATCAGAATCCCAATTCAAGTCAGTAACACTAGTAGGGGGAACATTAAAGTAATCTGTCATTGTCTTCAACGCAGCAATTGGTCAATTATCAGACATTTTTTTTACAAATGACTATTAAGTATTCATTTGCTATAACAATGATGAATTCAAGCAAAAGCTTGCAAAACAATCTACTCCTCACTGACATATTTCAATTAAGGTGACATGTAAAAAAATATGCATTATTAATTTATCACCATAAAATATATTACAAAGATCTCAATATGTTGCATTTCTATAAAAATATTGAATCAATTGCTCAAGAAAAAAAATTCTGCTTGCCTAGTAAACTAAAAAAAATTGACATGTTTTTCTTTTGCATCATATTTCAAATTCAGGCAAATAAATACAATTCTACTTGACCCTCAATTTTTTTTTATTATTAAATGTTGTGATCTTAAGGACAAGGGGTTTTAAGAATTTAATTTTGATTATCAATGTAAGCAGGATGTAAACAACTTACCCACTAAATCCCTGGGCACATAGAATAGGTCCTCTGCATACTCCAACATGCTCCTTGCCTTCTTTACTGACTCCTCAGTCTAAAAATGTATGAAAGAAAAAAAAACAAGGGTTACATTTTCTCTGTTTACTGCTCAATTCTGACAGTTCAGTGCATATGAAGAAATTTTAAAACAATCAACAATAAATTTCACCTCTATAACTTTTTTAAAAAAATTGTTCTATAAATTAAATAGCCACAAAAAAATAATCTGGCCACATTAACTTTTTAGGGCGATCCAGTAAAATTAATAGCCACGCAATCTCTCAATTTAAATGTATTATTTTACAGGGAAAACTGGTACATTCTCTGCCTGTGTTTCATATTTACAGTACAATAAATGCACATATATATTTAACTATATCATGAAAATTTCATAGAGTAAAAACCATTTTTCTTCCTTCAGAGTGACTTTGACCTTCAAACTTTTGACTCCAAAATTGATTTCGTTCGTAGCCCAAGCACAAGCCATTCACAAAATTTGCTACATGTAGTTGGGTACTTTACTCTTTCTATTCAGTTTTTCTCTTTCAGTGACCTTACATTTGCCTCTGAAATCGATAGCATTCTTCCAGTCAAGGGATTCTTAGCCCAAGCACAAGCCATTCACAAAATTTGCTAAATGTAGTTGGGTACTTTAGTTACTCTTTCTATTCAGTTTTTCTCTTTCAGTGACCTTACATTTGCCTCTGAAATCGATAGCATTCTTCCAATCAAGGGATTCTTAGCCCAAGCCCAAGCCATTCATAAAATTTGCTAAATGTAGTTGGGTACTTTAGTTACTCTTTCTATTCAGTTTTTCTCTTTCAGTGACCTTACATTTGCCTCTGAAATCGATAGCATTCTTCCTCATATCAATTGCAACTGTCAGAATGAGGAAAACACGAGTTATTATATGGAAACCATTTTCCATCTTTCCGTCACAACTGCCTTGACCAATCAGGGGAAGCAGCAAGATTTCAAGATGCCACGATGGTGGTCATTAACACTGTTTCCATTAGCAACCAACTAGATACCATTTAGGGCCAACTGGACCCCCATATGAAATCTTCTGGTCAAAACCTTTGTCCACATAACCTGTATAACCATAGAAGTCATAGATTTCTTTGACAACTGTCAAGGTGGCAATATCTGGAATCAGACTCACACCATTTTCATTCATTGGATTGTTAAAAAAGCAGGTAGGATTTGGTTTGTACAAGATAATTCAATGTAAACTCAAAAACATGATTAAAACATTGAAGCTAAACAGATCAAAATTAGTAGAAGACATATCGCATACATGCCAACCCCCAAAGAGGTACAAGTTTAATTATTAGTAAGTATGAAATTTATTTATCCCTTTACACAAGTTCATCCATTTCCATAATATAAATGACTAATTTATACTGTGTTAATGTCCTCTCAAATGTCTGATTAATATTTTGGCATGTGAAAAGGAGTAAATTCTGTTATTTCTCAACTGATTCTGCCACATAAATTGCTGTATGACCAGTTCATTGATGTGCTTGCATACATGCCAACCACTGACGAGGTATTGGCGTAATCCAAGTGGTCAAAAAGCGGAATCCAGGCGGAAAAAGCGTAATCCACATATAACATGCTAAAATTTCAATAAACAACGATTATTTGCCCTGCTCATCCTTTACTGTTTCAAGTTTTCATATGTAGCACTTTTAGCTTTACACACATCGACTAGAAACCTTGTTAAGACGTTTAGCGCTAAATTTTTAAAAAATTTCGACGCGGCCGGAAATAGATGTCACGTGATGCTGTACTTTTTTTTTTTGTTCTTAATATTTAGAGGATTCTGTTATATTTTGTTTCGAGGGTTTTCGGTTGCCTTTTTCTAATTTATCTGGGAAATTTTTTAAAGGGGATATTTTTGCTCACATAAATGCATAGAGTAAAATAAAATATACTTTTTAAGCACTAAAATATATTTAGACTGGTGCTGCAAGAAATATGAATTAGAATATGGAATATGCGAGTAAATATTAAATTTGGAAAACCAGTCTGCTATCTCCTCACTATGCATATAAATAAATATAAATAGAATCGAGGTCAACAGTAGAACCAGGTTAGCTATAAATAGAACATGATACTATTACGAAAGTCCACGGTCTAGCGTACTCTTATATTGTAGTTACGTAAAGCCGTCTTTTCTAAAATACGGTATGTGGGATTAATGGAACTTTAATAATAACGAGAAAACAAATAATTGATTTTTTTTGGGAGGTTGATATACTGAAAAAGCGTAATCCATATACGTTTAAGCGTAACGCGTAATTTAGTGACAAAAAGCGTAATGATTACGCCAAAAGCGTAATGGTTGGCATGTATGTGCTTGTTCCATGATCTTTTTTAATTTCTGTTCCATGTATATGTGCTAACAAATTTTATCATACAAGTTTGTTTTTTTAACGCAAAAAGTGAAATGAATTCAACTGAAATGAATTGCATCTGATGACATCATATAAAACAGGTCTGATGCAAAACAATGGATGGATGAAGGACAAAAGGCCTTGGCACAAGCTCTCCTGGTCTATGACCAGTTAAACTAAAGAGTGATGGCATGTGTGTAATATTTGGATTTTTAACACAGCTTTTTTCTTCAAAATCAGTCATATCATTACAATGTCTGCAGTATATAGTGATGTCTAGCACTGGGGCATCATGCTGCAGACATCTAGCATGATGTTCTACCAAGTCACATCATCCTGACACCAGGCCAACCAATCATAACACTAACCTCTTAACCTGAACCAACTAGAGCTTGCGATGAATATGTAATGTAAAGCATCACAGCAATCCACCTAATAGCTTAGAAGTAGTGATAACATACCTGTGCTAATGAATGAGTAACAGACAACAGTCTATCACATAAGTAGACCAGTCAAGCAAAAAATTGTTTATGCGTGTCTAAAAAAAACTTATTTTAAATAAATTTCTTGCATATATAACTTCATCCATTAATGTTTTCTTTTAATACAAAAGGACAGGAAAACATTCTCCAAGTTAGACTGATATGGACCAAGATGTTTTTTTCCTGACGCCTACATATCTTTCTGCATCTCAGCACAGCTTGCTGAAGGGAAGGTGGACATTATTCAATACAGCTCAGGTTGATATGCGACAATCTACATGGGAAAATCAGTCCGCCCGTCACATTTTTCATCACAGCTGGTTTAGAGTAAAGACTAACTTTATTGTAGATACCAATTAATAAAGCAATGTCATGGTCTCAGAAGCATCTGCTATAAAGAAGTCATTAGTTCTTGAGTCTTAGTACAGATATTCTTCTGAAAAGTTCAAAATATTCTGCTAACACAAAAAGCTGGCCTTGGTCTGCCACGTTGAATAAACCATGATGCTATTGGTAAACTTATGATGCACACATCAAGATGTACCTACAACCAAAGTATCACCACTTCATGGCTAACAGTACATGAGAAAACTGACTACATATAAACTTTTAACATCGAGGTTAATCAAGGGTATGGATGAATGGACATATGCATAGATGGACATACATACTGAAAAAACAAAGTGATTGCTATTTTAAGTCAGGCTCAACAATGTAAGGAACTGATACAAATTCCCAACACTGCTTATATTTTAATGATTCCTTGGTGATACTGGATGGGATATCAGACAACCTGAGTGTCAAAGAATCAGATTTGCATCAGTCAATACTAAATTTGCATAAATTATTGTTTCCAGACTTTGAGAATACGATGTATCAAGTAAAACCCACTGACAAATTAATGTGTCAACTTTACATCACATATTAAAAATAAACTACTTTTGTAAGAAATCAGTATCGGAAATATTCTGATATTAAAACTTGTACTTTTCAGCATTATATCCTTTTAAAGTGTTTTATAGCATTATATCCTCTTAAAGTGTTATGTTACCAAACCTAATCTAAAGGCCCCTTCGGAATGTACACATTTTACAGTAATCTGACCACTTCCCATGCTATTTACCTCTCCATATACTTTAAAAGTACAGGACTCCTCATTGAGTTCTATGGCTGTGATGCCCTCAATCCTCCGCGCCTGCTGAATATTAGCACCATGTGTTCCTATTGCCAGACCCATCAGCCCTTCTTGTACAGTGAACTCTTCTAAATAACCAGACCTAATCTTTGTACTCTGAAAGGGAATTATAAATCCAATTAATAATGCCAACATTTAATTGTAAGAAAGAACAGACCATTCATGTGCTAAATTTACTGTGAGAAAAGAAAGTATTTTTGAAGTAAATGTTACTAAATAAGAGTACCAACAGTTCAACAAGAGAAGTTACCACAAGCTTCTGGTGATAACAAATTGAGCTAAAACAACCATGCTAGCCAACAATTCAATACTACATATTATCTTTCTCATCCTTTACAGAGTTTAGCATAGGCAGAAATATTTTTACACATGCACAATATGGCCAGAAAATGCAATCTTTTAAAACGCACTAGATATTCCCAACTGGAACATCACAAGTTGCAGCCCAAAATACTTAGTGGAATGTTGAGCAATTTGGTCATGTAAATATATCCTCACTCCCCTGTAGCCAAATCCATCCCTTATGATTGGCATAAATCAATAATAACAACAAAGTGCACGCATTTAAGAAAATAATGCAAGTAAAATGACCGTCAACATGTGTATCTTTTAATGACTATAATGTGTACTAAATTTCACAGCAATCCACTGGAAACTGTATTAATTTAAATTATAAAATCCTGTCACATCCATAGCTGCCAACCCAGCAGGTTCACAATTTGTGAAAATGGTGATAAAATTAGTGAATTTTGACATGAATTCTTGAAGTGATCCTAGAGTCCACAAATATTTGTCAGAACAAATGAATGCATGGCAAATGTTTGGTATATTCCAAACTAAACTTCACTTTTTGTGCAATACATTTCTTTTTACTATTCAAAGTTTCCTATTACCCTTGTCCCACAATTTTTTATATTTGGACATTTAGTACAATTTCAATATGAGCATCATTAGGTCATGACCCTATTATGTGCCAACTTCCCCAAGTTAACCAGTGATCCATTAAAAAAATTTAAAAGTCAAACGTTTCAGTCAAAAGACCACATCTTAAACTGTATTCAGATGCGGAACAAAAAAGGTTAATAACAAAACTGTTAAAGGATGATTTCTTATTAACACATAATCATAAAATGTAAAAGTTTCATTGCAATCTATTGAAAATTCTGTTATAAACTACATCCAGTTTTTTTTCTTCAAAGTGAGCAATAACTCTGACAAGAGCCACTGGATGGAACTAATGTTCTACTAAGTGAAAAGACTATTGGGGCTTAACGCCATTTTCAGCAAACGATAGGCTATGCATGGTGGCCGGTATTAATGGTGGAGGAATAACCTGGGAAAACCTCTGGAAGAACCCCCGAGCCACAAGAAGCTACTGGCAAGCCTTCTCACTTACCTAATTTGATCGAATCCTAGACTCGAACCTACACAGACAGGTGAGATGGCATTGATCTGTAATGAAGAGCACTTTAGACCACAAAACTTGCCCCCCCCCCCCCCCCCCCCCCCCCCGATATAAGAAGTCTTTGAGTAAAAACCTCATGCTGATACAACCATCTATTAAAGAGTAGTGGTACCAAGAATTTCATGATGGTTAGTGCAGCGGCCATACTGGATGTCAGATCAACACCATTATCATTTAAAACCAGTTGGATATGATGAGAAGTCTTTTGGTGAAAATCACATATCAATAAGTCTTTCTGTTCCAGTTAAGTCATAATAACAAGGCTTTCAAGATGTCCACTGTGACAGCACCATTGGGCATCAGATTAAATACCATTTCATGTATGAATCATGAGACATCCTGATATGACCATATATTAAGCATCAGTAGCAATAACAATGGCACCATTTTCATTTACAAACAATTAGACATCATAAATTGCTATGAAATATTTTATTGTATTAAATGCATTACCCATCCATAAATCTGAAGCTATCATTTAGTCTTATTGTTCAAACAATTAGAAACAGGTCAAGAATTTGTTTAAAAGCAAATCCTGAAGTGTATTCATTGTAATGGTGAAGGGGTTCGACACTAATCTGTCTCCAGTTAATACTTTACAAAACTTCTCAGTTTTGGCTACAACAGGGAACTATTTAAAACCCAAGTCAATTTCCTTGCTCCAGGAACAATACCGGACAGTAGTAATTCAACCTGTTACAGCATTTAATATTCCCACATACCAGCAATATTGTGTTTTCAACTTCGATACAATACAATGCTATGAAAGAAAAGTGCCCTCAGGAATCACAGATTATTTTATCTTGTTTTTGGTTTCTCTCAATAAACCAGTACATCCGTAAAAGCAAATGCACAATACTTGATCCTCAGGCATTATTTACTTATTCAACAGTCCAGTTTATCTGATAAAATAAGTGTAACAACTTTTGCCCAATGAACAACGTCGACTGTAAATATTAAAACTTACTAGATATCAAAACTTACCTGTAATTTTTTAATTGATTCTTCTGTTCTTTGTTTAAGCAAAACTTTCTGGCGTAAATTTCTTACATACATATCACTCATCATGGAAGCTCTTCGTATCACAGATTCTTTTCGAGACTGAAGGTACAGATGAACCAAATGAAATTTTGAACTACTTGATCAAACTAGATTACATAAATGCAAAATTTAATATTTCACTTAATATGAAAACGAGAGCTAAATACAGAACACTTAATATGAAAACGAGAGCTAAATACAGAACACTTAATATGAAAACGAGAGCTAAATACAGAACACTTAATATGAAAACGAGAGCTAAATACAAAACACTTAATATGAAAACGAGAGCTAAATACAGAACACTTAATATGAAAACGAGAGCTAAATACAGAACACTTAATATGAAAACGAGAGCTAAATACAGAACACTTAATATGAAAACGAGAGCTAAATACAGAACACTTAATATGAAAACGAGAGCTAAATACAGAACACTTAATATGAAAACGAGAGCTAAATACAGAACACTTAATATGAAAACGAGAGCTAAATACAGAACACTTAATATGAAAACGAGAGCTAAATACAGAACACTTAATATGAAAACGAGAGCTAAATACAGAACACTTAATATGAAAACGAGAGCTAAATACAGAACACTTAATATGAAAACGAGAGCTAAATACAGAACACTTAATATGAAAACGAGAGCTAAATACAGAACACTTAATATGAAAACGAGAGCTAAATACAGAACACTCAGTCATGAAGTACATCAAACTTAGGGCAAAATACTCATCTTTTAAAAGATACTTTTTAAGGTTTGGAATATGCAGACAGACAGACATATAAGGATAACTATGAATTCTGTGTCACTATTCTGAGCATTGAAAATATGTATTTTTGTTCAGCTTATTTTACAACAGAAATGTTTCAAAATTTCTTCTAAACCTTAAAGTTCTAAAACTGAATTACAGGGCCTTTCATTAGGCTTAAAGTCAGAGGATTAGTTGCCAAAGAAGGCAGAGTGATCCTCCCCTGATGGGGATACAGGTTTTTAAAGTAGCTGAGTATAAAGTAGTTAGATTTATCACCGACTCCTGGCTGTCAATGAAAGCCCTGAATTAAGGTGAGAGCAAGTACTGTATTCTGACATCAACAGATTCCATGAATTTAGTATTTTAAAAAAGTCTGCAAGATACTGAAGAAGAACTAGAGAGGTATTAAGAAGACTTTATTCACAATTTTGTTTTCTTGCTAAACTTGAAAATGGTCATGAAGATCCACTGATAGATTGTCATACATACCAAAACAACCAATGCAGATTCTTCAGGACAGAACACAACACATGATGCACCACAGTGTTTCTTAAACTCTGAATGGACACTTTCATCTTCACAACTGAAAAAAAATTTGAACAGCAAAGTTTAGTTGTCATAGAAAGAAAAAAAAAAATCCTGCAAATAATTCCTAGTTCCTGCAGGAATTATGGACAGAAGTCATGTTTGTATCAACAAACCTACATAAAAAAGCTTGTTCTATTAGAATATTTGTAAGCTTTCTTCTACCTAAACTCATGATACCCTCTCTGATCCCAAAACCTTGTAATAGCTAAAAAAAAATTAAATAAAAGTGTTCTTCTATAAACTTTCTCCCAGAGTTATCTTACTAGATGGAAGAACCATACTTTTATACATTTGTAGACATGCTGCCTGCTTTATAGCCTTACAGTGGTTCAAGTCCTACTTAGTTAACAGGACACAAATTGTATCTGCAAACGGAATACATTCCAGCCCAGTTGATCTATGTTGTGATGTTCCACAGGGATCTGTTCTCTTCATTCTATACACTCAGCCGCTCTCAAGTGTCATAGATCATCAGCCAGTGTCTCACCAATTGTACGTTGATGACACCCAAATATACAAGTCTAGCCACCCAACTGAAGTTGATGCTACCAACAATGGAGTAGAGAGGTGCATTTCTGATGTGAAATGGATGACATGTAACAAGCTGCAGATAAATGATGATAAAACTGAGGCCATTTAAAACACAACACAAAGACTATCTCATTCACATCCATTACCTCAGACAATAAATATCAGCAACACCGACATTAAATTCACACAGTCAGTACGAAACCTAGGTGTTACTCTAGACAGTACTCTCACATTGCACCAACATGTCATGAACATATGGAAGGCTGCATATCTTGTGCTGAGACACATCAGCTCCTTTAGGAAATATTTTTCAAATAATGCCACTAAAACATGTGTGTTTATTTCAAGACTTGACTATTGTAACTCAATTCTATCTGGTTGGTCTCAATATATACTCCAGAAACTTTAAAAGGTTCAAAACACAGCTGCTAGGATCACCTTTAGAGTACCATGATCAGAGCACACCTCCCTGCTGCTCTGTACCCTACACTGGCTATCCATTAGATCCAAAATCAAACACAAAATTTGTTCTGTGCTATGTTTCACTGACAGACTCCAGTCCACCATACCTATCTGGCCTCACCCATGTGTATACACCCACAATATCCTTATGCTCCTCTTCTGACAATCGTATACTCGTTGTTCCCACTATGAAAATGAAGTCATATGGACAACGTTCTTTTGCATACCAGGGCCCAGCGATGTGCCCATTGATATTAGACACAAAGACACAGTGGTCTAACTCATTTAGCCCCAACAAACTTATCAGTAACACTGCTACTGTGCCCTAGCCACACTAAGCTGTGTCTAGCTGCTTGTGCCCCAGAGTGTTTTACCTCTTTTGGAAAATTTTGTAAAAATCATGCTCATGCCTTCACACTTATTTTAATTTCTCTTCTTGTATCCAATATTAATCCATGAAATTTTCACCAATTAATCCAAATGAATTTATCTACTCAGTGATGTATTTTTCTTTCTATTTGTCCAAGTCTTTCACAATTTATTTATACTTTTTACAAAATTATGTGCAACATTGTTAGGAATATCACATCATCAGCACTTAATTCCATTAAAATAAACCAGGAAAATTTAATATGTGATATGGTTTGAAACAATTTGTACATACATTTACTTGGTACATACATTTACTTGGCAATGTTCACATCCAGTTTTTGGTTCAGATAGAACTTTGTTCAATAAACAGGTTGGACACCACGTTTTGTTTGGTGACACCACTAATACAATATGCATTTTTAGGCATATGGATTGGTTTCATTTGCGATGTCGTGTAAATTTTCTCCAGAATTAATAATAAGTGAAAAAAAGATAGATTTCTCTTTTTTCGTTGTCATTTTATCAATGCTTGTTGTAGGTCAAGGATTCATTCCACTATCACTGATTTGGACAGGCTGAAGACGATCGCTCCAATCTGCTAGATTGGCAGAAACTCTTTCATTTTTGCTATCAGTATCCTCTTAAGAATATTCAATGTCCCTTTCAAAATCTCGCAAATTATCCTACTGTCGAACATATCTTTCCTCTACTTAATCAATATTTTCAAGATCAAACCCGAGAAACTCCTCATTTTCGCCATCACCGCCATCAAAAATCACTTTTGCTTCCACCATCATTTTACGATTTTTCAAAAAAAGAACACGTGTATTGAAACTGCTCTTAAGTAGTAATCCTTGGTTTCCAAACATTTAAAGTTTGCCCAAATGAAAGTAAATTCATTTCTGATTTGTTACAAGTGGGCCTGATTCTTAGAAAACCCCCATTTGTAACCAATCAGAGACTTTCTCTTGACCACACATTCGGTCCAAGTATGAACAGGACCAGCCATTGAATGCAGCCAAGAAACTTCGTGTCGGGACGGTATTGGCCGTTGAATGCAGAAACTGGATTACGTGCACAGACGGTATCGGAGCCGAACGAGGTACGAGTGCTCTTAAGACTAACCTTTCCCTTTTTTGCACTGCAAGAATAAACTTAGAGACCTAATAATGTTTTGTATCTTATATGTTTTCAGCATGTTTTTATGTTTTTCAATTTCCTGTTTTTGGTTTTTCTGTAGTGTACTCATATCATTATAGATGATGTAAAATGCTTAGAGCTTCTACAGATTAGGTGCTATACAAAGTCCTCATTATTATTATTATTATTATTATTAAGCACTTGCACATAGTTACATCCATGGTTCAACATGGAAAGTACACTTGCTTTAATTAAATATAATTCCTACCCTCACTCTGATCTATCGATTGTAATGAAAAATTCATTAAGCACATTACGTCTCCTCCGGAACATGACTGCATGTATAAAGTTTGGGAACAACAATATTGAAATATGTGCATGTCACTGTAATTGTAATTTCTGGTCAATCTGACCTGAACTGGCCTCCTAGGACCACTGTGGATAGTGTGATCGAATCGTGTCCACGTGGGTATGGGATCGATTCCCACCACCAGATCACCTACCTTGGTGTATACTTGGGCAAGGCATCCTACTTTATTTGCTTTGGCATTATATATCTTTGAAACAGTTGCTTTGCTGTGAAACAAAAAACCAAACCATGGAGGAAGTCCATAAGATATATACCTTATGCAGATGGTTACCAAGTGGACAATCTAAGTCTGTGTCCTCAAAGTCAACAAATTTCTAACTAGCAATTTTGAAGGAGCTAAAAAACAGATGGAGCATATCACAATATCCACCTAAACCCATGTCCTTAACCTATTAGCAGATTTTATGATAAATTAACCAAAACACACAAAATAATCTAATAACTTATGGAAAAAGTACTGAATGATGGATGAGTGAATTAATATATAGACACATTGATAGATGGCAAAATGAAACATCACAATTTCTCTCTGAAGCTGATATCATTTGAAAACTTAAATAAACAAACTGAGCAAAGAAATTATATATGGGTATATACTTACAACTCGGTTAAATCGGATGGAATATCTAGCACAAACTTTAAAAAGGTATCTTTCGTTATTGGTGGACTGAAAAAAAAAAAAGGAAACATATTTACTAAAACCTATTGATCATGCAGTGTGTTAAGATAACGCTACACAAAAATATGTTCATTATCTGTAGATCTTTGTACATGTATAAACATGACCAATACATAAAACTTCTCTAAAAGCACAGCACAGGCAACTGAGCAAAGAACAGCAAAACTCCACTTCGAACACTGCCCAACTTCTCCCAAGTCAGGGAGTGCATTCTTCTATGTTCTTCATGCATCTTTAATTATGATGGAGAGTTAAAAAATTCTTAAATAACATTAATTTTAATTTAATGGCTTAAACTGTAAAGAGGTCATGAAAAGTTCATCAGGTATTTTGTGTTTGACTTTTCTTAATAGTTGTACAAACTGGAAAAAAAACTTAAGGCATGTGATAACCAGGTCATTCAAAAATCTAAGAAATTTACCTTTGTGTTTTTTTAAATATTATTGTCATTCCTTTAATTAACTACAATAGGAAAATGTCTAAGGATCCTACCAAATACACTAGCTTATAAGATCAACAACGAACTGCACAGACCCAGATTTGTCATTGTATAAGAATGATCTTGATCTATGCAGTTTACTTGGAGATATCAGCAGAACAAACAAAACAGACCCTGATCAGACATTTAGAGATGGAAATAACTGGGTTTAAGGAGAGAACACACAATATATCTTGACAAACACACTAAAACATCCACAAATTGTTGTTTATATTCATTGAGGTTGGTTCCATTTGATCTTTTAGGGTTGGAGAAGTTTACACAAAGTCTTAAACATATTCAAAATAAATTGTTCCAGAGGTCGCAGCTTCAAGCCCAAGCTGAGCCATACCACCCAAGACTTATAAAAATGGTACAAGCAGCTGCCTTGCTTGGTGGACTTCAGCATAATGAGATTAGTGACAGGAATGGTCGGCCTGGTATCAGGATAATGAGACTGTAAGGAATGGTCGGCCTGGTATCAAGATAATGAGACTGGGTGGAATGCAATGCTACATGTCTGCAGCATGATGTCCCAATGCTAGACATTGCTGTAACTGCCACACTGCAGACATCATAGCGGTATGACCAAAAAATTGTGAAAGCTACGCTAAAAATCCAAATCACACGTACACACAAAATAATTTTATTGGATTAAGCAATAAAATATATCTTTCTAACTATGTATAGCTTTCATGGATACCATAATACTGGATGAATAAATTTGTTTACTTTTAGCCAAGGTTGCAAGTTTAAATTTATGAAAGAAAACATGCAGCAACTATGTACATACACATGTGACTTAATAATGTTTAATTGTTTATAAGACAGTTACCATCTTCTTTCACTACAATTTATTTATAGTTGGCATGACTGAAAACAATTTAACATGAGCTGCAATAAGTTCTAAAATGACAATGAAGACATTAAAACAATCAAGATTTGCATGACAAAACCAACATGGCACAATAACCGACATCCCTTTTTATTACAGGTATAAACAGGTACAACTATGCACAAGATACCTTCATCATACTCTGAATATCAATCATGTTAGTGCTCAGGTAATTATTGGTGAAACATTAGTCACTTCAGTCATATAGTAATAGTCACTTCAGTCATATAGTAACTAACTTTTACCAAAATTAAGTTTTTCAATATTGTGACCATAATGAACTTCAGCCTATTTAAAGTGTAGCCCATTTGTTTTGTCAATACACCATGTAAACAAACCTAATTATCCACTGATTATCAAATGAAACTAAATGCTTGAATTCAAGTTTATCCTGACATGCAATTTCTGGCCACTCTGAGAAGAAGAAAAAAATTTAATAATAATACTTTTGTTAAAATGTGAATGTCATATATAACTGAACTAATTTGTTTTCAGGCATGCCCTGCAATCATGTGTTTCAAATAGAAAATTCCATCTACTGACTTCAGAACATGACACAATACATGGAATGAATACTCCAGAAACAAACTCCAGCATATTAAACTAGCTACTGGAGAGTGACATTCCTCATATAGAGATGAGGTGGTACTGAGTATCGGATATACTCGTGCATACCTCCTAATGGGTCAACATCGACTAAAGTGCACATCAGACCAGTGTCCACTGACAGTGGAGCACATTTTTGCCAAGCGTGTCAACCTTACACCCCATGAGACAGAAGTATTTTGATGTGAAGACCTGCAATACAGTTACCATGCTGGCCATACTGAAAATCAGATTTATGCCATTTTCATTTAGGACCAAATAGACACCATCATTAGAGAAGACAATCCATTCCAGTGGAATGCAAATAAAAGAATTTTCAAGATGGCCACAGTGGCAACCATAATGAAAATCTGAATGGCACAGATGGGATCAGCCAGACCATGGGATACATATGTATTAATTTCATGGCAATCCTCAGGTGGAGTAGCAGATGGATGGATGACAAACAGCAGGACATCACATTAAGCTCCACCTTGACAATAGAGCTAAAAATGATTGAGCAAGAACAATTTTATTCTGGAGTATTTGTTCAAAATGTGAAATTCTGAACAAGTTTTAAATATTTTTCATTTTAGACAATGTCCTTATGAACCCCAAAAAATCCTTATTGCACTTACTTTGCATTTTGTATTCTAATCCTGTCCATTGGGACTATGTCTGTGTACTGCTTTTCCCATCCTACATACTCTACCACTGCAAACTCTCCTCGAAACATCTTGATTCTCGCCTGCCACCAGCCACACTGCTCCTCTTCCGAACATTTGGAATAAACCTGAAAAGCAAAGAAACATGATAGCAGAACTACCATCAAAAAGATCAGTAAAAATGGATTACATGTAAAATCATTGCACTTGGTCAGGACTGCAACATTATCAAAATCTGTAAATATGTATGTTGATGAAATTTAACTGAAATGATTAGGGACTCAACTTTTTCCATGATCTATGCAGCAGGCTTACAGGTGATCACTCTTTATATTTAGACTCTTGACAATGTGCATGATGTTCCTGAAGTTACCATTGTTTCATTTACTGTATGTCTTTTATCTATTACTGTGATAGGATTATGTTTTTAAGACATTGGTCGAAAATATCTGACAAATTAGGTGAAACATCCTTACAATGACGAGACTGCTTGTTGTACTGCTGTATATACTATAACATGATGTAAAAGAAAATATACCCTCTTGTGAGGTAACAAGTTTTGCTAAACAGACGCAAAATTACTTCATTAATATTTTGCAAATCTTGTTAATTGATGTAGAACCTACGATCACTCTATTCACCATGTACAACCAATCATATTCAGTCTCTGGAGTGGTAATAAGCTTGCCAAATCTTAAACAAGATTACCTCAGAATATACGCTACATGTAATTTTTCCTGTCTTGATTGTTTCTATGAAGGCATATTTCATGATTTTAAATAAGTTTAGTTATTTTACAATTTTTCACATTCACATATTTGCAATATCACACACATAGCGGTCAACCAGCTTAGATGAAAACCTGTACACTAGACCAATAAAAACATTACAAAGATGAAAAAGACTTGCACGAAAAAATATTCGTACATTATAAAAGATCAACAGTTTTTTTAACAACAAATGCCACAACAAAACAAATTTTACACACTTACATACCGTATTTTCGCGTATATAAGACGCGCCATATACAAAATTTTACATACCCTGCACCCAGGGTGCATCTTATCTAAGTATTTTTTAACACGAATGAACGGTACAGTGTGTGATATTGAAGGATGATTATTGCGGTCGATATTCACGTTTCACGATTTTCATTCCTAGTTGTAAAAACAATTGGGTAAGTGTTCACAATATAATAAACTGTTACTAAATAGTGTTCGACTTGATCAAAATTCAATGTACAGTATTGTTCTATTCATCTTCATTTTCATCATCATCAGTTTTGGCTTCAAGTCCATCGAAACTTAAATCAAATTCACTGTCATCGTTGCGGAATAATTTCATAACTGATGCTAATTGATCCTCATTGGCGTCAGTAGTATCAGATGCAGACGAGTCGTCGTTCAAAGAACTGATATAGCTAGCCGGTTCAGGAATTGTCGCACACTTTCTGAAGCCATTGATGATTGTCATAATTTTCACTTTCTTCCATGCCGTATATAATTTTCGCTTCGGCATCGTGACAATTTTATAAATTTTAAAAATGCTAAGCAAATTGATCACACATTTATATATAACAAGAGACTGTTCCCACGTTTATATATGCTAACCGCATAAATCGGGCGTTTATTGGTCTATGTACTAGCCCCACCTGCTGAAGACTTGGCCTAGCGGATCAAAGAAGCCGCCTTTACATCCAGCATTTATTGTTCTAGAATCTAGATACCAGGTACTAAACCCATCCGCTATTGGCCTTTGATCTCAACTAAAAATGGTAATGAAGCCTTGTTTACATCCGACGGGTGATGGAACATTGGACAAATTTTCATTTATGATAAAGTAAAGGTAACCACTGGAGATAAATTGCTCAGTTCAACAGATGGCTAGGCCGCGTGCGTCTTATATTTGTGGGCGTCTTATTTAAAATAGTTTTTACACAAATCGTCAAAACCTGTGTCTTATATATGGGTGCGTAACAAAAGGCACAAAAATATGGTAATTATTTACATCTCTGAAACTTTATTTAATTTGTTTTTATTTTCATTGTGTTATGACACACATGCACACGTTATTATATGCAACACTTGCACCCTTTGCACTTTTCAGATTTGTAATCAGGGGTTTTCAATTCTATGCAGCAGGTGTCAATGTTTATTTTACACTATAAAAATGATGTCTGTGTCTGCATTCTGAAACTTCTAAAAATCTGTATTTTTTTGTTTCATCATAGAAACTGATTTCTCACAGTCTGCTTTGTAGTGAGGTAATTAAGTAGTCGCTGAATAACTAATTGCAGATTTGTTAAATGAATGCCACCAGTACTAATTTTCTGGCAGATAATATCCAGCCAGTAGTTACAAAAGCCATTTTTCTGGATATTCTTAACTCTTTCAGCCCCAAGAAACTTCTCAGTAACACTGTTACTGTGCCCCAGCCACACTAAGCTGTGACTAGCTGCTTGTGCCCCAGAGTGTTTTACCTGTTTGGAAAATTTTGTAGAAATCATGCACATGCCTTCACATTTACTTTAATTTCTCTTCTTGTATCCAATGTTAATCCACGATAATTTCACCAATTAATCTAAATTAATTTGTCTACACAGTTATGTATTTTTCTTTCTATTTTTCCAAGTCTTTAACAATTTATTTATACATTTTTTTTTTATACAAAACTATGTGCAACATTGTTAGGAATATCACATCATCAGCACTCAATTCCATTAAAATAAACCAGGAAAATTTAATATGTGATATGGAAACAATTTGTACATACATTTACCTGGCAATGTTTACATCCCGTTTTTGGTTAAGATAGAACTTTGTTCAATAAACACATTTTGCAGGTTGGATACTACGTTTGTTTGGTGATACCAATATGCATTTTTAGGCATATGGATTGGTTTCGTTTGCGATGTTTGTGTACAGTTTCTCCGGAAATAATAATAAGTGAAAAAAGATAGATTTCTCTTTTTTCCTTGTCTATTTGTCATTGTATGTTGTAGGTCCAGGATTCATTCCACTAAAATCATTGATTTGGATAGACAGAAGACGATCGCTCCAATCTACTAGATTGGCATGAAACTCTTTCATTTTCGCTATCAGCATCCGCTTTTTCTAACTATTCAATCTCAAGAATCTCCAATGTCCCATTCGAAATCTCGCAAATTATTCAACTGTCAAACATATCTCTCCTCTAATTACTCAATATTTTGAGATCAAATCAGAGAAACTCCTCATTCTCGCCCTCACCGCCATCAAAAACCACTTGTGCTTCCACCATCATTTTACGATTTTTTAAGAAAAAAAAAACGTGTATTAAAACAGATCCCAAGTAATAATCCTTGGTTTCCGAAAATTTAAAGTTTGCCCAAACGAACGTAAATTAATTTCTGATTGGCTACAAGTGGGTCTGATGCTAGGAAAAGCCCCATTTGTAACCAATCAGACTTTCTCTCGACCATACACTCGGACCGCGCAGCAGCGGTACCGGCCATTGAATGCAGTAAAAAAAACTTCACGAAAAGGCAGTATCGGCCGTTGAATGCAGAAACTAGATTTTCACGGTGGATTTGTCACGGTTTCATTATTAAATATTTATATTTCCCCCCCATAAACCCTTAGTTCTACAATATAAGATATTGACTAAATTTTTTTGGATGTTGAGATCTTATTGTCTCATGACGGCAATGTGCAGCATGCTCTGATGTCAATTAACTTAGGTATGATAAATCAATTTTCAGGAATATCACACACACTTGGCATCCCATATCGGTGCTTTTCCACAAATTAAAGTCATAATGTTTGATTCAGACTTTACCTACACTGATGTCTTTTTCCTAATAAATTCACACACAAGCAAATGGACATGTTTTCAAGTTCCATTGACATACATTTCAGTTGGCTGAATGTTATGGAAGTTGGGAAAGCTGAAATCGGTTTTAAGGATCAAAAGAATCTTGAATGAAAAGAAGCTATCTAAACGCTTTCTTAAAAATATATTTTTTATTTGTTTTATTAAAGAAGGATACTTCAAATTAAGCAGATTTCATCAATCTCAGCTGACATCACTTTCCAAAACATTTTCGAGTTGTCCACACATTGTTGCACATAGCTTTAAAAAAAATATTCTGGATCACGCTCAATTTGTTTTCTTTAAAACATCATGTAAAGACTTTGCGATTAACAACAAAAATTATTTTTAAAAATGAACTTTTATAAGGAAAAATGTACAAAACGGTTGTATGCTTGTACGATTTGACAGGTATGCATACATGTATTCAACAGAAGTTTCTGGACATTACAGAGTGGTCCAAAGAACTGTTACAGATCACTGCCATCTTACCTCTGCGTGGGTTTTAAGTCTCAGTTTGGCAAATGTGTTTATATGAGAAAGCTTGCCAGCAGCTTCTCATGGGTCGCTGGTTCTTTCTGGGGTTTTCCCAGGTTATTCCTCCACCGTTAATAATGGCTGCCATGGAAAACATAACGCGTGTTGAAATATGTGGTGTTAAAGCCCACAATAACAACTACCATATTTTTCGGCCTATAAGTCGATTCGGAGTACAAGTCGAATTCACCAATTTTGTAAATTTTCCATCTTTTGTCCATATATAAATCGATTCAGAGTATAAGACGAGGCCAGGTCAACACCTTGGCTTCATATTTTACACTAGTAATGGTATCGTTGTATGATATTCCATATTACTGGCAATCATGAAATTGCATTACCAATGGTAACATTGTGATTTTACTTCTGAACAAATCACTGCTATATTCTGTTATCAACTGACACAGCTGAATAAACAGTCCATGCTTGTTTTATTATAATTGAAAGCACATCCATGTTGTAGTTCATTTTATTACCTGTAGTTACGAACGTAACTTATATAAGCTTTCAATTACACAATCCATATTTAAATCAATTCAGAGTATAAGACCTGACTTTCAAGTAAAAAAGTATCAACTTATAGGCCGGAAAATACGGTACAAAAGATCCAAAATTGATAAGCTGATATGTAAGGAGGTTAGAAATGCAATTTAAATAGAGATGTTGATCCCTACTGCTGTACAGTATGTAACTGTATATCCAATAAAGTTCTTGATCTTTCCAATTAATTTTGCTACTGGAGAGCTATGGATAAAATTGGATGATTTATGTTATTCCCAGGGTGTTTGTTGATTATCTTTTAGTATTCAAGTTGTCGGGCAGTAACAAAAGACTGGACTTGTTGGTGTTATAAAACAAGGCCATTCATTTTTCTGTTTTTTTTTTAATGTTAGCATCTTATCCAATCACTGCGATTGTGAAAGAACTGTACTGAACCAGAGACACACTTATGCAGCAACTCGCTGGGCACCCAATGTATGTCAAATGACATTTGTGTGTGTAATTATTACAACCTTTTGTTATAGCCAGTGTACAGTTTTTCTGATTGCATTCATGTTTACTGCATCTGGGTTTCAAATGACTATTGTTCATGCAGACATGATCAACTTGAGTTACAGTAACATAAAAACCAAATTAAGTTTTTACATAAATATAGGGGTAAAATATGGAGTCATTGGAAAACTAATGAAATATTGATGTTAAACTGTAATTACTGGTTATCCTATATTGTGTGATTAAACAAAGAGAACTGCCATGGGATAACATAGGTTTGGTATTGTTTTCGTGTCCACCTAATATGGCAGAAGGACCTGTTTTCAACTGTAGAACATTTAATCACTATTAAAAATGTTTTGTGTAAAATTCTGAAGGTAACATGTCTGCAACCCTAGCTGATGCACTAAGATGAAGTCTGTGATACAAATAAATAATGCCTAGCATTTACATGCTGGTATGCACTGATTTCCTGTCTGGCTTGTCTCACCCACCATATATACTTGCTTACAAGTCTTGTCAAACTGCACAAAAACCCCACAAATATACTGATCTGCCATACCATAATGGGCTTGCAGATCAGTGTTTGTTCTGATTACTCTTAAAAAATGCACAGTTTGCAGTTGAACTGTCTTATAAGTGAGTATATATCGTATATGGTTCTAATGCCTGATGGTGAATAAGGCTTCAAGTTTTGTGTGATTTATATCGCCATGCACACAGATGCGGGCAAGACAATTTTGTCGAACACTTGTTTATTTATCTAATTAAGAAGCATATGGACAAAAGTATATATTTTTTCATTGTCCAATCAGACGATTGGGATTCATTCATGGGATTACACTTCTGCACATGTGCTGTACTACTTTACTGATTAATTAAAGCAAACTAACTTGATAAATAGAATGCTCTATGGAATTATCAAGGCTGCTTAAGTGGTAAATTGCCTTTTGCATACATGCCAACCCCTGATGAGGAAAAAGTGTAATCCAAGTGGTCAAAAAGAGGAATCCAAGCAGAAAAAGAGTAATCCACATATAACATACTACAATTACAATTAACAATGATTTATTTGCTTTTCTCGTCTTTTATCATTCATTAATGGTTCAAGTGTTCATATGTAGCACTTTTGCAACAGATTGTCATGTTGCATTTCAAAACATTTTGTACCAGCTGAGGCCATGAATGTTTTGCATACCAGTAGAGCACTCAGTACCGGGTTACTTAGCCTGGACCTGAATTCAGTTTTATTTTTGTTAACAACACTGAATAATCTCTCACAGTCAGCATTAGAATGGTAAAGAACCAATATTCCTTTCATAACCTGACAAAGAAGAGGAAATTTATTTCTTCCAGTGATAGAGTCTTTTAGCTGGGAAATAAGGTGCCATTGCACATCAACTCTATCTGCATGAAGTATATTGTCAGGTAGAATCCCAACTTGATACTTCAGGAATTCTTCTTCCAGATGATCCAAGTTAGACAAGGGTGGCAATAGAAAGGGATATCTCTTGACAAAGAATGTAAGACTTTTGAAGCTTTTTGACTGTCTCTCATTTACATAAGCAACTGAAGCATTTAAAAGCTGTTCATCTCCATATGAGAATTTATAGAGCATGTAATCACAGGCTGTAGCATAATAATCTCTAACATTATCATTGAACATCTTCACATGAAGAGTAGAATTGTGTTCTATGAATTCTCTTGCTTCTGCACCAATAGCTAGATCTTCATTATCTTTCTGGTTTGCATGGTCATGAAAGTCAATATCTGTTAAAAGTTTGGCTGATGCGATGATTTCTGGCTTAATAAACCTTATTAGCAAATCTGACAACTGGTTTGACAGAATCTTGTGCATAATACGAATGCATGGTTCTTCTTTCTGCAAGACAACATTTGCTGCATCAAACAATGGAATGGCACTCTTCATAAACAAGCAGTACAGTTTTGTAACTGGATCATTAAGCTTTTTGTAAACCATCTCACATTTAGAGTCTTCAAAGCAGTGAACAGATTCTTTTTCTTTCTATGCCATCTTAGTATCCACTTTGCTAGTTTTGCCCTTGGAAGTATGAGAAGATCCAGTATGCTTTTTAACAGATTTATACTCTGAAGAACCTGATCCAGATGGCTGATGAAATTTTATGTCAAAAGATTTATCTTTCACAGTCATGGTCTGAGCCTGGAGGCCCTCTAGCTGGATAGATAGAGGCCTCTCAAATAAAAATTCCATGGATTTAAATTTCTTTCTTTCTGCTACACCAATCTCTTAATTGTTAGTATGTCTGTCTATACTTTCATCTCTTGTTCTCTTCTGACTTGCAATAACAGATTCTGCTTTTGTACCACTCTTCTTCATTTTTCCACCATGTTTTCTCTGTGCAGATTCACTTTCAGTTTGAAAGAATGCTTGTAGTGCATCCCAAAGCTCAAGTAAACGGCTAACACATTTGCCAAGGTATAACCATCTTGTACACGCATGCTTTATAACTTTATAGTCTTCAAGATCAAACTGATCTTGTAACAACTTTAGGCCCTGTTTCCTTTTACTACTTTTCTCCAAATAATAGTAGATATCTATTAATAAATGGCCAATATCTACTTCTAATTTATCAGCAGCCTTACCAGCAGCAAGGTGCATCAAATGACAGGGGCAACCTGTTATGAACACTGATGGAGACATTTTCAAAATATATGATGCAACTCCTTTATGAATTCCAGTCATCACTGATGCATTATCAGCTGCAAACCCCATACAGTTCTGCCAACTTATGTCATGTTTCTTCAAAACATTGTCAAGCAAATCAAAAATGTTTTGTCCAGTGGAATCTACTGTTAATTCTGGTAAAGAAAGAAGAACACTCATGACTTTGCCTTTTTCACTGTCAAAGTATCTAACACATAATGGGTACAACTTTTTATCATCATAATCACAACTCCTGTCTGTGGCAATACTAAACGGCCCAATTTTCATTGCTTCTGCAATTTTAAGTGAAGTATATTCTGCTAGGCACCGAACAATGTGAGATGATTTTGTTCTTGCCCAAGCATATTTTTCCGCAATTTTCGAATCAGGAAACATCTGCTTGAACAAGGGACCAACGTGGTCTGCTACCGCTAAGGGTAGTCCCTGTTCTATTAAAAACTCGGTAAATAACACCAAAGCATTTATAGTATTCAAGTCTGCACTTGAGCTCTGCTGTAAATAAGAAGTTACCTTAGTATTAGAGTTCGTAAGGCGAGCTAATTCGATGTGTTTCCTTGTTTTCAAGTGTTTTTCCACATAAAATTTACCACCATGACCAATGCTAAAATCGTTTCCGCACAGTCTGCAATGAGCATGATGTTGTCCTAGAATGGAACGCTGTATTATGCCATTCATATATTCATCTTTGAATCTTTGGAGGACTCGTTGTTTTGCTTTTTTCTGATCCATCTGCGAAATTCTTGGGGAAAAAAATGTGCTCTAACATACACAAAGGCTAGAATCCATCTTGACATCTGAAGCCATTTAGCGCCAACGATTAGACGTCACGTGATGATGCCCTCGTCGTGTTTGGAGGATTGATTACATTTTGCTTTGTTTATTATTGACTTTTTCTAACCCATCTGTGAAATTATTTAAGAGATATTTTTTGCACTCATAAACGCATTGAGAATTTTTTAATACTTTTTAGCGCAAAAAAAACCTTTAGACTGGTTCTGCACTATACAAAATTAGAACAAAGAGTATGTGCATAATGATTTAAACAAAATAGAAACCAGTCTGTTCTCTCCTCACTAAGCCGCTATAAATAGAATGAGGTCGAAAGTTTGAAAGTATCTTATTAACATGATAGTTGCTATAAATAGAACATGAATATTATGAAAGTCCACGGACAAGTATACTCGTATATCGTAGTTATGTAGAAGCGGGGTATTTTTTAATTAAAAATAAAACAGTATGTAAAAAATAAAGTAATGCTAATAAAAACGAAAAAAAAAATTTTTTTTTTTGCAAGATGGATATATCGAAAAAGCGTAATCTATTAAACGTTAACGCGTAACGCGGAATTTAGTGGGAAAAAGCGTAATGATTACGCCAAAAGTGTAATGGTTGGCATGTATGCTTTTGGGGTATCTTTAAAAACTGGTAATCACAAGGCACTTCTAAAATGCGATCTTAAAACCACTTCCAGGTATAACCCTTGATCCTGCCGTGCCATGGAATGCTCCTGAACTAATACAGGCAGCTTAATTGTGGATTGACTTTATGGGACCTATCAAAGATAGCAACAGGACCAGTTCCCCTTATCACCCCTGATCTATTCTGCAGTCAGGATAAATCTGTATGGAAGTAGCATGCATAACAACATACAAGATCAGCCTGCCTCCTTGATTTTATCTACTTCTGCAGCAAGCAACATTAAAAAGTATAAACCCCTGCATATGTTGAATACCAATTCATATACATCTGTTTTACAACAGCTGTATGATCCTGTTTTACAATTCATCCAGCAATAAAAAAGGGCACAATATACACAATATTTTAAATAGAAAATCTATACAGCAAATTTCTCATAATCTAACAACAAAATCAGCAGGCTCTACATTCATCCTTATGGTTCTCTTCCTGCTTATGTCTTTATGATACAAAATGACTGAAAAATGGCTATTAAAATCATGTTTTCTTCAAACAATAATAGAAAGGTACTGCACCTAATTAATTTTTTGTCAAACCACCCTTTCCATGCCAGCAGTCTTGAAGTGATGTGATCTAGCAATGCTTTTTTAAACATGTGTATGCAGTTTTACTGCATTACTGTGGTACAAATCCTGCCAGCATTTTTTAAAAATCTAATGCAGATAAAATTTCTATTTATGCATTTATTTATTTGTAGTATGTAAAGTAGGACAGAAAGTTAATTACCTGTTCAGTGGTATGAATGAGGTGCAACAATTAAAGTTAATTACCTATTCAGTGGTATGAATGAGGTGCAACAATTAAAGTTAATTACCTGTTCAGTGGTATGAATGAGGTGCAACAATTACTCATTCCTATCCTATTTCTCTACACGACTTACTAGTACTAAAAAAAAAACAGATACCCAATTTAAGCTTGAAACTAAAAATGGGTATCATGAAAATTATGCTTCATGATGAAGATTATGTATGGCCCCTTAAATAAATATATAATTAAACAAGGTATTTTATTCAAAGTTTTAGTTAATAATCTAAATTTAAATTAAGAGATGGAGACATGCTGGTTCTAGATCAACTTTTTTTTCCAAAAATGGTTAGCTTTATTAAAAAATGTCATGCCAAAGGAATGATGCCGGCAGATTTATCCACGTTTCAAAATGTATTTAAAGTGTGCCTTTTTTTTTTTGAATATACAAAGATAGCCAAGATCTAACTTTGGTTCCTTTTCACCAATATTCATGGAAATTTAGAATATAATTTGAAACAATAGAATAGTTTTTAAAGTGACACAATATATTGCCTTGTGAATGAACATCGCTGACCCAGCAGCATCCAGATGATTTTGAGAAAATAAATACATGTATTGCATTTGTGAAGACCAAAAGAGAAACAGATCATTTTGCTGACAACATGATGGTCATTAACATGGATGAAACTAGTGGTCAGATGTATAAGATTTGTAAAATATATGACTTTTGTCCTTGTAGTTTCTGCTTCTGGTGATGTGTTGCCTCTAACAATTTTTCACGGAATGAGAAAGGTATAAAAATATTCATGGACTGAAAGAATGGACTGTATGTGTGAAGGAGAAGGGTTGTGTTGATGAGATGCTGTTGCAGTGGATTAAAGAGTTTTATCTCAAGTACAGTATTATATTTTTTAAAATAACATTTCAGTTGGAGTTCATTTTTCAACATAATTTTTGAACCATAACTTACAACTAAAAAAAAAAAATGTGTCCTAGAACAAACAGTGCACAAAAAATTTACTTCAAAAATCAATTTATTGTGTTCCAACATGTACGGTAAATATGATAACTTGTATCTGAAACATAATTCAAACCCTTCCGAAAATTTTCATAAACATTTGTATTACGTAAACCATGTCAAGAAAGATACCTACAGGTACCTAATAGGCTGCTTATTGGCTCAAGCAATTGTAACATTATTTCCAGTTCAACCAATCAGCTGTTGTCTCAATACAAGACAATTTCCAAATAGCATGCCATGTGAGAGCCTGTGTGAACTGGCAGATATGCCTAAATAATTTCTAATGCAAGTTTGCAACATTTTCTTGCTAAATGTAATTTCACTCACAGAAATATCTGCTAGCATATTTACTTGGGCATAGTAACGTTAAAAAAAACAAGTCTTGAGAATATAGTTGATCTGGGATGGGGATCGTGTACCACTGACCAGACCAGATGATACAGAATACCTCCAATATTTCTTCCAGAAGTGATATTCACAATTAAAATTATACAGGCATGTGTCCAATTGAACTAAATTTAGATACATGATTCCATTTGATTAATATGGTAAAAATGTGTTAGCCTTGATACAGAATACCTCCAATATTTCTTCCAGAAGTGATGTTCACAATCAAAATTAGACAGGCATGTGTCCAATTGAACTAAATTTATATACATGATTCCATTTGATTAATATGGTAAAAATGTGTTAGCCTTGATTCTTCACCATGTTCTTCCATCAACTTGCTGTAATACATGTCAATTTTCAAGAGTGCTTATGATAAAATAGAAACGGCTATGTCGTGAACGATGCCTGAATTCAGAATCTTTACATGATTACCATGCGAGTCCGAGTTTGAATTTTAGGTGATTTAACTGGTTTAAAGTTGTTCTCTTGTTAAAACTGCCATAATTTACATTTAGCTTTGCTTTTTTTTTTTTTTTTACAAAAAGTTGCCAAACTTTCTCAAATACATGTATTAGTGTACCAAACTTATATTTCATGCATGTAGAGTTTTATAAAATCCTAAGTGTAGGGGGCTTCCAACTGTTTTTAAGACACAAGTCATGCAAAACCTATAATTTAATTTATCTGTTTACTAAAAGTTTAATAAAAAGACTACAACTTATAAAATTGCCTGAAAGTTTCCTTTCATTCATTTGTTCTTCAGAGACCCCCAAATGTCCAAGAACAAGAAATGTCTAGTGGAAAACCAGACTTTTGTAATATGCAATCCCAGTTTTGATACCAGAGTTTGTCTTTTTTTTTTTTACACAATCTAACCACAAGTTCTGATACCAAAGGGATGTTATACCTTCAATTATGCACCAAAAGGGTATAAACTGAAAAATGTCTTTTGTTTTGGTTATTGAAAATGACTTCTGTATCAAGCAAGATATTTTTATTCATGCCCTTACAACATTTCATGCTTTGCTGACTAGTGTATTGCTAGATATCTGGTTACAAATCAGCACACGTTTTCAAATGAAATGTTCCAATCAAAACTCGGGCTCTGATTAATCAGGGCTGACCCCTCCTTCAAGAAATTGCAGGAATCATAGTACTGTTCCAGCTCCCATAGTAAACCTATGAAAACATCATGTTATTAAAATTTCAATATCTTTAAATTTCTGAATACCCATAATCAAACCTATCTTTATCAGACATAGCCTTTGTGCAGGCTTCTTTAAGGAGAAAATCATAAGAGGCGGAGAATTTTCTTAATCCGTTTGACACATATTTTCAATTCCACACCAAATAAAAAGGTGCTAATTTCAGTAATGAATTTTCCAAACTCTAAACTTTATTTGAACTAAAATCAATCTATATTTTTTTCCCAGTAAAAAGTGGGTAAACTCCAAAAGATTCTGATTACAAAAACTGTACTTTCATTATCAACCAATTCAGGTAAGCCAAACCCATATGTAATCTATTTTATGTTCACCCAGTTCTGCATGGGCCCACTTGGCACTGCCCCTGTAAATTCATTATCATGCCAAACTGATGGTCAAGTCTAGTTGATGTTATCTTGAGGAGCATTCTGAACCTTAGGGTAGTACAACAATGTATCATGTTCTACCTCAGACAGCATTTTATTCTGATTTTCTGTAAATAATATCTAGGTCAAATGTAAATGGCCTTAGTGGAAAACCATGCTTTTGTAATATGCAATCTCTAATACTTAAAAAAAACATTCTACATGACTTTAGCACGTACGTGTATTTAAATGCATGTCATGCATTTACAATTTAAGAACGACATAACAAAATTAGCATATAATACGACAGAAACTACCTTAATTTCAATACCAATTTTAGTTTATTTCAAATTTGGAATCACCTGTACCTTGTAAATTTTACACAATTTCAACTCTTGGGTTGATAACTTTTGAGGTTCAAGCTTTCAAAGATTTATGACCATTTCTGCAGACAGCTACATGGTTATATGTACATATATCCATAGATGTTAAAAACATTAAAATTAAAATAAAAAACGTTTAAAAAATCCATATTTTTCTCAATAAATAAAAAATAAAAAAACGTTCCAGTAGATTTTAGACAACACAAAAATCAATATTTTACTTATTTATGCACTACATACCAGTTTTAAAGTTTACGTAAAGTATCGTAGGCTAGCATCATAGATTCATTATTGATCAATATTTGTTATCTAACAGAGGACCGAATGTTATGGCTGATGACAAAAAAAATGAAAAAAATGTTTTTATCATCTATGCATATATCACATTGTTCTTAAATGCATGTTACAGTACAGGTACTCCCTGAGATACTTAAGGTTTACATACCAATTATCTCTAATTATACTGGTTTATATTAAGTTAGTTTTGCTAGACTAAATATGGCCTTGACATCATGGTGAAGGGTAACTTTAAGAAAGCACAGTAAAAGTCATCAAAATTATGAAAAAATCTAACAGAAATAATTTAGACATGTACTAAAGAGGAGAAGCAGAACTATATACATTGTTTGCACTCAATTCAAAGATAAAGAAAAACAGTATGTGCACTTTTTTAAGTTTGATTACATATCTGTGAGTTTACTTACATTGGAGTTTATTAGGTGTCTTGGGTAATACAATATCTGTTCTCAAAACATTGCAATCCAAACTTTGTGTCCTACACTACCATGACAGTACTGATTGGACTATTTTTGGCAAATGATTACCTGAGCTTACTTAAAGGATAATTAAATTGTATTTGTTCTTTACTGAACTGTCACAAAAGGGGGGTTTGGTGGTCTGGTTAACTACCAATCACCCCAAAACTTTCCATGTACAATGCACCTTGACAGAATGTGTGCTGCCTGATGCTGAACAGTCGAATAATAGCCAGAACATAGATAACATATTCAGAGGTAACATTTTACTTCCCCCACGCTCCATTTTGGTGTAAATTTTTCTAAATGATCTTTAATTCTCAAAAATGCAGAAAGAAATGGTTCTTGAATATCGTTTGTTTGATTATGAATTTAACGAAGCTTTAAAAAAATTTCAGTTATATTGCTGCAATGTCTGCAGTAAGGCAGTTTATAGTGATATTTAGCACTTGGGCATCATGCCGCAGACATGTAGCATGATGTCCCACTCAGTCACATTATCCTGACACCAGGCCGTCCAGTCCTAACACTAACATCTTAATGCTAAGCGTCAAGCAAGGCAGCTGTTAGTACTATTTTTGTAAGTCTTTGGTACGACGCAGTCAGGGATTGAACCCACAACCTCCCGCTTATGCGGCAGACGCTCAAACTACAAGGCCACCGGAATGGTCTTGAATATTGAAATAACTCGCATGTCTAGGCTGCCTTTTTCCTTTTGTCTCAGATCCCTGCTACAATGTATGTAGTAATTTCTCTCCAAATGAGTATATAGTGAGAGCTGCAAACATTTTCAAAAGTTCTAATCAGGATTTGTTTACAAAAGGTTATTTTAAAATAATGGACAGTGTTTGCCACTTGGAATGGTGCCAATATAACTTGTGAAAATCCATGCTTATGTTTCTTGAAAAACCCACACAGCAAAACTTTTCAACTTCAAGTGACTGATAAAGAAAGGATGCACTGTTATATTGATAAAGAAAGGCTCATCTGTTACTTAATTTTATACAGGCTCATTATTTCCTTAATGTTGTTTAAAATAAACCCATGGACCCCTGACCTATCTATGAGGTCAAGTTATTTTATACAAAACCTACTTGATAAATTGTATGGTTAGATAAACAATCAATAAATAACAGGGAATGAATAATACAGAATAATACAAGAGTTGATTATTCATTCTGAGGATCTCATAGTCCCCAACAAGTACTGTAATGCTTTCTCCATTAACTGACCATCAATGACCATTCTTTTAATAAGAAACTGGACAGTACACTGGCAAATATTCAGGATACCAGAGCTTGGACACAATAGAACTTTGTAAATGTCCTTAACATATAGTTTGGAAATGAAAGTTTTAAAATTATTTTGCTTATCATCAAAGTTAGTAATATTATCTCTGTCTTTTAAGTTATTAACTGTGAAATGACATGATTATAACTTCAATTTTTGTTTCTTGTTTTTTCAAATATTATCATGTTTTGTACAGATTCAAAAACTATTCATGGTATCAAACTCTAAGACATCTTCATCATATACCAGTACTAAAAATTTTAATTCTTTCTAGCTTTTAAACATTTTGGCAAGAAAAATATTTGAATTAATTAAGGTGATTCATACATTTTTATTACAAAGAGCTCCTGTAGAAGATTCTACTTTTCATATTATGTTTTAATGGTTACAAAAACTGGAGAAAAAAATCAGTCAAATGATTAAAACCACAGGCAGATGCCAACGAAATACCTCATTTTACTACAGACATGATAATAATACTATCATGTTTTAAAAAATGCAATGTCATCAAAACTATCATGCTTAAAAAAATTATCATGTTTAAAAAATGCAATGTCATCAATACTACCATCTTTAATAAAAGTTCATGTAGCCCTTAACTAATTGTCAACATCTTTTTTAGAACAACCAAAATTCATGGAGGTGAAAATGTGTTAAATAGATGAAGACAGATCTATTTTTCACTTCCCGGAAAATCTATCTACCATCTTCTCCCAAGTTCAACAATATGGATATGGTTATACTATGAATTCCAACCTGGTTTGTAATACAAGCTCATCACTATGATCAAGTGCAGCTTGGAATCTTAACATGTCAGTTGAAAGATAAAACAGGAAGGCACAAAAAACCCCACAAGCAATATGTTACTATGAAGCACAACTTACAGGCACTTGCCATATTTAACTAGAGATTCTGTATCAAAAGTTACTACATTACTGGCAATGTTAGCAAGCATGAGGAGTGGCTATGAGGAACAGCATTTAAAACAAGCATCTGCCTGCTGGTCTGGAAAAAGATTTTTTTTTCCTCATTCAGTTGTCAAACAAACTTGATTAAGTAGCTTGTCTTTGTGTAATCCAATAAATTAGCTCCATACATGTACAAAGACTGATGGATGGTTTGGGTCTGATATCCACGACTCATCAGCTTATATTTTAGACATTTGTGAGTAATACTCGCAGCTCTTGTAGAGCGAGTTGATGCATCCTTTCAGCGATATATACAGAATATTTCAAGACCAAATCCTTTGTTTGGCACCCTGTAAATCCCTGCAGAATAGCACGACTATACCGCCTGTAAACTTTTCACATTTCATGACTGTATCATGTTGTTCCATCATATCCTGCAGCCAAAAGATGCAACTTTACAATTATTTTTAAAGTAGTTTTTTTTTAGTTATCTAAATTACAATTGTGGACTGGTTTTGTCACTGTCTTGTGCATACTGGAAGCAAGCATCTATGCGTTGTTGTTGTTGTAGGGTTTAACGTCATTTTTCAGCACAAGATAGGCGGCCAATATTAATGGTGGAGGAACATCCTGGAAAAACACAGGAAAGAACCATTGACCCATGAGAAGCCGCTGGCAAGCTTTCTCACAATTGCTGAATCCATGACTTGAACCCATGCAGACCCAGGTGACATGTTAGTGATCAGTAATGGAAACCACTTTAGACCACTCTGCCACTTGGGGCCCCCCGCATCTATATGTAATACATAAGAATATTTCAAGGATCTCTCATTCAGTTCATTGAACACATAACACATGATAAAAAAACAAATCCTGCAAAAAATCAAATAAATGATTGATAATGTATGCCAAGTCCCATGACCAATACATGTGAAACTTTCAAATGAGCAAAAGTTGCATCAAACTGGTTTCTGGATCTGACAGAATCATTGGATGTAGCCATAACATTCTAAATATTGATAGGGGGTATGGTTGTTTAATTCCACATGAATTAACAAGTTGTCAAATAAAGGATTTGGGCCATAAGTATTATAAATAAATTGCTGAAAGGACTATTCAATCAATCACAACACAAGAGCCAAGAGGAAGATCATTACATGTTGAAATGTACACTGATGTGTTGTGGCCATACTGTCTGCACAAATTTTACAATTTAAGGAAGAAGTAACAAGAGGCCCAAGCTGTAGATTGGTATCAGTACAAGTCTGGCAGCTGATTTTATCAGATTAGTCCTTGCAGCTAACTCAAAATATTACATGCTCAAGATAAACAACTCGAGAAAACTAATAAATGTTCTGGAGGACCAGAAACATTTTAAAAGTACTTGCTTTCTGTGCCAGAGAAATTTACAGAAAGGGGAGAACACTCTAGGGCATTAGATACACAATATGATCATGCTAAACTCACGGGACTAGAAATCTTACAACCTTGTTAGAAACAAAACTTCATACAGCAAATAAGACAGCCTCTTAAAATGTAAATGGATGAAAAAGAACTCAAAAATAAAATTTTAAAAAATCCCTTTCCAAAAGATTCCTGGTCTTTAAGTCTATGACAAGTTAAAAATGTTTGATGGGTTAGTAATATTTTATGTTACTATTAGCCTAGAATTATGAACAACTACTAGCCTAGAAATATGTACAATACCAAAAGAATTAATTCAGTGTAAGTAAACCATTCAAGGATTTCTCCATGCCTGTAAACCAGTTTGAAACTATTTGATGCCATCACCAATCACAGTGAATTTAAGAAGCAATTTAGAGATGCTCCCAGTCTGTTCTATATAAGAAAAGAAATGTTTCTTTATCTCATAAGGTCTGCTTGTGGAACCGATGAACAAAATGGTTTAAAATCAGATCTCAAACTCTTTAAGTAAATCAATTGATTTTCAACGTTTCTGAATTCCCATTTGCAGGAAATGATGACACCAATTCCAAACTATAAAATAAAAAAACTTGACTGTCCACAAATGTTCTTTTAATTGGATAGATATGACCAGAAAAAGAAAGCAATAAAAGTCAGACCAAAGACTCTTTATCAAATTACAACCAGTCTTGTAGTTCTTTTCTACAAAGTATGGAACAAAAATGCTTGTAAAATGTCCAGCCTTGCTACTCCTTGATCAAAAATGAAAAGATTAAACCTGATAGGGCAAAACAATGTTCACCCACCAATTCAGAAAACTTCAAAGCCAGCAAGACATAAACTTTAAAGAAAGATAATCAAAAAAGCGTGTAATGATAATATGACCCAGTATGCGAACATGACCAACATTTGTCTACAGTGAAGATTTGCAAATTTTCAAGATCTTCAGCAATATTTTCAGAAAGTTCAACTTTAAACTGTGTCAGTTAGTCTAACATTGGCAGGAAAATGGAAATAGGATGTGTGGGTGACAAAACTGGGGGGAAAGGGAGTTGGGATATCTGCTCAATTTTGTACTCTGTTATTATTTCAGAACTGAATTGCAGAATGTGTAAAATTTGCATGATTGGCAAAATATCAATTTTAGTGATTGGGATCCAGTTACATATTGAATCAAATTTTCGATCCCAGGCATGCCTGTAATAATTCTTGCCTATGGGTATCTTTACTCCTGAACAAGCTATCACATATTTAAGTGAAAATGAGAGCACCTTGCTATCACATAAATAACTCAGATCCTCCCCCACTAGCCATTTCAAGCCATGATTAAGAGAGAAATCTATGCAATGGTATCAGATTTCAATGAGTTACCTATCAGCAATGCTGTTTAATGTACCATGTTTCTATAGGAATCACATTTAAAAATCAAGTCTGAGTATTGCAGCACTGAGAATTCTGTAAGAGGCTGATTGCCCACTCCCACACCCAACAATCATCTGTGATTTAAACCAGGTTATGATGCAACTTCCTAAACATTGCTCACCTCACTGGAAAGAATATTTACCAATAGGATTGCAAAAAGCACCAAAATTCTGATTTATGAAAGTATAATTCACACTGCAAGCACTTTATAGGGAGAAAAGTCCTATTTCAAGACAGGGCATAGTGTATACTATTTATGTACTTGTCTCTGTACGGACTAAATCTAGTGTTTATTTATTTGTATCAAGTGGTCATGGCTGTTGCTTGAAATACCTTCTTCCCTATTTACAAAACAGGAGCTCCAAGAGGAACTATGCTGCTCTTCTGAGAATTTATACTGCATATTGCAACTATTCTTTGTTAATGCACAGTGATCTAACTCAGAATCTCAACAAAAAGAGCAAGCAAATAACACATTTAAGAAATTGTACATATATAAAAAAATTACTTAAAATGGCTTCATAATATATATTATAATTAAAGCATACATGTAACAAAACGTTGAGAGCATCTTAGTACAGATCATGAGATTGAAAATATTTGTTTGAGTTTTGAATTCGCAAGAGATTATTTTTTTAGGCAAATTTGTAACATGCAAATAAACAAAATTACAGCTACTGTACAAAAACTTTCCATATTTTTAAAATTAAACAATCCACATGAACTTTCCCACTAACTTGTTTACTATTCATACTCCATTGTATGTACCACAAGCATTTATAAAATATCTAAGATCATTATCTTGATTTTATTTGTGGCAGTTCGTCAGCCAGAATTTTCCTCAAACTGGAAAATGTACATTCAATGCCTGCACTGGAATGTGGCAATTTTAATACAAGTCTACCAGGAAGTTTCCTATGTGTGGGAAGATTCAAGCTGCTGACTGACTGCCAGAACTTATCAAGATTGGTGCTATATGGGTCAAACATGGAAAGTTCCTCTTAAATTGACTATAGGAAAGCCAGAATGCAACATTCAAGTCTCTTTGAAGCTGATTCTAACCAATGAAGTTCTAGTTTTTTTTAATCTATTATTGAATTTTGTTTTACATTTCAGTTCTTCTGATTTTTTCATTGGAGATCGTTCATGCTTACATATATACAAATGTGTGTGATTTGGATTTAAACGTAGCTATAAAAATATTTCAGTCATATCGCGTCTGCAGTGTGGCAGTTTATACTGATGTCTAGCACAAAGGCATCATGCCGCAGACATGTTGCATGATGTCCCACCCAGTCACATTATCCTGACATTAAGCCAACCAGTCTTAACACTAACATCTTAATGATGAGCGCCAAGCGAAACTGCTGTTAATACCATTTTTAAAAGTCTTTGGTATGACTGCCGGGGATCGAACCCACAACCTCCAACATTCAAGGCGGATGCTCTAACCACTAGGCCACAAAAGCTGTTATTTTCATTTATACCTGTAACATTACTGGATCTAAACCAGAATTTGTCTTTCTACCCTAGTGACGTCATCTTGATCACACAAAGGCTAGCATCAGCATTCTTAAAGTACATAGAGGTCATAATCAGTATTCAATTTTTCCAATGTGAGCATTAGTCAAGAGCTGACTTGCAAAGCAGACAGTTCCTCACTTTCATAATGATGGTTATGTATTTCTTCCTAGCCGTTTGGATGACAGCGCATATTAGCAATGAGAGGGTGGCTGAGTGGTCTAAGGCACCGGCCTTTATAGATTACCGATATATGACCTCTGTATGCATGCGTCTGAGTCTTAGGCTCAGCCAACATAGGTATACAAGAAAGCTTCATGGCTTTTCTCCTGTTCTCTGTCCTATATACTATCTAGTAGGGCCTATCATGCGCAGAAAAATGGAATTAAAAACACACAAACAAACCAGTAGTGATAATACACCTGTTTTCTGCTCTGTGAATTGCTTCAGTTGAACAAAAGACTACAGGTTTGGCCGCCAAGATATGCTTTGGCCGCCAAGATATGCTAGAAGTCATGTGATATAAAATGATCTCCCACATCCAAGGCATATATACAAACACTTATACTAAACCAACCTTTTTATAACACCTAAGTCTTTTAGTAATTTCTGATCCAATTACAACTCTCCCTCGTAATAACACTGTAGTCAGGGTCCATTAATGCCCTGTGTTATTCTGAGAACTGACATGAGAATATCACAATATACAAAACCACACACACCATCAACATTTTTCTTAAATAATGGTATTTTTCAAACGGAAATGAAAATATAGGACCAGGTTACCGGTACAATGTTTTATTTCAACTGTTATTGATATACCCTGATATGATTTTGGTTATGGGGTCAACATTATGTGTGTGTGTATGGATGCAGTGCTCAAAACTCTTTACAGCCCTATGCATGGGGCCCCTATAATTTCAAATCAGACCCATCTTGTATTCCAAGAGTTGTGCCCGACAAGCTTGTCGACATAAAGAAAATAAATCTTCGAGAAAACTTTGATTGCAATGATTAAACGCAGAAAAGTATTGTGAAGATGTTTAGATACCTGATATAACAGAGCAATCAGATTAAAATCGGATCACCACTGTCCTACATGAATCAAATTGTAACATGGCTACATGAATCAAATTGTAACATGGCATGATAAAGATTTGGTTTTGTACTCCCAAACCCCTTTGGGTAGTTTAAATAACCAATTAAAAGGAAGAGCAGTCAGACATAATCCACCATTTCACTAAATTGGGTGACAACAGCTAGTGAGATGTATTTCAAGACTGCAATGGGCAAGCCCATTGTACCAATGTTCATAGGTAGGATGTGGAACAAACCAAAATAGTTGAATCAAAGTGATGTTAGATACGAGAGGAGAACAAATTCCATTTCATATCAATGCAGTGCATGAGAACGTTTAAGTTATATGTATTATAAATTTGACAAGTTTGTGAACAGTAGAAAATCTTAGGATTTTACTGCAAAGCATGATCCTTTAACACCTTAACCCCTGTCTCCGCGCTTTCAGAGGAGGTACCGGTAGTTGCATACTGCCAATCTATGTAGTATATAGGTCATAATACAATACACTAAAATGGGTGGTATTATAGAAAGGTAGACAGATTTAGTTCTACAATGATATTAATCTGATATCAAATAATCTGACATTTTTTCCCCAGCCAAAATTTGCCCATGGTCAGAATCTGATCTTGTGTTCAGATTTTAGACTTAATGGTCTCAAGATCTAAGGCAGACTGGTCTGAATTGCACACAGACAGGTGAACCTGTGCAAAAAGTAGGATATGGTGGGCAATTTTAATAAAGAGTGATCTCCATATGAAAACTTTTCCCCTTTTATTCATGAGCAAGCAAAATAGCCAATGGAAAATTCGAGTTTTTGCTGTCTTCTCATGAAATGTGAGTAGGAAGCACATTTTGGGGACTATTTCTGAATACATCCAAGTACATCGACTTTGAAGCAATTTTCCATTAGTCTAATGCCTAGTTGTGTCAAAAACAATGTTTTCCACTGGTTATTTACATTGTGCATCAGCAGAAGATGAAAAGTTGGATTTTTTATTTGTTAACATTTTTTTGCTTAATGGACCCATTATTTTTGTATGGAGAAGAACATTAAAAATGTCCACCTTATCCTACTTTTTGCACCGGTTCACATGTTTGTGTACACTTCAGGGCTTGAATTTAACACAAATTTCTTGGTAGCCAGAAGGACTAGTGTACTGAGAAATTTACTAGTCCTGCCAAACATTTACTAGTCCTGTCCACAAAACTATGTCACACACTTGTATTGAGATTAACAACAATTTTCTTTCATAAATAGCATTATCATATGACACGTAGAGGTACAGAAGTAAAAATCCTACTTCAAATCATCAATCAGTCAATTAACATTTCTTGTTTCTCAAGATAATCTGGATCCAATTCCAAAAAGGGATCCAAATGTCATTTTTCATCCTCCACCTGCACTCTGGGTACATATGGGGTTAGTTCTGGTCTTCTTACCCGTCTCTTTGAAACATTCGACAAACGTATTGCTGGAATGTCATTTGTATGGAAGATTATAAAGAGTAGGTCGGACAGAACCCAAGGTCTCAAACAAGATCTCCAGTCACTCTTCACCATTTCATCTCAGATTCAATTTTAAAGTTTGAACAACCCGCAACAAAACTGGATGGTTTCTGTGTTTGTTTTTGCGAATTCCATATTCCAGTTAAACTGCATAACGTTCTTGTTCTCATCATAATTCAGCCATTCCCTGTCTTTTGTCCATGTCTTCTGAAATGTTCGATTACGCTTTTCCCTATCATAAGAATTGTCCCTCAACTTTTGCTTTTTTCAGAGGCTGAACACATTTATTTAAATTGCCACATTTTGCCTGTCTTATATAGCAGGAATTGTGCCTGTTTTTGAAATACGAGATGTTACAGTATAGCTAACGCAAATTATTTAAAGTAAGAAAAGGAATGACAGTGTCCTTTATATAAGAAAGTCCAAGCAAGACACGCGTTTCAAAACACGTACCTTTGCCTGCCCCCCCCCCCAGGAAATGGTCTCTCCCTAATAAAGTCTTGACTTCTGCAGGATCAAAACAGCGGCTATTGTAAAAACACTTATAAAATATTATCATCAAAAGATAATGTTAGTTTCACCTTGGAAAATGTATGTTCCCATCAAACGAAGCCATCTGACTCAGAGCGTTGCATTCAACAGCGCCAATTACGGTCTCATCATAAATAGCGTAAGTTTAGTAGGTGCTCCTAATTAATCGGACCTCAATGTATTGTTGAAATAAATAATAAGCGGAAATTTTTCAAATCTTAGATGCCCATGCTAAGAGATTTTAATTCCCATCAAATGCACGGCATTCTTTTTGGATATCTCCATGTATACTCAATTATTTGTTCAGTATTGTATGGAAAAAATATTGTTTAAAAAAAAAAGTTTTATTGACATAGAAAAAGTAGTTGTTTGGAAATGATGTGTCAGCAATGTGATCATAATAAATTGATCAAATTCTTATAATTATTTTGATGCAAACGCAAATTATGCAGCTTCCATTTGTGACTGTTAGCGCGTTTGGCTAGCAAGCAAAAAGAAAACAAACAAGCAAGTGTGCAAACTAATTTATTTGAATAGTTGATACCATGTGTTCTAGTTTTATAGTTTGTTAATGTGGTCGCATGAATAAAGTGAAATTTTTCATTTAATTCGCTGTCCGATTAATTAGGATATAAATTACCAAACTTCCGTTGTTTGTTAATGATGGGACTGTGATTGGCGCTGTTAAGAGAAATGCACAAAATCAGATGGCTTCTTGTTTGTTTGTTTGATTAGGATTTTTAACGTAGCTTTAACAATTTTTCAGTCATATCGCTACGATGTCTGCAGTGAGGCAGTTTATAGTGATGTCTAGCACTGAGACATCATGCCGCAGACATGTAGCATGATGTCTCACCCAGTCACATTATCCTGACACCAGGCCGACCAGTCCTAATACTAACCTCTTAATGCTGAGCGTCAAGCGAGGCAGCTGTTAGTACCATTTTTGTAAGTCTTTGGTATGACTCGGCCGGGGATCGAACCGACGACCTCCCGCTTCAGAGGCGGACGCTCTAACCACTAGGCCACCGGAGCGGTTAATGGCTTCTTGTAATAGAAACACATTTCCGAGGGAGAAATTGACTTCATCTTCTCATCTAATATTTTATGACTGTGTTTACAGAGGTCACTGCGCTGATTCTACCGAATATATGCTGAAGTCATGTCATTATTGGGGTATTGAGTAAACAAACGCTGACTGTTGACAAACAAAACTTACTAGCCCATCGGACTAATGACATTATGATAGTTACTAGCCCGACAGGAAATCTACTAGCCTCGGGCTAGCGGACTACCGCTAATTTTGAGCCCTGCACTTCAGACCGGTCTGCCTTAGATTGGAGGCCAAAAATGAAGGCAGCCACAAAGACTTTTGATGACGGTGAGAGCAAAATTGAGGAGTTTCTCGGGCCTGATTTCGAAAATATTGAGCAAGCAAAGGAAAGATATGTTTGGCAGTTGGATATTTTCAAGATTTAGATTCGGACATAGAAGTTACTGAGACTGAACAATCAGAAGAAGAGGATGCTGATAACGATGATAATAAGAGTTCTTGTGGATCAAGCAAATTGTAGCGATCGTGTTAAATTTTGTAAGTAGTGTACAAATAAGTTGTGAAAGACTTGGAAAAATATTTAAAAATTACATCACTATGTAGACAAATTCATTTGGTTTATTGGAAACAGGTAAAACTAAAATATAGGGCACAAGCAGCTTGACACAACTTAGTCTTGCTGGAGCAAAGTAGCAGTGATACCGATAATAGTGTTGGGACTGAAATAGTTAATGTTGAGCGAAAGTGACGCAGGTTAAGTCTCTCACTGCAAAGTGTGTGGTTTCAAAAAAGTATACAAGCTGTATTGCTGTCTCCAAGTTTGCTAAAAAGAAAGTGGAAGTACTTTTAAAAATCACACCACAAAATCCATAATTGCATCATCAATTACTTTCTGATTACTTTGTCATTAAAACAAGACTTAAGTGTGGTACAAACTTGCAGTGTTGCCAGTTCTGATGTCATCAACGATTTGATGTGTTCAGAGTCCATCAAAGTGCGAAGATATTGAAAAACAATGGAATCACTTCTTTATTTGAGCCTGCCTCATGTATAAACCAACTTCAACCACTAGACTTTATTTAAGGCTTTATCAGTCAAGCCAATTCATGCTGAATGGATAACTGCAAACATCCAACTTAAAAAGCCATGACAATGAGATTACAAGGCTTGCTTAATTCATCAACATTAGGATTATTTACCCAACTAATATTTGTGTGTACCAGCAGACTTAATGATGTTGATTCTGTGGTTTTGTCCAAAAATCAGGGAAGTGTGGTCTTAAATACTTAGCAGTAATCAGTGGACATAACTATTCTATCATTAGTAAATTTGTTTCAACCAAGAGGTTAAGTACTTTACAATCATGTTGTTCTTTGGGATTAAGCATGGATAAAATGGGATGTGATTTCAGGATTTAAAAAGGTTAAAATATATCAAATAAAGCTAATTCTTTTTTAACCCATAAAAATGGTAAAGAAGAATAAAGTATATTGCTGTATGGTCATTTCCAATAACTAGTGTTAATATTTATGTTGTGAGATCAGTAAGGATTAACAGAAATGTGAAAAAGTTTAAAAACAGCAAAATACCAGCATTACTGAAAATGAAATAATAATAAATGACAATAGAAATTGACAATTATATTTAATATTTTTCATAGTGATCCTTAAAGCAAAACTGTTGCCTTAAAATTTAAATCACCCTGAAAGCACATCTCATTTTATTCATGTATGTTTAATCTAAAAAATCAAGACTGTAAAGAACTTAAATTATTGCTTAAAGCAATTACTATGGATATACTATATAAAGCAATTACTATGGATATACTATATAAAGCAATTACTATGGATATACTATATAAAGCAATTACTATGGATATACTATATAAAGCAATTACTATGGATATACTATATAAAGCAATTACTATGGATATACTTGCTATACAGCAGAGCAATGAAAGCCGCATGTGACTGAATTAATTGACAAAACCACTGCATCAGTATCATCTTAATTAAGTGGATCAACAACATAAAAAAGGAAGAATACTGAAGTATAGAGGCTGCATTCAAGATCACATACAATTATTTAAAAATTATGAAACTCCATTTTTCCAAGTAAAGAAATAACCAGTCTGATGACAAGATTTTGGGTCCAGACTTTTGGTTTCTCTTTATTGGAATTCAATCAGCTCAGTTTAAATATTACAAAAATAAATTAAACTTTTGGGCAATAGAACATGAAGCGTGGTTCAATCAAGTTCACCCCACCCCACCCAAATTCCAATGATCACTATTTTCATATGCAAGCATAAAAACCAACCACAAATGACTTTGTATGCCCATTCTGATTCCAGCTGGACATTCTGATTTGGTACTTGTCCATGCATCTGATGTATATCTATCTGTCCTAAGAATCTTTTAGAATGATTGTTATATTTAAATTTGTAAAAAACCACACTACATAGACATATATAATGTAGAACACATATTTGAAGTCATATAATATACACATAGTTCTACCGTAACATTTTACGGCACTTCAACACAAAAGTGGCAATATCACATCTAAAGAAAAACTTTTTTTAAATGTTGAAATTAACTTTAAAAAATATGTAGGAAGATACACACCTTAGTATAACAATATTAAATATAAAACAATATTACAATTCTATCATATCATATGTCTGATACATGACTGCCACCTTAGCTCTAGGACTTGTTCTATACGAGGGATGCCACACTCTGACAGACAAGTAAGGAGTCTCTGTGTGTGATATAGATTTTAAGCATAGCTTAAACAGTTTTTCTTTCATATCGTTATGTCTGCAGCGTGGCAGTTTATAGTAATGTCTACCACTGAGGCATAATGCCACAGACATATGTCATCATGCCACACCCAGTCACATTATCTGACACAAGGCTAACCAGACAAAACACTAACCTGTTAATGCAAGGAAGGTACTAGTACCATTTTTATAAATCTTTGGAATGACTTGCCCAGGGTTTAAACCCGTGACCTTTCACATCCGAGGCAGATGCTCTAACCACTTTGGCCACAAGAGCAGTCGAAGGAGTATGTACTATGATTTATTTTGCATCACCTTTTTATTATGCACATGAATGTTCACACTGCTTTTGCCATAAATCATCCCGAAGGATATCCCAAATGATGACAGTTAAATCATGGCATAGGGTAGCGAAAGTATTACTAACATGTCGTGTTTCTTCAATCATCGTCCTGAGTGATATCAGCAGTTCAACAAAGGAACTAAACAGAATACACATCCTGACTGGCAAAGCTTGGAAAGAAGTGACACTCTTGTTGACAACCTATTTTTCTCCAAGTACATTGGTTTAATTTCTGTCTCAATAATATGCAACATGAACAAATATCCATCATTTGTTTTGTCAAATGTGAGCATGCACTAAATTTGTCTCAATGGAAGCTATGTTTGGCAAAAAACAAGTGCACAGATGGGCAGTGATTTGTTTATGGACTGGTTTCAAATGACAACTTCCCATCAGACACACACGACGACTTAGATCTGTACTAAACATTAAGCTGGGTTAAAGTCAACATTTTAATTAACTTTATTCCGCCAAGCTGCAGCCCTATGATCATGGAATTTTACTATTTTTAGAGGATGCTAAAAAAGAAAGCAACTGATTTGCTACAGGACAGCACTTCCTATCCATGTACTTTTCAAGTAAGTGACTTTCGAGGATGCAGCATACATATTTGGAGAGGCATGTGATAGGCAACTCCAGCCAGCATGGTAAAATCGTTTACAGCAATACTCAAAACTCGAGTAAACAAATGAATCTGTCATAAAGTCGACAAAGTTTATTTGATAAGGTGATCAGTGTGTGTGATTTGGATTTTTAACGTAGCTTTAAAACAAATGTCAGTCATATCGCTATGTTGTCATTTTTCATTACAAACTACTGTATATATACTATATTTTAAGTTCTCATAATAGGAAAATGCTTTGCTCCTTCAATATACACGATAGTCATGATTTTTTTTATAACTCATTCATCCCAATTGCTGTTAAAAGATATACTGCCCCAAGAAGCTGTTTAGCTGCGTTTGCCCATATAGTTTTACCTGTTTAGACAATTTTGCAAATATCATGCACATGCATTCACTCTTTCATTTCTGATAGTTAATATTGGTCTGATTTTTGGAAAAGCCCCATTTGTAACCAATCAGAGATGTATCTACCACAATTTCAATTCAAGCAAAGACAGGATTGGGCACTGAATGTAGTCGAGAAACTTCAAGCTATGATGGAATCTGCAGTTGAATGCAGAAACCGGATTACGAGCATTGTCCCGATCGGAGGCTGAATGAGTTAATTCAAGTATCTTAATAATATACCGGTATTTATCGTTTCCGCTTTTGTTTGCATTTAACCATGCCAAATGCCAATAAAGTTGATGCATACATAGTAAAATGTACAATAATCTGATCCATTTAATCCAAAGGAAGTATTATCATTTCAAGTTTGATCTGAATTTTATCATGTGGAAAAATCAACTAAATGCTTTCAATCAAGACTAAACACAAACAACATGGATCATGATCTGCTATCATATAAAGTACCTGCAGACCTGGATCTATTTTTACTTGTTCTAGTGATTACTCGTAAGAAAATAAACAGACCCAGATCTGCCAGCATATTATGACAGAAAATCTGGACTAGTGAAAAGGAATTCACTTTATGACCTTGCTGTAAAGGCTGCAAATAAATTACACCACTATGTAAATAATGTTATAAAACATTTTTGCCAAAATTATGTTTAAATTGATTGTACAATAACTGATTCATCGAGTTCCATTTAGAGAAATAATTATTTAATAATACTGATTGTACAATAACTGATTCTTCAAGTTCCATTCCTATCCATACATGCCAACCTCTGATGAGGAAAAGTCATAATCCAAGTGGTCAAAAAGTGGAATCCAGGTAGAAAAAAAAAAAGTGGCATCTGTATAAAACATGCTAAAATTTCAATAAACAATTATTTATTTGCCCCTTTCATCCTTTAACATCCTTTACTATTTGAAGTGTTCATATGTAGCACTTTTAGCTTTGCATACACATCGACTAGAATCCATCTTAACACTTTTTGCGCCAAATATTAAAATTCTTTCTACATGGCCTGAAATAGATGTCATGTGATGCTGCATTTGTGTCGTCATATTTAGAGAATTGTTATTTTTTGTTGTTGCCATTTTTCTAATCCATCTGTGAAATTTTTGCTCTCATTTATTGCATCGACTAAATTAAAATATACTTTTTAGCACCAAATCTCTTTAGACTGGTTCTGCAGTAAATATTAATTAGAATAAAGAATCTGCATGTAAAGATTAAAATCAGAAAACCAGTCTGTGCTCTCCCCACTAAGACCTACAGTTGCTATAAATAGAATTCAAGTTTGAAAGTAGAACAAGGTTTGCTATAAATAGAACATAATACTGTTAGGAAAGTGCATGCCAGTCCACAGACGAGCGTACTCTCATACTGCAGTTACGTAAAAGCCATCTTTTTTAAAATACGGTCTGTGGGATTAATGTTAATAAAAATGAGAAAACAAATAATTGATTTTTTTGGAAGGTGGATATACCAAAAAGTGTGATCCATATATGTTTACGTGTAATGCGTAATATGGTGGAAAAAAAAGCATAATGATTATGTCGAAAGCATAATGGTTGACATGAATGCCTATTCGATTCCTTACAGCAATGCATGATTTTTTCCAATGTATTCAGTTATTCTGCCAGTGGAGAAATTAAAATAATCTGGCCCCTCCAAAGCCCACAAAATTAAAGTGAAATACTCTTTCATTTTACAAGGAACCAAACTCTGGGTCTTCGGTTAACAATTAGTCTTAATCGGAAAAAAAAAGGTTGAGTATAAGAAACGAGCATTTAACAACAATTTATTTTACCTCTATTTGTTCACCCTCCTTAAATTCCACCCTATCCCCAATCCTGGCTTCAGGGGGCAATCTCACATTGGTAAACTTTGTTCTTTGGTCTGGTTGCCATCTGCAGCAGACATTAAAAGAGCATATCAAAATCCAGAAATAGTTTGTTATTGAAAGAAGGAAAAAACATATCAGATCTTTAGCTGAATAGACATTAGACTGAACAAGATGAATATTAATTGCTGTAAATATCAGATCATCTCCATTTTCATTTGGAATCAACAAGACACCATTTAGGACCATCTCGACATCTTATGAAATCCTCAAGTGGAAACAAAATTTTTATACAACTTTCTCTTTTGGAAAAGTAACAATGGCAAGATTGTCAAGATGGCTGCCATGATTAACATGTCTGATGTCACCATTTCCATTTAAGAAAATACATGACATCATAAAAAATCTTTTGGTGGAAGTACCCTATTGATATAATTATTCACCGTCCTGGAAATTTTCAAGCTGGACATGGTGATGATCAAACTTCAAAGTCCAATCAGCACAATTTTCATTTAGGAAGAACTCGACAGATTAAGAACTCTTTCAGCAAAAGACCCAAACTTATGTGACCATCAATATTTCCCTTTGTGAACCCTGTTTTTATACCAAAGTTTGCTTTTCACTCTAATCCCAATTCTGACAACACGGAGACTTTTTACTCTCAGTCTTGCAACCCAAAGGATATAATGGACCTTTAAGTCAAATTAGTGCTAAAACTGTTAAGATGGCTGCTGTGGGTGCCATAATAGATGTCACAGCAGCACTCTTTTCATTTAAGACCATCTAGACATGAAAAGTCTTTTATTTTAAACATCTTGATATGACAATCCATTCAGGAATAATAGCAATAACAATATTCTCAAGACTGCTACTGTTGCAATTGTATTGAATATCTGAGCAGCATTTGTTTAAAGGTCCAACCAGACCTTAGAATGAATGTGCGTGTCTAAAATTTCATAGCAGTCTTCCAAGTAGTTTCGGAGAAGTGGCTATAACAATGTAGTAGTATGGGTGTATGGACAACAGACATCAGTCCATTCCATGTGTTCTCATGGTCTATGACCATTAGAGCCCAAGAGAAAGTGATGAATTCACTATCTGCAAACCATAAAAACATTCATGTGACCTGCTCATAATGTCAACTTGTCCTCTGCCTAAAAATACTAAAATAAGGAAAAAATCCTCAAAGCATAAACATGAATGTTTGCAGTGAATGTGTACATCACATGCAGTTTTGCAGTCACAGGAATAATTTCAATCTTCCTAAGTAAATTTTCAGTCTCTAAGGAAAACTTTAGGTAGAGATCTAAGTTATACACTTTATACATGGTTGGCAAATATCAAATTCATTGCTTTCTCTATTGTCAACTATAAGAATACTATGCCTCTTCATGGTCACCAAAATAGTTAGAGTTCAACAGAACAAACAATAAGAAGAGTCAGTTAAAAAATGTTTGGGACTGAAGAGCTCATAAGTGACGTATACTATAGTAGTACATGTATCTTCATGCATACCTGTAATAAGAATTCACAAATGGCCAAAAGAATTTCTCAGAATTCAAGATAAGATTATTTCTTCTTTTGAACAGCTGAATGTTGAAAGAAAGGTGACCATATTGGACAAACATTGGCACCATTCTAATTCAAGAACACCATGACATCTTAAGAAGTGAGGTTCATCTGGTGAAATCCTCAGACTGATATACATGTATTTTGGAGGAGTGTTGATAACGAGATTTTCAAAATAGCAATTTTCATGGCCATTTTGGTTAGCACCATTTCCATTCTAATGAGAAAAAACAAGAAATGTTTTGTGGCTTTTTTGCTGAAAACATGATGTTGATATCACATGCCATCTGAGAATAATTTAATAGCAAAATTTTCAAGGAACACTGTAGCTACTGTTGTAGACACATACTGGACGTGCTTGGTTGGCACCATTTTCATTTTCATTTATGACTAACTATAAAACTAAGTCATTTAGTTCAATAAAACCTTTTTGATATGACCATCCACTGAGGAATGGCAACTCTATTTTCATTTTGGAGCAACCAGACATCATAATTATGACTTGACATTTTCAGGATTACCAAGATTTTGAAGATGGCTGTTGTGGTAGCCATAATTAGACATCAGACTGGCACCATTTTCATTTACTATCAACTAAACGAGACCATGGAGTAAATAAGTGTGATAAGCTATATGGTAATGATGCAAATAAGTAATAAATGGTGATAATAAACTTGTGCTAATGGATGGCAGACAACAGTGACCAGTAGAGCTAAAACAGGAAATTGAATAAAGTTAGACATATTCAAAGCTTAAATGATCTCTGGAAAAGGGACATGCAAACTCAATAATCTCTGGTACAAAAGTGTTGAAAAACATTTTCACTTTCACAATTTTCTTTTACTCTTATTTGGAATGGTCTCTCGTCTCTCAATCTGATTAAAATTAAATCTCCAGTCCTGAAAGAATCTGACAGTGACTGCTTATGGGTCATGTCCCGGAGACCTTTGTTACTATCATAATCAAATTTTATCAGCCAATCAGATAAAAAAAAATTATCTTTACATTTGGGAGACTGAGGTGAGGAGGAAGGCTGAAGAACATCATTGTGTGCCAAATGATTTTGATTCACTTTCAAATTTCTGAAAGCTGCATTTCCATTGGCTAATTCAAAAGGTTACTAGAACATGGCCTAATCTTGTTGCTGTCAGATCTTCATGTATGACTGAGATCTGATTTTCATCAAATAGCTCTTCTAAAAGTATATCCAGTACAGGGTCTTGACCATTTTCACATGGCAAGTATGGGACACGAGGCATGCTTACGTAAGTAAGCCAATCAGTCATTTAGATTCACAATTATCTCACCGACTAGTCTATCGACTTTTCCACATATGTGGGATTCATTTAAACTGGCAAACAATACTTGGATGGTTGGGGGAAATCAGAAATCTTCTATAATGCATAACCAGAAATAGGTAGCAAGGAAATAAAATATCGAAGATTCGAAGAAACAGAGCAAGAAATGCACATTTTTTTTATAAATTTTTTTTATAACAATACTTGGATGGTTGGGGGAACAACATTTTGACCTTAAGACTACACTTTATAGCAGATTTTCAAACTGTGTGAGAATCACACAAATGTTCAAAAATGATGCAGCACTGTAAAAATGACAAATACAATGTAAATACAATTCAGAGTGATAAATGTAAACAAAACTTATTAAAAAATTTAATTTCTCAACCTATCTGTACAAAGGGAAAAACAAATCAGTCTCAGAAATCTTCTATAATGCATAACCAGAAACAGGTAGCAAGGAAATAAAATATCGAAGATTCGAAGAAACAGAGCAAGAAATGCAAATTTTTTTTATAAAAAAAAAACATGAAACTTACTCATTTTCAAAAGTGACGGTTACCTCATCTTGAAGTATATTTTTCACAACTGCCTGCAAAACAAAAAACAAACTTCATTTCAGTGAGTGCACACTAGCAGATCTCTGATGCAGTATTAAGGATTTATACAGCTTACATTGTCCTAAAAGAACATGACCATTGGCAGAACATTATACACCCAACTAATACTGCAATATATACCAACAATTATAATCATGTACATGGACTACAATAATTGAGAGAACAAAAATGCAATTTAACTGAATCTATTCAATGCAAAATGAGTCCATATGGCAGACTGCGCTTTTGAATTGGCACTAAGTCATACGCAGCCATGCTTCAAATATAATAAAAAATTAAAAAATAATAATAATTAGGACTTTGTATATATATATCCTAAACTTTAGAAGCTCTAATCAACATCTATAATGATATGACTACAGAAAAACAAAAAACATAAACCATGAAATTGGAAAGCCTAAACTTTAGAAGCTCTAATCAACTTCTATAATGATATGACTACAGAAAAACAAAAAACATAAACCATGAAAATGGAAAACATAAAACATGCTAAAAACATTTAAGGTACAAAACATTATTAGGTCAATCAGCTTGTTGTAGCAGTCGAAAAAGGTGAGATTAAAGAGCACTCTTAAAAGGGATCAGTCTTTGTATCTAATTTCAATGAGCAATTTATTCCACATCACCAGGCCCTTGTATGCAAAAGAATGTTGTCCATATCATATGACTTTGTTTTCAAAGTGGGCACAACGAGTATACGATTGTCAGAAGAGGAGCATAAGTATCTTGCTGGTGCATACACATAGGTGAGGCCGGATATGTATGTTGGACTGAAGTCCATTAGTGAAATGTAGCACAAATAATAAATTTTGTGTTTGATTCTGGATCGAATGTATAGCCAGTGTAGGGTACAGAGCAGTGGTGAGGTGTCCTTTGATCAAGGTACTCTAAAGATGATCCGAGCAGCAGTGTTTTAAACTTTTTAATTGTTTATGGTTTAACGCCATTTTTCAGCACAATATAGGCTATACATGGCGGCCAGTTTTAATGGTGGAGGAAGAACCCAGACAACCCTCGGAAAGAACCACCGACCCACGAGAAGCTACTGGCAAGCTTTCTCACATAACTACATTTGCCGAATCTTAGACTCGAACCCACACAGACAGAGGTGAGATGGCATTGGTCTTAGTGTTGTTCCGATTATCGATTATAATCGATAATCAGTTGGTTGAGTGAACCAATTCGCCAATCGATTGTGAAACGCCATAATCGATTGCATGGTAAGGGAGACAACTGTGAAGCGCTTGGCACAGACTAGTTCAATCCCTTTGTTTGTTGGGAAGAAAACCGAGGATTCCGAACAAAATGTTAAAACCCCGCTAAATATCATACACGTGCCATGGATGAAAACGATCGCAAAATAATATATCCATATCCTGGAGGAAAAGCTCGTTCTCGTGTATGGACATATTTTGGATTTTACAAAATACAGGAGGGTCCACCGACAAAGGAGAATTTAGATACAACGAAGGTCATATGCAAACTCTGCAGAAAGGAATATGCAAACAAAGGTAGGTCCAGCTATTCTCATTGAAATCAACGCGGGGATACATTTATTTTTGGCAAACACATTCTCCAATACATAGTGCAAAAAAATGAACAATATTCTAATTTTTTTGTAGTGCTACACGAAAACAAAATTATCATGTGATACGCGTTACATTTTAGGACTGTGGAACCATATTAGCCTTCCGATCCACAACAGTAAAGCTAAATTATTTATTCCCTTCATAACTTCCAAATATATAAACATACACCATAGTTAGATTTTTTTGGATAATTTGGAAACAAATAATGTCGTCAACGACGAATGCAATTATTAGGAGACAGAACAACCTCGTATAAAATAAATGAGTTGCACGCACGCACACGGAAAAACGTTTCATGGCATTCCAGTATCAAATATTTTAAATCAAGAATTTTATTTTCATTAAATCATTTGTGTACTTTGTGCTTTCCTCTAATATAGCATGTGTTGTTGTTAAAATACTTCAAATTTCTTTTCATAATAAAGCTCCATGTCATGATTATGATTGAAATACATAAATAATCACAAGATTATCCTGCTATTTAGGCATATATGATAATGACGGAAAAGTGATCTCTGAGGTTTGATACAGATATTCCCTGAGACATGTGACTATTTAAAAACATAAAATAACTTTTTAAAATGTTGCAGATTAATTTTAAAATATATATACAAATTTAATATTAATTTTAATCCTGATTTTCTTTAAATAATTTCATTCCATTCATTTAAGATACTTGTGCATAAAGAATTTGTTGTTTGCTCTATTTTCTTCTCAATATAAAAACATTTATTTCAAATACATTCCAGGCAATACTACAAATTTGGCCTTTCATCTTGATCATGACCATAAGGAAATGGGATCAGCGACAGCAAGAGGTGCTGATGTTTCCCTCCAGCCACCCAAACAGACTAAGATTGATGAACAATTTAAGAAGCCAACAGAAAGGATGTCAGCTACAAAGCAGAAAGAAATTGATGATGCACTCTTGAAACTTATTGTTGGCAAAGTTCTTCCGCTAAGCCTTGTTGATCATACATATTTTAGAAACTTTGTGATGCTTCTTAATCCAAGGTAAGTTTTAAATGATAACATTAAAAATTAGCAATATTTATTTAAACTGACAGTGAGAAAAGAAAAAAAGTGTGAATCCATTTAATTATAGATGTCAACACTGTTGAATTTTGAATTTTCATACCTAAATTAAGCAGTATTTAATTAAATATAATGCTGTCCTGTCTAAATAAACATTAAATAAATTCATTGTTTTCACTATATTTAGACACAGTAAATATTCCAAATACATGTCTTGTTTGACTACCATGACTAAATGTTTCAAACTTTACATTTTCAGGTATGAAATTCCAGGTCGTAAATTAGTGTCCTCCAAACTAGCTGAGAAGAAAGACCAGGCTGAGAAAAAAGTAAAAGAGGAACTACATGATGTTCTTGATATAGCTGTTACTCACGATGCATGGACTTCATTAAATACAGAAAGTTATAGTACAGTGACTGCACATTTTATTTCCAAAGATTGGGAATTGAAAAGTGTTGTCTTAGAAACACGAAAAGTTGAAGGTAGTCACACTGGGGAAAATATAAAAGAAAGCCTGTTGGCCACTCAGAGGCGATGGAATCTTCCAACACCAACTGGAGTAACTGATAATGCAGCCAATGAGATCACGGCTTTTGATTTACTTCAATGAACTCGATTTGGTTGATATGGTCACAGATTCAACCTTATTGTGAAAAAAGCTTTAGCTATACCAGAACTGTCACGAATCATTGCAAAGGGGCGCAAACTGGTGACTTTTTTCCATCAAAGCACGAGCATAAATGATTTGTTAATGAGAAAGCAGCAGTTACTACTTGACATAGGTGCTAGAGGACACAAGCTCAAGATGGATGTTCCAACTAGATGGAATAGCACTCATGACATGCTTGAACGACTGCTTGAGCAAACACCTGCTATTATGGCTGTTATCAGTGACCCAAACATAAGCAAGTCAGCAGCCGCAACATTGAAAAATTATGTCTATACATTTGATGAACAAGCATTGGTTGAAAAACTTGTGGAAGTTCTCTCACCGTTCCTGAATGCAACAGATAGTGTATGCAGAGACAAATCACCAACCCTTCATAAAGTTATCCTAATACTTCTTAAACTTACCAAATGTATAGAAACAAATGCTGATGATCTACCTTCAATCGCTAAACTTAAAGATGTAATGAGACAAGAACTTGACAATAGTACACAGGACAAAGATCAAGCTCTGTTGGGCTGTTTATTGAATCATACTATGAAGGATCTGGAGTTTCTATCTGACAGTGAGCGAGCAGATGGACATGCTCTGCTTTTGAAGGTTGCTCTTGATATGGCTGATGTTAAAGTGAATGTCCAAGTGGAGCCAGGGACTAGTGATGAACAACCTTCAGACTCATTGCCACCTCTACCAATTGCACCATCACTACTAAATGTCAGAGATGACAACACTAAAACTGTGGTTACACTTAGTCCGCCAAACAAGAAAGCAAAGGTCAATGTTGACATGGATGATTGGTTGCAAGATGTTGTTTGCCTTGGTGAAAGTCAACAGCCAATAACAGATGTCATCCACCAGGAGGTTTCTAGATATCTAGTTGCTGCTCCATATGATACCAATCTCACAATGTTACAGTGGTGGAAACAAAACTGCCAGTTCTACCCCCATCTTAGCTTACTAGCTCGGAAGTACCTAAGTATTCCGGCATCATCAGTATCCAGTGAGAGGGTATTTAGTCTGGCTGGACATCTTGCCAGCAAGAAACGGGCTCGTTTAAGTTGTGACAATGTGGACCTGATAATATTCTTAAACAAAAACATTAACTATTGGTAATTTGGTAGTGTCAGTGTAACAAGCACAAGGAGAAACAGTATTCTGAAAAATGATTTTTGTGTTCAGCATTGCTCAAACATTACATGATTTTGCTGATAAATAGTTCAGTTAGTTTGAAAGTTTTTGTAATTGGTGTTCTTTTGTTTTGTTTAAACTGCTTTGATTGTAGTATTAGTAACTAATGACAAGCAAGAAAAACATTTCTTTCTATACTTTAAACAATTGAAAAATCACATATGAATAAAAGTGTTCTGGGGGATTGTTAAGTCTTTCAGCTGCATAAAACTGATAAGCCAAAGAAAGTTGCTTTTGAGGTTAAAGTATATATATATATATATATATATATATATATATATATATATATATATATATATATAGAGAGAGAGAGAGAGAGAGAGAGAGAGAGAGAGAGAGAGAGAGAGAGAGAGAGAGAGAGAGAGAGAGAGAGAGAGAGATTAACTTCTATACATTTTTTTTACATTTTAAACTTTTGAACAAAGATATAACTCTGTAACAACAAAAATTAAAACTTACTTGTAGAAAGTTAGCAACCGATTATAATCGATTATCAGTAAGTTGTGTGCAACCGATGATCGATTATGAACTTCTAACCGATTCCCATCACTAATTGGTCTGTAACGGACAGCGCTTTAGACCACTTGGGGCCCCTGAACTTTTAGAAGTTTCTGGGGTATATATTGAGACCAACCAGATAGAATTGAGTTACAATAGTAAAGTCTTGAAATAAACACGTGTTTTAGTGGCATCAATTGAAAAATATTTCCTAAAGGAGCTGATGTATCTCAGCTCAAGATATGCAGCCTTACATTTGTTCATGACATGTTGGTGCAATGTGATCGTACTGTCTAGAGTAACACCTAGGTTTTGTAGCGACTGTGTGAATTTAATGTTGGTGCTGCTGATATTTATGGTCTGAGTAAAGGATGTAAATGAGAAATTTTCTGTGTTGTGATCAGAATGGCCTCAGTTTTATCATCATTCATCTGCAGCTTGTTACATGTCATCCATGATTTCACATCAGAAATGCACCTCTCTAATCTTTGGATGGTAGCATCAACTTCAGTTGAGTGGCTAGATTTGTATAATTGGGTGTCATCAGCATACAATTGGCGAGACACTGGATGATGGTCTATGACACCTGGGAGCAGCTGAGTGTATAGAATGAAGAGAACAGGTCCAAGAACAGACCCCTCTGGAACACAACATACATCAACTGGGCTGGAGTTTAATCCATTTGCAGATACAATTTGTGTTCCGTTGACTAAGTAGGACTTTAACCACTGTATCACTGCATTCTGAATGCCAAATGCATTCTGGAGATAGTGAAGTAATATATATCATGGTCTATTGTGTCAAATGTTGCAGACAAATCAAGGCGGGTCAGGACTATAATCTTTCCACTGTTCAAAGCAGAGAGAATGTCATTAAATACTTTCAGAAGAGTAGTTTCAGTACTGTGGTAAGAGTGATATGCAGACTGTACATTGCAAAAAAGACTGAATTCAAATGAGATACAAGTTGGGTTAGAACAGTTTTTTTGGAAGATTTTTTTTAAATATGAATGGGAGATTATGATGGCAGTTTTGAAAAATGATGGGAATTCTCCCGATATGAGAGAAATATTCATAACATCAGTTAGTGAAGGCAATATTGGGTCTAAGCACTCGCACAGCAATGATGTTGGAAGTGGATCAAATTCACATGACTTTGGTGCACTCTTCTTCATGATTGTCCATAGTAAATCCATAGAGACAGATTCAAATGCTCCTAATGGTTGTCGCTGAAATTCTGCATCATAACTGTAAGGTAACAAGTCAATTAAAATTGTGTTGTCAAGCAAATCTCTAATGGTTTGTACTTTGTCACTGAAGACATCTGCAAATAGGTCCAGAAAGTCTAATGAAGAGAAGGTAGTTGAAAGTGGTGTACATTAGTTCCTTAACATTAGCTTGTTAGTTATCTTGAAGAGCTCTTTGCAGCTGGAACTCTCCGTGATCCTAGTACTGTAGTGGGATAATTTGGCTAAATGGACTATGTTTGTGAAGTTCTTCTTAGCGGTTTCATAGATTTGTTGCGAGTCTGGTGGAAAGTCAAAGCCTCTAGGCCTTATGGCAATGTCTTTTATAAGTGTGAAGCTGGTCCCTAACATTGCTATACCATGGAGAACACTTTTTAAAAAAAATATATTATTGATACAGTGGAACCTGGCTATAACGAGATAATCGGGGTCCAAGAAATGGGATCGCGTTAAAAGCGGGGTTGCGTTAATGCGGGGTTTTACAGTATTTTATTTTTTTTCAGCAAACACAGCATTGGCGTATATACGTGTACTCATGTCTAATGTAAAAAATAGGAATATTATCGGACGAATATATATAGCATGAACAGAGTATTAATACCGTTCACTTACCGTCTGATATAGTACCATCATGGAATGCAGCTAATACATAATACCAGTAATTCCATTGCAAACGTACTTAAACTATTCAATATTTTTGTCACAAAATCATTATGTCTGAATTCAATGAGAAAAATTAACAGAAAATTAGGTTACGAAAGACGAAGTAAGTGTACATTTCATTACGTTCCAGGGTCTATGAACGGTGTCTATACAAATTGCAAACTGATTTTCCATAACGGTAAAATATTTTTTTTAAATACACAAAAAGGAAAGTAATGTTGAGTTCGTAAACAAACACCAAACACATAAAATCTGACAACTAAATCATAAAATGCAGTGAGTCTGTAATGTCACGTGCCACTGATATAAAGTTTTTTTTCAGCTCTACGCATTTACAATTTCATACCCTTTCCATTTCCAGCTAACAAAGCAGACACTGTTTACTAGTCAAATGATTCCCTGTGATAACATTGCCAAGCCCAGAAAACATGTTGGCGGCTTTCGTTTTTTTAATTCTTTTTAAATTGTGAGAATATTGTATCAGCCACCACATTGTCGGCTGCTTGGCTGTTTATGCAGTAAAAGAACATGTCTTTACTCTTGGATTAATAATAAGTTATATTTCCGATGTTTACTTGGGCATCACAATTCAAGGACCTGGTGAAATTAATACGTCTCAGAAGCCACGTTTTACACACTATTTCTTGGACTTTATCATATTATATATTGTATTATATAAGAATTCATACACGATCTCTTCCCCAAGATCATAATAAACTTTTTTTCTCGCATAGTGCAATAAATGACTTCCATTTGTGAACTTGCTTTTCCATAACGGTAAAATATTTATATAAAAAAAGAAGGGAGAAATAAATAACCATTTCATAAGCAAACCCAATACACATGTAAAACCTGAGAACTAACTGCAGTAGGCCTGCAATGGTCACAAGTCACTTTTATAATTGTTTTTAAGCTGAATGCATGTCAATTTCATACCAACTCAATTTCCAGCTAGGGAAGCGGACATTATTTACTGATCAACTGATTGTGTTTAATAACACTGCCAAGCCCAGAAAACATGTTGGCGGCTTTTGCTTATATTTTTTAAACTGTAAGAAGCTTTTATCAACCACCACATTGTCTGTTGCTTGGTTGTGTGTGCAGTTAAAGAAAAAACACACATCGGCTATTGTCAGAGCAAAGATTGAATACAGAATTAATTGAAGACAACAACAAAGACCACATCATGTTTATTTTGACATAACACTTCAAGAAGAAAAAAAATCATGTGCAAATAAATACAAGAAACTTCAGGAGAGCCACGAAGCGACCGCGTTATATCCGAATTCACATAACTCCCAATTACCTATGCTACAACTGCTCATGAAACGAAATAGAAATGTTACTAAGCTGATTACAAGAGGCAAAGGTATAAGGTAGGTCACTGTCAATCAGAAACTGTTATAAGTAGTGAAATATGGCTAATATTAATTTATAATAAGAACAGTTAGTTTGCTACTTCTTATAAAAAATTTATTATGTCAATATCACACTATATTGCTATAAGAAAGTTATATCGTGGTTATTATATCGTAGGCTTAATACCACAATATACCTAGACCGCTCCAAAGGCCTAGTGCTTAGAGCATCAGCCATTGAAGCGGCAGGTCATGGGTTTGATCCACGGCTTAGTCATACCAAAGGCTTACAAAATTGGAACCTACAGCTGCCTCGCTTGGCGTTCAGCATTAAGAGGTTTGTGTTAGGACTGGTCGGCCTGGTGTCAAGATAATGCGATTGGGTGGGACATCATGCTACATACTACGGAGAATACTTTTGAATTGATACTCTGTGATTGATTGCTGGGGCATGGTTGTCAAACAATGAAGGCAGTTATCCAGTTGTTCTGCTGTAGGAGGTAAACAAGTTGTTAGGTTTGCATGGGTGTCATGCCTTAGTTTGGTTCTATTTATCATATGGAGGTTTCTCTTAGTAGCAAATAAAGGTGGAGGGTTAGAAACGGATGTCAAGATGGCATATAATGCAGAGGTGATCTGATGCAAGTTCATGGGATACCATTGAGGACCGTAGAATATTATTGTCAGGTCTATGAAGAATCGAGTCCAAAATGTGACCAATGTTTATGGTTGGATTAGTAAGCTGACTGTTTGAGGTTGAAAACATGCATGGAATCCAGAGTTCATATGTAGATGGGTTTCCAGGACAATCAAAATGAAAGTTTAAATCGCCAAGAATAATCAGGTTGCAACATATCAAAATGTCCATACTTCAAGAGATTCTGAAACTGCTCCAAAAGAGAGATTCAAACAGCTTGATTTTACTACTAGAGGAGGGCGGTAGAGGTAGCAAAATGGTAGGAATACCATGTTCAGTGTGGTTTGGACTAGTTGAAACGATTTGATAGAATTGAAGGTTATGATGTGGTTAAGACATGATCACGGAGTTCTTTGTGATTACAGACCCTGCATACTAAATAATTAATGGATTGTAAATAAATGTTTTTAGATCACATTATAACTACCACTGGCAGCCAAATTTGTCAAGAAAGTTGGCAAGTTAGGTTGCAATGATTAAGTTGAATACAAAATATTATCGGATGAAGTACTCCCAGCACCAAACCAGTCAAATACTGGCTCCCAAATATTTAATGAATTCAAAAAATGATGGAAAAAAAAGACACCATAGTAAATAATTTCTGCCTAAATCAGCATAACTTTAATAAATTTGTGGAAAGCTTCAGTATGTACAACCAATAATGATGCATTTCTAGTGTAAAGTCAGTGTTTAAGTCAGACAGTAGTTACAGATTTTTCTCTAATAAATAACTGGACTTGTTTACAAGTTTGGTTAGGATACATTTCATTTGGCTGGAAAGCACAGAAAGCAGAGAATGCCAAAATTAGGTTAAGCTGAAATAATATTCTTTAACCCTTAAAGTGCTCGTCGTGCTGTTGTTTTTGGTCCCCTAGTGCATGTTGCGACTATAGTCACTTTCGAGGTGAGCAACAATGATCACATTCTATAACTTCATCTTGCCATAAATGCCTGTAAAACTATACTTGATTGGTTTAAAAAGGCCCGGAACAAGCATTCTGGAGTACTTTACTATATTATTAACAATGTAATTTTACAAATGCTCGCTTTTAAACACATGGTACATGTGCAAAACTAAAATGGCAGTCGCTGAATACGAAGGTGATTTCTTGCAACAAATATTCGCATCTCATAGTGATGCTAATAGTGATTTTGAATAATTTGAGAAAATGACATTATTGGAGCAAGCGAGGTATTGATGGAAATACACATGAATGATTTTGAGACAGTATTTTACGTGGAACTGGAGTCGGATGTACATGCTCACTTGACGTGAAAAGATGGTGCGCCATTCTACCTCTGAAATCAGTCATATCACACATTTTCTCAACACTCTGCTGCTAGTCAAGTCTTTGATCTTGCCGCCTATCTTGTGGGTAATGTTCTTCAGATGTACTCTTATAAAGATTACATGTACATCTGTGGGTCTTTCAGCCAATGAATTTTCTGATTGTAAACAGCTAAAATAATCAATTGATCAACACATTTTCCCACTAAAACAGGTGGTCGAAGTAGACCCTTAAATTTGCCGTCCAGCAAATTGAAGCGTACTGAGAACTCCTGTATATGTTATTGTCTGAATCCCAGATATAAAAAAGCGTCCAAATACGCGTGATTACGCTTTTCTGAGACTTTTGAAAGTGATCGGTGATTAAAACAAGTTTATTTTGCTGTGAAAGTTTTGTTTTTAATTGTATTTACATTTACGATGGCTACCAACAGCAGTGTAAAACGCAAATTAAATTTACAGTCTCTGGAAACTAAATATCTGGCTGTTAAGGAAATTGAGGGCTGAACATCTCGCAAAGAGGTCCGTGAAATTTTTTTGCTTAAAAATAACACCCGTTCAGGAAGGATGAAAGCTGCTGAGTCTATAAAGAAAGATTATGTTGAAGGTAACTGTACTCCCCAAAGGAAGAAGCAAAAGACTGCTATATTTGAAGACGTGAAGGAAGCCACAAAATGATTCAATGAAACATTTGCAAAAAAAAACTTAGTGTGGAGAACTTCATTGCAACAAGTGGTTGGTTCAGCCGCTTTACTGTTCGTCATATCATCCGATACAAAAGTATTTGTGGAGAATACATGTACTGTTGAAAGCTTTTCATATCCATGTGAATAGCACCATTGTTAACCTCAATATGATGGGAAGAGACTGACCAAAATCAAGGCCAATTTAAGTACATGTACATGAAGCATGTAAATAACAAATATCCAACCATGTACTAATGCCTACATTAAATATCGTACTGTTTTTCGTATCAGGATGTGGTCGGTGCAATATTTTAATGTGGATATTATTACACACAGGTAACCAGAATGTAATTTGTCAATATACAAGTGTATTTCTCTCTTCATGTACTTAAAATTTCCATTTTTTCTCAAGGTGTAAATGCTACTCAGTGACAACGGGTCACTCTTTGCAGACAAATATTAACTTTTCTCTTTTAAATCAATGATAGTACTTTATAACAGTTTAATAACTGTCGGGTCACTGAAAGGTATTTTTTTTAAACTTGCCTATGTCTTAGGACATGGAAAAAATTATTGTTTCATGCCCCAAGATTTACTTCCATTACAGTAGTTAACAAAAACGTCTAAAAACGGTAAAGTTTAGACTTTGGTCCACGGATAAGCCAACTGCACCCCACCCCCCATCCCTTTATTTTTTCCTAAATTACTCAGCTTATACACGAGTATATATATATATATACTCGTGATAATTAAATAATCGCTCGAAGCAATTTTAATAATCAGCTATATGCGGTATCGGCATAATCGGCAAAAAGTGACATCGGTACAGCTCTAGTTGCTTTTCAACAAATTTAAATGCATATCAACGGAACATGAAAGTACGTCCATATCATAGAGTCAGATTTTGTTTCCACCAGGATAAAAACAGCACGGCAAATTCAATTTCTGACCGTGTGTGTATTGGGCAGCCAAATGTGAACGATTATTCTGATGTTTTGACTACTCGTTCAACCGACATCGGAACACACTATACAAAGTCGTTATTAGGGTAGTAAGACGCAGCACTAAAACAAAAATAACATGTGATACGTCTAACACTGTAGGACTAGAACCAACTATTGTTCCGATTCAACTAAATTTGAGTTTAAACAAATGTAAAAGTTACTGACTCAACGGAAAGAAAAAATATATATAGTGCCCATGTTTATAAACTTTTTTTCCAAAAACATTACAGCCGACAATTATTATCAATGTCGACAATGCGAGTTCGATACATGTACCGAAAGTAGGAACCCATGTTCATTGCTCTAAACCATGCTGAACTGCCATAAAACGCACGACCGCAAAATCATACATCAGCAAAGTAAAAAAAAACAACACTGATTCCTCCAAGCGTCATTGAATTATTTTAAAACAAAATATATTGTCCTGCCAAAATATAAACTGCTTTGACTTTATATTGCAGCCAAACAAGATTAATACCTTGTAATAAGCACCGTTACTCCCTCGAACTTCAACCGCTAGATCGTCCATTTTAGTGAGTGCTTAAGTGGTGCATTTTGGGAAATATCATTCATGTGAGAAAATGAAAATAGCTCTTTCTTATATTCTTAACATTAATTCTCATTGATTTTCACTTTAAATTAATTTTTTTTATACATTTTCATAATTAATTATCAGATGACATTACTTGGAACGCAAAAACTGGATGTACAATTGATGTGCCTTAAATTGTAAGATCAGAAATAAATTACATGTACCAGTCAGTGTTATGAACACTATTTAGAATTCGGAGTAACGTCTGCCTTTTCCGTTAGGTTTAAATTGAGATCATTTTTTTTCAATCAACCTAACATCTCGCGCGGTTCCATGAGATATTTTGTATGTAATAGATAGGTCTCGTGCGATAATTCGAGGTCAATCCTATGGATCCATCGGTCAAACAGCTCTCGTTCGGACCACCTTGGGTACTTTACGAAAAAAAGATTAAACAAGAACTTACAAACATGTCGATGCATTCGGTGAATATAACCAATCCAAGAATATAAATAGTAATGGCATACCGACTAAATTACTGTTTGTCCATTTTGCGAAGAAATATTCCGGCGAACAAAAGTAATTTAAAAAAATTAATGACTGCATCGACATACATCTATAGTACAACTCACATAGGCCATGTATGTGCTTTTCTTCATTTTAAATTAAATATAAATTGTTCTTCTAAAATTTAACACTAACTCTCTTTAAACAAATTCTCCTAAGATCTAATTATTTAATGCTCTGCACCGTAACAGTCATCAAGAAACTTGCAGAGAAAACTTATCTTTCTCTCATGGACTTTTATAATGGTAACCATGCCAAAATAAGAGATTTTCGAGTGGACTCGTCACAGTCGATGGCTGTACGAATTTTTTCGTTTATCAATACGCGTAACGTTCATTGTGACATCACAGTGCTGACTGTACTGGACACACCTTTAATCTCATTTCGTCCAAAAATGTATACGTACTTTAACATTGATTTAGCAGTTTGCGTCTCTCAGGGCGTCTAAATAATGACCTTCCAAAGGAACATGCATGTATACGAATCAAAATGTAGTGAATACTTGACACTTTGAAGGTATGTACAATCAAATTTTAAAATAACTGACACTCAATACTGAAATAGTCAATCGCTCCTTAGTGGTTAGAGCGTCCGCCGTGGAAGCGGGAGGTCGTCGGTTCGATCCCCGACCGAGTCATATCAAAGACTTTAGAAAATGGTACAATAGCTGCCTCGCTAGGCGCTCAGCATTAAGAGGTTAGTGTAAGGAATGGTCGGCCTGGTGTCAGGATAATGTGACTGGGTGGAACATCATGCTACATGTCTGCGGCATGATGCCCCAGTGCTAGACTTCACTATTAACTGCCTCAATGCAGACATCGTAGCGATATGACTGAAAACTTGTTAAAGCTACGTAACAAATCCTAATCAAACAAACAAAACTGAAATAGTCTGTGTGTCTGTACATGACCTGTGTAACCTATACTATAAGGCATGTTTCACTCAACAACATCGCAGCTAAAAAACCGATTTTAAAAAACAACGAAATCTGCAAAGTTTGAAACATTTCTGTCTTGCAGAAATAGCTGATGTGTTCCAAATGGTACATGCCTCTGTGTGTGTGTGTGATTTGGATATGTTGTAACGTAGCTTTAACATTTTCAATCTCGTCTCTACGATGTCTGCGTGCGATGTCTAGCAGTGGGGCATCATCATACCACAGGCATGTAAACATCATGTTCAACCCATTTGCATTATCCTGACACCAGGCCAGTTCTTTTACTAAACTCTTACTGCTGAGCGCCGAGCGCCAGATGCTAGAACCATTTTGTTTTAAATATTTGGTGTGAAGTGGCCGGGGTTCAAACCCACGACCTTCCGCATCTGAGGCAGATGTTCTAACCTCAGGTTATTCTTATTGCTTTATGTATTACAATTCATTCTGGTATATTTGTTATGATATAACTTTCCCCACAATTTAAATCACCTTTATGCATTCAATAATGATAACTTCATTGGGAGTTGACCAACCTATTATAGTCTGTATCTATTAAAGTAAATTGACCTACTTAGTGGAAGTAACCAAAAAGCGCCTGGCTGGCATTGAATTACTTACACTTTGCAAATTACAGTGTTCTCCGTAGAGGAGAGAACTGAAACATTCTATACAATTTAGTAATATGCTGGTGTTTGAGCTTTTTGCAAAACACACCATTCAACCTTTATTATCCCGAATATCTTCCTAATTTTGGTCAATCTCAAGGGAGCGATTTATAACCTAATGCCTAACAGACCATAATTGTGTGTCAAATTTTACTGAAACTATTACATTTGCATGCTACACATAGTTCAAAGTTTGATGGAATTCATGTCAAACTATGAGTTGGGCAAGTGTTCTACGTTACATGTATATATCCAGCAAGTTGCATGTATCTATATTCTTCGTGCCCATCAAGGTGAATTTATATAAATGACCTTCGTGTCCAGCATGTTGCATTTATCTAAATTACTTGTGTCCATCAATGTGCGTGTATATACGGTATTCGTGTCCAGCAAGGGGCGTGTATATATTGTCTTCGTGTCTAGCAAGATGTATGTATATATTGTCTTCGTGTTCAGCAATGAGCATGTATATAGAATTTCGTGTCCAGTAAGATGTATGTATATATGGTATTCGTGTCCAGCGTGTTGAATTTATTTATAGTCTTCCCGTCCAGCAAGATGTATGTATATATGGTATTCGTGTCCAGCAATGTGCATGTATATATGATATTCGTGTCCAACAATGTGCATGTATATATGGGATTCGTGTCCAGCAAGATGTATGTATATATGATATTCGTGTCCAGCAAGATGTATGTATATATGGGATTCGTGTCCAGCAAGATGTATGTATATATGGGATTCGTGTCCAGCAATGTGCATATATATATGCGATTCGTGTCCAGCAAGATGTATGTATATATGGGATTCGTGTCCAGCAAGATGTATGTATATATGATATTCGTGTCCAGCAAGATGTATGTATATATGGAATTCGTGTCCAGCAAGATGTATGTATATATGGGATTCGTGTCCAGCAATGTGCATATATATATGCGATTCGTGTCCAGCAAGATGTATGTATATATGGGATTCGTGTCCAGCAAGATGTATGTATATATGATATTCGTGTCCAGCAAGATGTATGTATATATGATATTCGTGTCCAGCAAGATGTATGTATATATGGGATTCGTGTCCAGCAAGATGTATGTATATATGGGATTCGTGTCCAGCAATGTGCATATATATATGCGATTCGTGTCCAGCAAGATGTATGTATATATGCGATTCGTGTCCAGCAAGATGTATGTATATATGGGATTCGTGTCCAGCAAGATGTATGTATATATGGGATTCGTGTCCAGCAATGTGCATATATATATGCGATTCGTGTCCAGCAAGATGTTTGTATATATGGGATTCGTGTCCAGCAAGATGTATGTATATATGGGATTCGTGTCCAGCAATGTGCATATATATATATATGCGATTCGTGTCCAGCAAGATGAATGTATATATGGGATTCGTGTCCAGCAAGATGTATGTATATATGATATTCGTGTCCAGCAAGATGTATGCATATATGATATTCGTGTCCAGCAAGATGTATGTATATATGATATTCGTGTCCAGCAAGATGTATGTATATATGGGATTCGTGTCCAGCAAGATGTATGTATATATGGGATTCGTGTCCAGCAAGATGTATGTATATATGGGATTCGTGTCCAACAATGTGTATGTATATATGGGATTCGTGTCCAGCAATGTGCATATATATATGCGATTCGTGTCCAGCAAGATGTATGTATATATGCGATTCGTGTCCAGCAAGATGTATGTATATATGGGATTCGTGTCCAGCAAGATGTATGTATATATGGGATTCGTGTCCAGCAATGTGCATATATATATGCGATTCGTGTCCAGCAAGATGTATGTATATATGATATTCGTGTCCAGCAAGATGTATGTATATATAATATTCGTGTCCAGCAAGATGTATGTATATATGGGATTTGTGTCCAGCAAGATGTATGTATATATGATATTCGTGTCCAGCAAGATGTATGTATATATGGGATTCGTGTCCAGCAAGATGTATGTATATATGATATTCGTGTCCAGCAAGATGTATGTATATATGATATTCGTGTCCAGCAAGATGTATGTATATATGATATTCGTGTCCAGCAAGATGTATGTATATATGATATTCGTGTCCAGCAAGATGTATGTATATATGATATTCGTGTCCAGCAAGATGTATGTATATATAATATTCGTGTCCAGCAAGATGTATGTATATATGATATTCGTGTCCAGCAAGATGTATGTATATATGATATTCGTGTCCAGCAAGATGTATGTATATATGATATTCGCGTCCAGCAAGATGTATGTATATATGATATTCGTGTCCAGCAAGATGTATGTATATATGATATTCGTGTCCAGCAAGATGTATGTATATATGGGATTCGTGTCCAGCAAGATGTATGTATATATGATATTCGTGTCCAGCAAGATGTATGTATATATGATATTCGTGTCCAGCAAGATGTATGTATATATGATATTCGTGTCCAGCAAGATGTATGTATATATGATATTCGTGTCCAGCAAGATGTATGTATATATGATATTCGTGTCCAGCAAGATGTATGTATATATGATATTCGTGTCCAGCAAGATGTATGTATATATGATATTCGTGTATATGATATTCGTGTCCAGCAAGATGTATGTATATATGGGATTCGTGTCCAGCAAGATGTATGTATATATGATATTCGTGTCCAGCAAGATGTATGTATATATGGGATTCGTGTCCGGCAAGATGTATGTATATATGGGATTCGTGTCCAGCAATGTGCATATATATATATGCGATTCGTGTCCAGCAAGATGTATGTATATATGGGATTCGTGTCCAGCAAGATGTATGTATATATGATATTCGTGTCCAGCAAGATGTATGTATATATGATATTCGTGTCCAGCAAGATGTATGTATATATGGGATTCGTGTCCAGCAAGATGTATGTATATATGGGATTCGTGTCCAGCAAGATGTATGTATATATGGGATTCGTGTCCAGCAATGTGCATATATATATATGCGATTCGTGTCCAGCAAGATGTATGTATATATGCGATTCGTGTCCAGCAAGATGTATGTATATATGGGATTCGTGTCCAACAATGTGTATGTATATATGGGATTCGTGTCCAGCAAGATGTATGTATATATGGGATTCGTGTCCAGCAAGATGTATGTATATATGCGATTCGTGTCCAGCAAGATGTATGTATATATGGGATTCGTGTCCAGCAAGATGTATGTATATATGGGATTCGTGTCCAGCAAGATGTATGTATATATGGGATTCGTGTCCAGCAAT